>JAUBNY010001178.1:606602-687104 GCA_032275445.1 Crypturellus soui
TCATTGTTGGGTGCAATACAGCATAACTCTGGTACTCTTCTTTCATGCTCATGTGGCACATATTCTTCTATATCCATTTGGAATCCATTTGTATATTCATTAATTAAGCACTTAGACATCATTTAACTCCCCCTTCTTTTGACTTGGAAGTTTTATGCCTCCTCCTCATGGCAAATGTCCCCTCACTTGCAATTTCTCCCAAGTGTGTTACTAGTACTTTCTTATTACTATTCTTTCGACAAAAGCTAGAGTGCAGGTATTGAGTTGTTTGCATATGCTTTAAAAACAATCTACCACCAAACACAAAGAAAGAGAACCTTTTGAAATCTTTTTTTTTTTTTTAAGCAAACAAACAAACAAAAAAATGAATGAAATTTTTAGAATCAGTAAACCCTGATTTTAATTAAATCTGCCACAGGAAGACTCTTGCATTAGGTAACATTTTGCTGTTTTTCAAGTAATAAAATTTTGGTCTGTATCTTTTTCAAAGATGATTTCAGCACACAAAAGCTTAAGCTGTATTGACTTTCAGTGAAACAGCTTTTGGAAAGCCAAATTCACTTTGAAAATAGGACTTAAAAGGCTATCTGTTAAACGAGTTTTCATTTCTAAAAAATGTTGAGGCCATATTTATACCGCCTGATTTTAATATCAGATGACAGAAACTTGGTTAAGAGCCTTGTCAAATCAGAAAAAATGATTTTCTTAAATACAGATGGAAATTTTCCTTTCTGGAACACAGTTTCTGTCATATTTGTCAGAAGTCTTCATTTGCAGGTAAATTTATAAATCATACAAGTGCAAAAGAAGCAAAACTAGCATTGAGATGAAATGAAAATAGAAATAGATAATTTTTTCAATATTGTGATTTTCAGAAAATACGTTGCAAAATTCATGTAAAGGCATGTTGCTATTTATTTGTTAATATATTTTATATTGTAATTAAGGTATAGAGAACAGTTGGGATTGTGTTGTCTAGGTATAGTGATAAAATATGGGCTGGTCAAGTTCACTTGCATGGAAACATCTGTGATGATTTGCGTGTACGTATATAGACATATTTACTGGAATGGAATTTGCTAGTTAATACTGTGTTCAAATCAGCAGGAAATAAAAGCTACATTATTAAGTATTAATGATATGTATTCCTTCCCAAATGATATCGTAACTTGATTTTTTTGTTTCAGCTTTTATAAATTCCTGACATTGCATAAATGAATAGTGAATTCTCTTCGTTCAAAATCAATTCAAAAGAAATTTTTTAAAGATGACCTGTACTGCTCCTGCTTATGTTTATTAGGTCATCTCGTCAGTCTCTTCCTTTGTGTTTGTTTCCCCCAAACAAAAATGTTGTTTCTGCTTAATATTATGTTAAATAGAGCATGTGGAACACAAATTTGATCCAAGAAAAGTAAGTAGTTTTGAAAGAGCTTTTGAATAAAGATCTCTTGGGCTGAAAAACAAGACTTTGGTATGTTGAGAAACGTTAGAGTGTTTTTGAAAAGCAGTTTATGATTTTGTGTGTGCTTATTCTTCTGGCTTAACAAAAAACAAATTCTTCTGGCTTAACAAAAACTAAGTAGAATACTACTTAGTTTTAGGAAACTTGTGATTTTCGTTCCTACAGGGACGTGTGTGTGTGTGTATATATATATATATATATTTAATCTGTGCTTTAACAAAGCAAATATGCATTTATAGAGTGGAGTATTCAGAGCTTCCTCCCTTCACAAATTTTTATTTTCTTAACCCTTAACGTTATGGACTTGATCCACAGCTCAGAGTGTGTGTTCCTGTTTCAGTCTCATCCGTAGAGTGGCACTTACTGCTGTGAATAAGTCCCTCATATAAAGAGAGGTGTGTAACGTACTGGACAGAAGATATTAGATGTACATGCTTTCAAATTTTAGATTAAAGTTACCTTTACTTCGTTAGTTTGCAATGAATTCCTTCTGTCTGAGTGAGGCCGATAGATTCTAAGCAGGTTTATTATTTTAGTTCTCACTAGATGCTTCCAAGATAGTGCCTGGCTGGGTACTATCTTGGAAGCATCTGGACCAAGGTACAGCACAGGTCCATCTCTCAGTAACTACTTGTAGGTTGAAAATAAAGCCCTAGATTTCCATGTCAGGATGTTAATGAGCTTATGCAGAGATGCTTGCTTATGCACTTGATACTTTTTTTAGCACAAATTTATATGTTAATCAATCTCTAGGTATTGTTAGGTGGTGTTTGTTCTATATGACTTCCTGTGCATATGAATGAGAGGCTTAGTGAAATTCAGGCAGTCTGAATTTACTTGTATTTAAATATGTAATGCTTTGCTTAAAGTAGTCACTGCTTTGTGAAGGTAATTTTGTGGTAAAGTATTTCTTGCATATTACTTGTGTTGTATGTTGAATGTATCTATGTAAGTAACTTGTTTATGTGAAAATGATAAACAAGTTACTGATATTATTTGCCCATTAGACTTATTGGTATTTATTAATTCTTGCATTTTGTCTGTAGAAAGGCCAGCTTGGTAGACCAATTTTGGATATGCCCTACTGGAATGCAAAACCAGCACCTATGCCTAATATTGGTTCTAAGTACGGACGCAAAGCCACGTGGATTGGAGCGAGTGGAGACCAGACTTTCCTTCGAATTGATGAAGCTCTCATTAATTCTCATGTGCTTGCTACATCAGAGATATTTGCAAGCAGGCATATAATAGGCAAGAACTCCTTTAGAATATTACTGATTTATTTACAGAATTATTAGTGAACAAAATAGGTTGTCATGAAAGCAGTGGAGGAGCAACAACTCAAAAAATGTGGATGCAGTGAATTCTAATACTTCTAACTTTCGCTCTCCGGTTAAATGTTGTGGTGTTAGCTGCTTTAGAAAACTAATATTATTAAAAATTAGAATGTAAAAGTCTTAGCTTTACTCACAGTTTGAAGTTTTATTCTTATTTTACTATGGCTTGATTTCTGCTGTAGCAGTATGTATGTTCTACCCTGCCACTTTATTACTGCATGCATAGAATTTGCCATATAGTGAATGGAATCTCCATATTTTCTGCTCTTTTTGTTTCCTGATCTAGGTTTGGTACCAGCTTCAATATCAGAACCTCCTCCTTTTAAATGCCTTTTGATAAACAAAGTCGATGGCAGTTGCAAAACTTTCAATGATTCTGAACAGGAAGACCTTCAAGGATCTGGTGTGTGTCTGGATCCTGTCTATGATGTTATTTGGAGGCAAGTGTGGATTATAGCTATTTAAGTTAGAGTGTAGAAGTAACTTAAAATAATTTGGAGGATCTGATCTGCCGTGATTTGATTATATTCACTTTCCTAGTAAAACAGCTTTTAGTCTTTCATGTGTATTTGTTTCACATCTTTCAAATGATTCATTCAAGGAAGTCCCAGACAAACTCTGTTTCCTTGTGTGTTTTTATTTGTGCCTGTTAAAATGAATGGGGCAGTGCTTTTGTGCAAACAGAAATCTTGATTATATATATTTTAAAGATTTTCTCTATACCTCTGTGGTTTTATCAGTCAGTTGCGAAATTCACATGTCTAAATTATTTCATGTATATATGTATGTATGTGTGTGTATATGTATCCACTTAATTATACAGAAACATAGACATTGCTAACTTGTTGAAATCTTGCATATTGCTGATATCTTTAAATATTTTTAGTTAATTATCCTATCGCTTTTTGGATTCTTAGTAAATTATATCAAGTAAAAAATAATTTCATCAGTGCACGCATAGGCTTGCATCTTCTAACAGTCTCTTCTCATTAAGAATTGACATCAAAGATTTAATTCTTTTTTATTTTATTTTTCTACATCTTGATCTATAATAAGACAGTTCCTGTGTTCCCGTGTTTATGCTGCTGTTGTTGGTAATCCTTAAAATATTCACCGTGTAGTGGAATCCATTTTAAGAGGCCAAATAAAACATAATTCTTCAGCACATCTGCCATTTTATCTAGTTGTTTGCTAGTCAGTTCATGCTTCTTAATAGATTATTCCACTTTAACTTTGAAATCCTGTCTGACATTTTCAGAAATTTAAAAACCCATAATATGATGTTTTTTCAATTTGAAGTTTAACAATATTTCTGTTTTTTTTCCATCTGCTAGAGTTTTCCTCCAGTTAAGCTTACATATTTAGCGTGGTGATGTCAATTTCAACATTTTATACTAGCAAATCATCATTTTACATTAAATATTTTGTAAAATTTAATTATAAGCTATTTTTTTTTTTCTTGGTGGATGTTTTTCTTAATCAGTTTGCTTAAAAGTTTGTTTACTCTGTTTTGTCTTGCTCTAGGTTTCGACCAAACGCTAGGGAGCTGTGGAGCTACAACGCAGTAGTTGCCGATTCCAGACTTCCCTCCGCTCCGGACATGCAGTCCCGGTGCAGTATTTTGAGTCCCGAACTTGCTCTGCCAACAGGTTCCAAAGCTCTAACCACCCGATCTCATGCAGCTTTGCACATTCTAGGTATACATTTATATTTGATGAAATCAAGGCACACTGCTTCATGTTTGAATAAATTATAATGTGACAACTTTCTGGCTTTCCAGTTAAAATTGAACCAATTATCCTTATTGCTATTAACACTTAAGCAGAATCATTGCTCTCTACCATCTTGGTGATGCTATAGGGTTTTAGAGTTCTAGTTGGGACCTGCTACTAGAGGTAAGCAGAAGTGAAGTCAAAGACCTTCCTAGTTAATCTTCTTCAACAGTACATAGAGCATAGGAAATACTGCTCCAAAAGACAAAAAATACTTACTTCAAATATTCCAGTTTTTAAAAGTATAGAATAATTCAAATTCCTTCTGTGTAGTTTTGTATAATGAGACATTAAGAATAATGTGATTTCTATTTCTAGTCAAAAAGCATACTGAAGCAAAAAAATAGACTCACCATATCCACATGTAAACTGGCTAAATGTAACTTACTCAAGGCTTCCAAGCTTAGCTTTGGAAATTATTTGGGAAGTTATTCCATGAGAGTGCAGAGGGATCACTTCCTTGTACTATTTCCCCACTATGTGTTAGAGATGCAGTGATACTTAAACAGTACTTTTCTGTATCCAACTCAGAATAAGAGGCTATGCTAGATATATATGTATACGAAACAAAATGCCTTGTATTAAGGTTCTCAATCTGCCCATAATTCAGTTGCTACTTCAATTCTTTTTTTGGTAATATGCGATATAAAAAAAATGAGTATGTTGCTAGCAATTTATTTGCTGTTCAAAAATTCACAAAGTAGATTTAATCATATTTCATAATCAGGAAAATGAATTGATTAAATAAAATTGGTCTTCAACAGCAAACCTTAAGTTCTACAAAAGTGACCTAATAAACTTAAAGAGGTACTCAGCAGTGTACATGTGCTTATTGCTGTGATATTTTTTACTGTTACTCATTTCAAGTCACCAATTGTAATGAACAGTAAGACATTTTGAGTGTTTCTTGATCTTGCTTTCTTTTAGGTTGTCTCGATACGTTGGCTGCTATGCAGGACTTAAAAATGGGTGTAGCAAATACAGAAGAAGAGACTCAAGCAGTAATGAAAGTTTATTCTAAAGAAGACTACAGCATTGTTAACAGATTTGAAAGTAGGTACACAGTAAGGTTTTACTGCATTATCTACTCAGGCTTGAGGAATAAAAGACTAATTAATATAGATTAACTGCATCTTTGTTGTGGTTTTTTTTGTTTTGTTTTGTTTTTTTTTCTGTAGGTCATGGAGGAGGTTGGGGCTACTCAGCCCACTCAGTGGAAGCTATCCGTTTCTGTGCGGATACAGACATTTTGTTAGGCGGACTTGGTCTTTTTGGAGGTAGGGGTGAATACACTGCAAAAATAAAGGTAAGATGTTTTTTAAAAAGCAGAATTCTCTCTCAAAATCAAAACTTTAGAAATACCATTTAAAAATGTAATTTTATTTCTTGATGAGTTGTGTAATTAAGGCAATAATAGTAGAAGAATCTTGCCCCACGGCCAGAAGTAATGAGTTGTATGTCGGTAAGGTGGGGGACACAATGAACTGAGAATTGCCTGTCCAGTGACCCATCCCTACCTTTTGTAAATGCCGTGACATCTCGGGTGTCTTCTGGCAGTGGGTAGAATTCTTTTGGGAGATGTTTTCATGAAGGTCTCTGAGGTCTCCCTGTAGAAAATGTTGATGTGGTGTGGTGGGCATCATCTGCTGTGTCAGGTTACCTGTAGGACTGCCTCTCCAAAATGGGAAGGGGTTCATCTGTAGCTGAAATTCCTTCAGAAGCATGCCCTATCTTAGCTGTCTTTTCCTGCCATCCCTATCCCTTTTTTCCTCAGGTTACTCTCTGCATAGCTTCTCAGTTGTAATTCAACTGAGAGTGAGTTGTAAGGTGACCACACATGCTTAATTCTGCTTTATGCCAAACATAATGATAATGAAAATAAAGCACACATGCTCTATTTAGAATATATATAGATATATCTTTTTTAAAATCTGTCTTTGTATAGAAAAACAGCTATCAACCCAGATTGTGATTATAAGAGAAATCCAGTTTCTATTAAGTAACTTGTATTCCTGCCTTTATTAAGGATTTCAGAAACTTTTCAACTTCCAACTTCTTGGAAAAAATTGAAAAGGAGAGAGTTAAAATCTGTGTGAGATTTCTATAAGATGTGCAATGCAGAAAATGTTAATCACATTTTTGTGATGTAGATGGTTGCTGAAATCTTTCTGTTTTCAGATGAGTAAAATGAGTAAAAAATAAGGTTTCTTTTAGGGAAATTGACAGGATATGGACATTTGTCTAGGAAAAAAAAGATATCTTCTGAAATAAGTGGCTGTACCTACTGAGAATTATAAATGATTAAGAAAAACGCAGAGATTTAAAAAGCATGACTAATATTTTATATGCTGTAAGAAGAACATGAGAGCCTCATCAAACACTCTTGTATATTTTTTTTTTCTAGTTATCTAGGCTTAGGTTATAGACAAGATAACATTTGCCAATTTTACCACAAATACACTGGGTATGAAACAGAGGCTTAAAAGAGGCTTAAAAAGTCACAGATATGTACTGTGGGCCTTTTTCAAACCTCCCTGAGTGTAAAAACGCTTTGTATTGTTTTTTCTCCCAGTCATCACCTGTTTGTGACTTTCCTGACTAGCTCTGCTAAGCAGTCAAACTGTTCCTGTTAGCTGACTGTATTTCTAGTATGTTTCAATCAGTGAGAGTCTTTATATCCCGTCAAACCTTAAGACTGTCCACTCCCTGTGGGATCAAGCTCTGGTTTCCTCAGAAGGTGTGTAAAAACAGCTGCTCAGGGAAATCCCTTGTCTCCTTCAACTGCTCTGTGTATGACCTACTAGCAAGATTAAGGGACTTCCTCCATTCAGCATCACAATATTTGTGGGAGACAAGGTTGGAAAGCCAGTGTTACCTATTATTTATTTAACAGAAAATGATATTACAGAATCCTGACCTCCAGGTAGAAATCTACCTGTCTAGCAAACTGGTCATCATATTTAGGGAAGAATAGTAGTAGAAACTTAACAGAATCTCAGACAGAAAAAAGGTGATGTTATGAAATTTCTAATACCTAAGCCTTACTTTATTTTTTTTAATTTATTTTTAACTCCACTAGTTGTTTGAATTGGGTCCTGATGGAGGGGACCATGAGACTGATGGGGATCTTCTTGCTGAAACAGATGTCTTAGCATATGATTGTGCCGCTAGGTAAGACATTTTCGTCATCTACTTTTACCTATTCTTGTTTTTCTTTATATGCATTTTAAAATTATTATTTACCCAAGACTCTGTCTAGATGACTTTTGAATATCTGCTTTTGAATATCTTCACAAGCTCACTGGACAACTCATTGCCACCTGTCTGCATGTGGCATAAAAGTTTTACCTAACCAAAATAAGCAAAAAAATTTGACAGGTCACATACAAATCAAAGTCTAATCCTGTATTCATGTGAGGAGCAGACAAGACAAAACATTTCATTTTTTTTTTGAATAGTTCTGTCAAAAGGATACTTTGAAAACAAATGTGTATTTGTGTTAAACAACTCAGCATTCAATTTATTAAAATTGCAGCTTAAATTTCTGATAACTAACCAAACAAAAATGTTGTTGAATGTATTATGGGTCTCAGCAAATAGAAGCGGTTATTGTTTGAACTGTTTTGTGAGTCTGAAAAGGATCAGCCGTGTTTTAGTGGCTTTCTGATTCCCTGTTGCTGGAAAGGATTTCCTGATGACATGGAAATTCATGCCATGGCTAATTCTCTTAGGCTTAATCTGTAGGTATCATGACCACTAAGTATTGTATTTTATTACTTTCTTAAACATTCATATGCAGTTCCTTAAAATTTGTATATAAATTCAACATTTAAAAAGAAATAACAGAGAAATTCCTGAAGTTGAAGCAAAAATTTACAGTGAATATTTTACTTGCAGAGTAATTGCAACTATAATCTGATTATTTGATACTGATTATCTGAGTATATTCTAGCGTTATCTGATTGTTTGAAGTCCGGAAAAAAGCAATAATGTGTTTTTTAGCAAAGTATTTTTAGTATTGGATATCAGTAGTATGTTTGAGGGATTATTATCTTAATTCTCTTTAATTATTTAATCTCTTAATATAAAATATTCTTTTGTAAAGAGGATATAATGTGCCAAGGGTTTGCGTATAAGCTAATTCAGATGTATCTTTTTCAAACTTTGCTCCTCTCAGAGAAAAGTACGCCATGATGTTTGATGAACCAGTTCTCTTACAAGCTGGTTGGTGGTACGTAGCCTGGGCCAGAGTGTCGGGGCCTAGCAGTGACTGTGGATCTCATGGACAGGCCTCTATTACTACAGATGATGGGTATGTGTTTTTTTTCTATTTTTATGTAAAAGAAGAGTTTTGGTATTATTTGAATAATATGTATTTTTTTCTTTCCTCCTTTCTTTCAGTGTTGTCTTTCAGTTTAAAAGTTCCAAGAAATCAAATAATGGTACGGATGTTAATGCAGGGCAGATTCCACAGTTACTATACAGGTAATATTTTGGCCTGCATACAGAGCAATTTATTGATAAGTCTTTTAAACAGAGGCCCTGTAAAAGTAAGCACGTGTTTATCACATTGTTATCATAATTAGTTAAGGAAATTAGAATATGACAAATGTATGGGAACAGTGGTAAGTGCAGTATACCAAAATCTATTTCTCTGTGATTTTCTTCAAAAGGTCATATTTCATATATTATGCTCTGCAACGTAATTTAAACAAGATCTAAAAGTGTCTCTCTGTTCTGTAGACGTTGATGTTTTTGACTAGCAAGTTTCATTTTTTGGCTAATTATGAAGTGTTCTGTTTAGCAGGACTCAGTTTAAGAGCAGCATCCTATTGGATTTTCACAAATGATTTTACTGACAACCAGAAACAATTTATGCTTCACAATTCATTAGTGTGAATTTATTATGCCTATAGCAAATGTTATGTAATCTTGTCTAAAATAAGCAAGAATTCTTTCACTGTATTACCAGTATCTTTTTGAGATTAACTCAACTATATATTAGATGATGTCATTTCTTCCAATACCTGTTCCTGTTCTTCACTGTCCTCTTACCATGTCCTTGTCGGGGTGCAACTGGGTTGGAATTAAAGGGTTAAGGATGTGCTTCAACCTGTGTTTGCCCGTGGGAGGTGTGGACTGATTTTTTCTCCGTCAATAATGAAATTAAACAAACAAAAATAGGATTTGGTTCTGGATGCTTGTTATGCACAAACATCTCAGTGTAAAAAATGAACATGTCATCTACACATACTAATAAAGTATGAATCTTTAAAAATGCCGTTAGAATATGTGTAGTATACTTGTATTAACTCTGTACGTGTTTAGATCTTGACCAGATTGAAGGCTGTAGGCTGAACAAAAATCAGGATCATTGACGTTGGTTTAGAAGTTCTGGGAACTGGAAGACATTGTGCTAACATTGAGCATTCCAGGATAATTCTGCTACACTTTTCTACCACTTATTTAACAACCAATAGAAGCAGTAAAGTTTTGTGCAGATTTTAAGTGAGTTCTTAAATTGCCCTTTCCAGACTGCCAACAAGCGACGGGAGTGCATCCAAAGGCAAACAGCAGACCAGTGAGCCTGTGCATATTTTAAAGAGGTCTTTTGCCAGGACTGTCTCTGTAGTGAGTATTATCAAGTACCCTGTGTCTTTCCTGCTGGCTCATCTATAATTACAATTTGAAAAATGTGCGTGTGGAAATAGCTAATAATTATTTTCTTGTGTATTTCCGCAAGGAGTGGTTAGGTGCACTGATGCATATGATGTTACCGCTTTTTTTCACTTATTCTGGAGAGTTCAGGGTTGAACTGCAGACAATTTTAATGTTGTCCTGATTGTCCTGAGAGCCTAGAAATGCATTTGTTTATAAAGTTTAATTTACTTCACATGAATGAGCTAATAGTTTGGGATTTTTTTTTGGAATTTGTAGTTATTGGTTGCATTCACTGGACAAATCCTACACTCCTCCAAGAAATTATATAGTAACAATTCTCTGCAGTTTTGAGGGAACTTCATCATATGCTTTCTTATGTGGTTTATGAAGTACTGTAAGCCCTAATTAGTCATTGGTAATATTAATTTTCCTCTTGGATGCATTCCAGTACGCATTAAGATTCAGATAACATTTAATTAAACTTTGGTAGGCTGAGTTAAGGAGTATTAATAGGCCCAGTATATGTAGGTATTAATAAAAGACATCTGCAGTTCTTGAAATGCAACAGGAGCTTAGTCAATTTTGAGGTAGAGAATACTGCATTAAGATGAAATGCAGCATGCTAATACAAGATAAGGAGAATTTAGCCTTTTAAAAGTAAAATAATTTCTTGGTCAGTCATAAGTTATGCTTATTTCTTTTTCAGTTTTACCCTGTCCATATCCTCAATTAATAGTCTACTTGAAATACAGATACCCATATAGATCCTATTGCCTAATTTTCTTAGTTTTATTTGGTACTCCCTAATGATCGGAATGAGCTTCTGCTGTTAAGATTTCTTCCAGAAATCTATTTTCTGTATGTCTTGCATTTTTAGTAGCCATATAATTGTAGCATACTAACAGATATATCTGTTTGCTTAAAGATCTTTGCCCTAAGTTGTCCTATGGCTTTAATGTTCTGCATTGTATCCTCCTCCTCTATTATCTTGCTGCTGTTATCCCTCCTCACCATAGATCTGATTTTGGGATAAGAGGAGAGATTTGTTTTTCTGGAGACAATTAGATATTCTGGACATATTTATAAATAGCTTTGAACAATCAGCTTTTCCCTGCAGTTTGAAGGTATTCCATTCCAAACACTTGTCCTAGGTACCCAGATGCTTTCTGAGGTACAACTTTATGAAACTACTAAACAAATTTAATAGCAGTGGAAGCAAATTTTTGGACTAACAAAACTCCGTAAACTGTTAAATTTCTTGTGAAACACCATGTGCTTCTGTTGCAGTTTCAAGTACTGTAAATGTGACATAGTTGCATAGCCCTTTCAGGACCTTGCACATCATAGTATTTAAAACTAAAACAAACCCAGCCCTGGTAGAATTCTTTACCATTATGGCAATAATGTATTTTGTTAAAAGTAGGTCTTTATTTGTATGCAGATTCAGCAAGGAAAAATTGTTGCAAATCCATATGACAGATGAATAGAAACAGTTGTTACTTTTCAATTATCTTATAATTCAGAGACTTCTGTGAACACAGCATTATCATACATTCTAAATTGATTTTAGTGTAGCAATGTAGTGAAGTATCTTCTGTGTTCTCAGTTCTCTTACTTTCAAGCAAAAGAGTTTTCTGTGATATATGATACATTTGTGTAGGCGTAAATAGGTTTTCATGAAAAGCCTTTTGCTTTTCATCTTATCCTAATGTTGAAAGTTCTCCTGCGTTTTGGGTGCAAAATCTTTCTGTATCCTTCACATTTTGGAAACAGGAGTGCTTTGAATCTTTACTGAGCATTCTGCACTGGAGTTGGACCACGTTGGTGCTCGGAGTTGAAGAACTTCGTGGGCTGAAAGGATTCCAGTATACTGCTACCCTCTTGGATTTAGAAAGATTGCGCTTTGTGGGCACTTGCTGTCTGAGGTTGCTGAGGGTCTACACCTGTGAAATATATCCCATATCAGGTATTTTTTTTAATTCACTGGACTCATATTTATCAGCAAATAGTGATATATGGGACATAGAAAATTTGATCTGAACATTCATGTTTACTATGCTGCGGTGAAATTGCCTGTACACATTTCTATTTGAGCAGTTACTAAATTTGCCATAAAAAATGATACATTAACATTATGTATATAACCAAGCATGCAGCACTGCATGTATATTTTGAAATTAATTTGTTCTTTCACTATATAGTCAGCTTCTTTTGGACTACTTTGTAGCTTCTGTTAACCCATTTTTGTACATTGTGGCTGCTTTGGTAGGGGATATGGTCTATTTACATTGGAAAGACAATATCTGTTTTTCAATCCTGTAGTTTAACAACATTTAGATTAAAATGCAGAATATATTATGAAAGACTGAAAATTCAAATTTCTAATAGGTTTCTTTGATGTAGTTTAATTTTTACTTCTCCACCCTCCGATATTTTGCAGTGTGAAATTAACTTCTCTAAATGTAGATTCATCAACATTGCTAAGTTCTGATTGCTCTGCTCGCATGTATAATATGCATACAAAAATGTTTAATTTATTTTACAATCATGCATTACTTTTTCTTGCCTTCTAGCTACGACTAAGGCAGTTGTGGAAGAAACCAGCAAACTAGCAGATTGCATTGGAAAAACCAGGACTTTGCTGAGAAAAATCTTGTCTGAAGGAGTTGATCACTGCATGGTGAAGTTGGATAATGATCCTCAAGGGTATCTCAGCCAGCCCCTGAGTCTTTTAGAAGCAGTTCTTCAGGAATGCCACAATACTTTCACAGCTTGCTTCCATTCCTTCTATCCCACACCAACTCTTCAGTGGGCATGCCTTTGTGACTTGCTGAATTGCTTGGATCAGGTACACTAAAATGCTACAAGTGAACATTACAGCTTAGCTTACTGTGTTCTCCAAAGAAAAGGCCAAACAGTATTTCTTTTCTTTATTCCTGTTTATATTTGTTCTGTTTTGCCACTTGAATTCTTCCGTATTTCTTTTTAATCTCTATGAAAAAAACACATGTCCAAGTTCAGAAAGAACTAGGAGCTTCTGTCTTGAAAATCCATTAAGCATATTAAAATTCAAGGAAGAATCAGTCCTGTAATGTATTATTCCAATTAAATTGTTTGATCAATTATAATAGTGTTTTGTCTTCAAAAAGTCTCGTGATCCCAAAAGTAATTTTAAGTGGCTTCATTATTTTAAAATGTATCTCCGAAAGCAAATTTTAATTGCTCAGATTTGAAAGATTTAAATGGAAGTTCTGAGTTTCATCATGAGATGAAGTAAAATTCACAGAAGAGCTAACATTGAATAAAATTACTTATTTACATTATTTTATGATTACAATAAAACGAGAATGCTCCTTTCAAAAGTTGTTTTTCATTCCCAGTGTTGCAAGAATTATATCAAAAGCTTTTATTTTTTTAGTTCTGTGTCTGTTGTTCCGAAATTGTTTGAAAGTTGCTAGGAAAATGGAAGAGGGTAGCCAGCTTCCTGTGCAGGATTCTGGTATACACTCAGTTCTTGGTTCTGCTGTGAACACAAGACTTAAGCAGAATGAAAGCATCTCTGTTTTATCCCAGAGTTCTGTGAAGATTCAAATGTGAAGTATTTTAAGATATGCAGGTGTTAAAGTGAAATGTAGTGTTAATACTGAAAATACACAGAAAAGTTGTAGTATAATTTTTTTGGGTGGGCTCTCACGAAGGGGGCACTGCCCTTCCATTCACATCCTGTTCCCTTTCTAGGACATCCAAGAAGCGAACTTCAAGACGTCGAGCAGCCGGTTGCTCGCCGCGGTGATGTCGGCGCTCTGCCACACCTCGGTGAAACTCACCTCCATCTTCCCCATCGCCTATGACGGGGAGGCGCTCCTGCGCTCCATGGTCAAGCAGGTCAGCACCGAGAATGACTCGGCGCTGGCCCATCGTTTCCCTCTCCTGGTGGCCCACATGGAAAAACTTAGTCAGGTGAGGATAACATTCTAAAAATGGAAAGATGCCTTCAATTTCGCAACAGAACATAAGTGATTACGTAAAAGTTTGTAGCTGATTTTTCCAGATGTTTCCTTTCCAAATGGGTTGTTTCAGAAACTTACACTTTTATCAAACTTATATATTTCAATCTGAAAATTTTCGGATTATTCTTATATAGAGAATGTTTGAGCAAAAATGATCATTAAACATTTTTCTAAATTGTATAAAAAGTATATTTTAGAGTTGTTCTGTTGTCTTTTCTTGCCTATTTTAGCTTGATTCTTCAATTACCTAATGTTTATAGTAGGTGAAAAGCAAGTTGTCTTTTTTTTAATTATTATTTTTTTCATGTTACAGAGTGAAGAAAATGTTTCAGGGATGACAAGCTTCCGGGAAGTGCTGGAAAAGATGTTGGTCATTGTTGTTTTACCAGTCCGAAACAGCCTTAGGCGAGAAAATGAGCTTTTCTCTTCACACCTGGTTTCTAATACCTGTGGGTTATTGGCAAGTATTGTGAGTGAGCTTACGGCATCTGCATTGGGATCTGAGGTAAAGCTTCTCTAAAATCGTTCTTAATAAAAGTCTTTCAGGACATGTATATTATTAATGTGATATATGCAGTTACACAGGTGTATAGATCTTTCCCAAATTTTGCTTCTTCTCTCAGTAACTTTCCAATGCCTGCCGTAATTATAAAAGCAAGTGATAACTGTATTAGGGAAATGCTTCCCCGATTAGCTACTTCATTATGGCAATATTTCTTTTTGACTGTTTTTTTTTGAGTGTTTTTCTTTTTGCATATATGTATAGGTGTTTATATTCTTAAAATACATTCTTTAGGTACACATTGGAGGCAATGCCACGTTTCTGAACATCAGTGTGCCAATGATGGCATTGTGGGTGCCTTGTATGCTTTAATCCTGCCATGTTTTGGTTTCAGTCAGAGTTTATGATCTATTTTGTTTGTGCATCGTGTAGCTCCCCCTTTTATATGTATAAATAGACATACATGTATTTGTATGCATACATTATATATACATATGTGGAAATGTAACACATAATGAGACTTCAATAGAATTTTTCTTTTTTATGGAATTTTTATCAGAAAATTGAGTGTTGTGTTGAATTTACTGTGTGTGATCATGAAACTCTGAATTTTAAGAATTCCCCTCTTACAGGGTTGTAATGTCTTTGAATGATAGAAATATATGTTAATTTTTGCAAAGACACATCAATTTGGGTGTACTACCAGTAGATTTTCAGACAGAAAGAAACCAGTTCATGATAATCTCTCAATTAAAGATGTATTTTCCCCCTCCTGATCATGGTTTTAGCAAAGACATATGTTTCTAACTCTTCTTTTTAAACATGTTTAAGGTATCAGCTGTGCTGATTCATCCTATTAAATATATATTAAAATATTTGAACATTTTGGAATTATATGAAATCATATTTCTTTTTATCTGAAGCTGGAAAGAAGTTCTAACAGTGGCCTTTTTTTTATTTTATTATTCTTTTTTTGATGGCAATTTAATTGACCTATCTTTATTAAAGCTGCCTAATGTCTAGCAGCTAATTCTGTTGCTTGTATCTCACTTCTAAGGTTGATGGACTGAATTCTCTGCATTCTGTCAAGTCCACCCCAAATCGCTTCACTAAAACAAGTCAGGGAAGAAGCTGGAATACTGGGAATGGATCCCCCGATGCAATATGTTTCTCTGTGGATAAACCTGGTGTAGTTGTAGTAGGATTTTCTGTTTATGGAGGAGGAGGAATTCATGAGTATGAGTTGGAAGTATTAGTTGACGATGTAAGTACTTTACCTGGAGGGGAAAAAAAAAAAGTAACCGCAGAGTTTTTCACAATATGTTTTATGATATAGTATGTATTGTTACACAGCCTAGCCTACCAATACAACAGTACATTAAGGGTTTCTTGGTTTGGGAGTATTTTTTGTGATATTGTAAATTACATACCTTGTCCAATAGATTCCTTATCATTGTTTATTTAAGAAAATGTAACATGCTTTGCATGAATGTGTCATTTACATTATAAACCTATTAAAATGGCTTTTTTTTTCTTGAATCAGAGTGATCACACCGGAGACTCAACTCATTCTCATAGATGGACATCTTTAGAGTTAGTTAAAGGAACTTACACCACAGATGATTCTCCCAGTGACATAGCTGAAATCAGACTTGACAAAGTTGTGCCACTAAAGGTAAATAAATGAAGTACACCTGGCCAGAGGTTTCATATGACTTCTAAAGATACTACATTTAGAATGTTACAAATGAATTATTTTCTCTTTACAAGTTTCAAAAATTGATCTTAATACATTTGCCTTATAAATTTTCAGTGTCACCCTGTAACTGAAAAGTGCAGATCTTGTCAAAAAAAGAAATTAAATCTTAATTTTTATAATAATGTAGAATGTATTATTCCTTGCTTAGTAATTTATATATTCTCCAATGTGCAGAGTATTAATATGCCATTTGGTAGCAAGTTTTATTGGATAACTGGTCATGTTTCAAGTAATAAGTAATATTTTACATAAATTATGCTTTGTAACTTGAGAGCATCTTTAAGTAGTAATTTTTACTTTTGTGAAGTGCAAGTTATTTTTCAGTTAATTACATTTTTTGAGTGCTTTGCAACACTTTTTGCACTTTGAAGTATTCGTGTAACATACTTACTTTCATAAACGTAACTTGTGTAATTGTTTTATACTATGTATTATTTTTGCCTTTCCTTTGTAAGGAAAATGTGAAGTACGCAGTTCGGCTGAGGAATTACGGCAGCCGAACCGCGAATGGAGACGGAGGAATGACGACAGTTCAGTGTCCCGATGGGGTAACCTTCACATTTAGCACATGCAGCCTGAGCAGTAATGGCACAAACCAAACACGAGGACAAATTCCACAGATTCTTTATTACAGGTTTGTGTGTCGTTATGATCTATTTGATGATCCATTTGCCAGAACAGTGAATAAAACCACTGTAATATTGTACCACATCTATTTATGTCTGTAAAAAAGTATGTGGGTAAAGGGAGAAAGATTCTTTAGCAGCAGTATCATTTTATTTTCAGTGATGTTTCCGCCTTAGGTTATTTCGTGAAGACAGTATTGGGGCATCAGTTGTTCTCTGCCTCTTCCAGTCATTTCATGTTCTCTTTTTTTTGATTTTATAAATGAAAATTCTGACAGTTCATCTCTCTTGTTATGTCCATTATCACTCCTGCTTTTAAACTGTAATGTGAGAAGCGGGTTAAATGCACTACTTCAATCTCCGTTTTTCCTATAACATAAGAAATTTTTGAGGGGCAGGAGGAAAGGATTTTCCTCCCTGAAGGTAGTCACTGGAAGCGTTTTCCTCTCTGAGAACATCTGAATATAAGAATTACTTCCATTATCTGTTCAGCAAAGAAATATTACACACCTTAAAGCATCCATCAATTTCTGTGGTGAATAGCTCATCATCAATAGGTCCAAGAAATAAAAGCATGAAATAATAATTTATTTTGATCCCTACTAACATGGGAAATATATTCAGATTTATTTTAATAGGACAACATAAATCTGAATCTTTTGTTATTATTTTAATAGGACAACATAATAACAAAAGGTGAAAGTAAGTAGTGCTACTACAAAATTATGC
Source organism: Crypturellus soui (assembly GCA_032275445.1). Classification (NCBI taxonomy): domain Eukaryota; kingdom Metazoa; phylum Chordata; class Aves; order Tinamiformes; family Tinamidae; genus Crypturellus; species Crypturellus soui. The sequence goes on from JAUBNY010001178.1 coordinate 624,461, forward strand.
ATTTTGGACTAAGAGTTGCCACAAGCAAGTGTTGCTCTTAACAGCTTTGAAGATGCTAAAATGCAAAGAAATAAAGTTGCCAGCAAAATTTTAGTAATAGTATATTGGAAGGTATAAGGTAGTTGTGAACTGTATTTTAAAAATCAGACTTCTTGTACTTGAAGACAGAGATTCAGCATGTCAGTAATGAACAGTAAGTTGATCAGTGGGGCTTGTAAAAGCCACACTTGTATTTGAAGCCTTTTCAAATACAAGCAGAGTTGATCTGACAGTTATTGCTTACACAAATGCTGAGAAAAACCATGCCAATAGAAGTGTGTTAGTATGCTTTTGATAAAGAGAGAAATGCCTTGGAAGGATTTGTTAAAACTGTACCTTTGAGTCCTCTCTCAGTGAGTAATAAATTTAAATTAAAAAGGCTTTCGCCTGCCAGTGAACTTACAGTTCTAGCACACTGTGACAAAAAAAAGAAAAGAATTGCAGAAATGCACTCATCAGTTCATTCTTTACTCCTATTAAAGTGTCAGTGTTTTGGAGAAATGCAAATGCTGCCTTAGAAACTGCAGGACTGTGCATTAAATTATTGTTGGAAAGTATTTCTAGCCTTTCGGGGCATTTGCAAGATTTGTACCCAAGGGCTACATGTCCTGTCTGTTTTTTTTCACAGCAGCTTAGTGCTCAGTTGTGTTTCATCTCTTCCAAAGTTTAAGTAGCAAAAGTTGTGACTCAGATTGTGGTCAAGGGCAGTTTCTGGATTTATTAAATTCTAGAAAGTTCTAGAAAAATGTGTTCTGTTTCATCAGTTGTTTCATTGGAATAGAACTCTGACCTAAACAGTCTTGTTAAAGCATCATTCAAGCTGTTCTAAAGAGCTATTTATAATTTTATTTACTTAGGATAACAAAGATAAGGGCTCTGTCACAGCTACGTAAACTGGCAGATTTCATAGTCTTTTCCTCTGGGAACCATAATTACTGGATCTCATGAAAAGAAGTACTTTATATTGCAGCACAAATTTGACTTGAGAGTCTGTGTTTTGTTGAATGCTGTTGTAGTTCGCTTATCTCATGCCTGAATTAAAGAAATGGTAAGGAAGGAATATTGTACTGTTTCAGAGTATGTGAACCCCACCAGCTGAGAGAAACTTTTCTCTATTTGAAGAAATTCTAAAATGAGACAACAATCAAATCCTCTTTCCAAAGAGAGATACTACAATATTAGGGAAAGAAATTCATAGATATGTAAGGGTTTGTAAGAACGCTTAATTCATAGAGAAGGATAAGCATCTTTGCTGTACATTTCATTTGGTTGCATGAGTTTTAAATGTAAGAAATCCAAATGAGAATTAGGAACTTTCTTCACCTGTTGACTGAGTGACTTCAGTCGTTATGATAAAGCCAGATCACATATCATGGTTTGGGGCTTGAATTGGTTAAAAGGTATTGCTGGAGTGTTTTGGCTCAAAAATATCACTTATATGCCTCAAGTGAGTGCTGTTCTGTATCAACTCCTTATACTGGTTAGGGGAACCTACTTTCAAGGAGAAATCTCTGTGTTAAGGTTAACTCAACATTGTATTTTTAAAGCAAAATTAATCTAGAATCTAGAATAAGGAGGGGAAATCCTTCTACGAGTTCTGTAACTGCAGAAATTGGAAGACTATTATTGGTTGTAACAGATATTGGAAGAGTATTATTGGTTTCTTGCTGTTTTATCATAAATGAATTATTTTAACTATTCTATGCTAAAAATCAATCAATCATGTTTTTTAAAGTTAATTTTGTGCTTTGTGAGCTTACTTTAACTTAATCCACCACTCAGGAGTGAGTATGATGGAGATCTACAGTCACAGCTTTTGAGCAAAGCTAATGAAGAAGATAAAAATTGTAGCAGAGCTCTCTCTGTTGTGAGCGCTGTTGTCCGAGCAGCCAAAGACCTCTTGCACAGGGCTCTCGCTGTGGATGGTAAGATCTTCCAAAATTGAAGCTTAGTTTCTTTCTTTGATAGCAGGAGTTGAAAGTAGGATTTTAGTCTTTCAACAATTGTAATAATATTTTCTTTTGCCTTCCCAAGAATATTTTTCTAACCAATCTTTGCTGTAGTTATCAAACTGTGAGCAATGTTGCACTTGAAATGTCTTAGATAGATGTCTCATGTAAAGCTACTCTTCAATTTAGCAATCATAGTATTAAAGCTGGTAATGTTCTGTAAGCCAGAAACTGTACTGGTGGGTCAGTTCTAAATCTTACTGAATAATTTGTACAGTGATGGTGATTAGGAAAACTGGTGAAGTTAAAGCATTAATAAGCACTTAAACATCTGCTTTTCAAAAATGTAGACATCAGTCTTAAAATTGAATGTTTTTAAGCTGCCATCTTCTGTTATCCTAGTAAAAATCTAGTCTAAAATATTCCATAGGACTATAGAAATTGATGGGGTGGGAGGAAGACATAATTCCTTCTGTCAAAGATATCATAGAAAGGAGAAGAGTGCAATAAAATTAAACTCCAAGAGGAAGAACTTTTTACTATATTGTTGTATATGACAGATTTATCTCAGGTGAACTTAGCAGGTTTATAGTTTGATTTTTGAGCCACTTTGCCTATATGGTGAAAGTAACTTAAAGTAAAAAGTGCAAGTAGAGCTCATGAAAAGCACACCAGAAAAATAAGTTTTATTCTGAACCGTGATGCATTTATGCTAAAGAATAATACCTGTGTTATAATTATCTTCATTTAGCTGAAGACATTCCAGAACTGCTCAGCTCTTCCAGTCTGTTTTCAATGCTGCTTCCCCTCATAATAGCCTACATAGGACCAGTTGCAGCAGCTATTCCCAAGGTATGTTCCTCAATAGAAACTACTGAACAGAGTTAAGAATATTTTATAAGGAAAAGGCTAGAACTATGAAAATGTGCACTTTTTTGCATGTTGATAAGTTAGTGATTTATGTTTGACCGCTGGACTAAGTATGAATTTTCCAAGAGTCAAAAATTTTCAAAACATGGGAAGTCATGATTTTCTTTTACTTTGAAGACATTGTGGAAAGATGCCTTAAGGAAGCAGAGGGGAAAAAGAATGGCTTTGACAGCAAGAAGAGCCAGAAAAGTTAAAGGGGTCTGGATTTATTAGCTATTTATTGATGATTTTCAGAGGCATAGGATGTCCTTTATTTTATGTAATTTCTATTTATAAAATGAACATCTAAAGCTCTGGTAGTTGCTCATTAAACAAAAATGATGTCTATCGAATTTAGAAATGGGAATATGTCAAAATATAAGTAAAAACAGCCTCACTTTTCAGTGGCAGAGCATACTTGCATGTGTTTGCCTTGGAACAGTCTTTGAAATATCTCTAAAGTGATACTTTGTGAAAATACCTAACATCGATTTCAATCGAGTTGATATGCAATATAGCATAGGGATCCTTACTAATCTGAAGTCATGGGTTTAAATCTGTGAATAGATTTACAAATGTTCCTAATCTCTAGCTGATGGGTACTATTTTATTGCTTTTTCATGAATTATATCTCTCTCCTGTAGCTATCAACTCTCTGAACTGTAACTTCTCTTTAAGGGAGAAGAAAGGAGGACTGGCACCTTAAAATCTAGTGCATTCATTTTAATGAGAACAATTTCAGGTTGCTTTGTTACTATGATGAAGCCTAGGTCAAGTGCTCTTCTGCTTTGAGAAAACAATAAAAAATGTCAGGGAGAGTGTGTTTATTTTCTACAGTGTAGAGACAATACATGCGTAAGGAAGTTAAATATTTGAAAAATAATTTTTGATAAAACAGTATAATTGGGTGTTTGCTAGCTTTATGCCTTCAGTATAGCATGTCTTTCATAGCAAATGTTTGTTGTTAACAGCTTTTCAGCTGTTTAGATGAGATGATGTTTTAATGAATGCATGTTTGCAAACGCAGATTTTTGTTTTGTTTTTGTTAAGTCTCTAAGATTGGTATTTGGCTGAGATGAATGTAGTGGTACTTTTTTCTGCAAGGATTGAGTAGATATATAACTGCAAAATAGGGCTGAATCAATTGTATGATAGTGACACAGAGAATATCCAAAAAAAAAAAGAAAGCATTGTAATGGGATGTAGATGAGTGAGTAGTCTTTTTACCCAATCTCAAGTAAATTTTTTTTGTACATTGTGTTACACAGGTTGCTGTTGAAGTCTTTGGCCTAGTACAACAATTGCTTCCTTCTGTGGCAGTTTTGAATCAGAAATATGCCCCTCCAGCCTTTAACCCAAATCAGTCTACAGACAGCACCACAGGAAACCAACCAGAACAAGGCCTTTCAGCTTGCACTACCTCTAACCACTACGCTGTTGTGGAGAGCGAGCATCCCTATAAACCAGCCTGTGTCACACACTATAAGGTAAACCCCAAGTCTACATTTGCAAGCAGGTTCCTAAATTCTTTGGATATGTGTTTTTGGTTTTGTGAAAATGGACTAACTAAATTTGTTGCCAAGGGTGGTACACATACTGTCTAGTTTAGGAGACTGGATTTCTTATGTTGTTATTACATTGCTCTCGACAGAAACCTGTTCTTCGATAGGTATAGAGGAAGCCTGGAGGTTTAGGCCCTAATGGCAGGATCTAATTTAAGCATCTTCATTTGCTCAGTGTTAGATTTTACTACTCAGTCATGCACAGATTCTCTGCTCTAACTGTACAAATTTTGCACATAGTTTTCTCTCACTGGGTATGAGCATATGTGAGGTTTGACATTATTAATTATAAACCACTAATGAAATGCATGTTGGTATGTCATTCAATTTTTAATCTAGATCAGTATTTGATATACCATTCTTAATACATAAGATTTTTTACTAGTAATGTCTTCATTAAAGATGTAGGTGATTTATGCACTCTTCTCAAACTTACCTAAGGTTTAATTTTTAAAAACATAAATTATTTCTTGCTAGGAAACAAAATAAGCAAACGTGGAGTTCCAAAGCTAAATAGACAAGTAATGCAGTTGTGATTGAAATGACTTACTTGTAAACTCTTTCTAAATTACTGTTTCTGAATTTAGAAGTTTGATATCTTTATGTAGACCTTACTTGATCGTATCGCAGACATTCTTACCTGATGCTAAAATGATTCTTTGTAAAAATCCCTAAGATCAATTTCAGTCAAAATGCTGTGCATTGTAGCATAGTATACTGTAGTGTACTCTGTGTACTTAAGTTCTTCATGGTATAACTTGGACCATGGGTTGGGATTGCACAGGACTCTGAAGTCCTCTTTAAGTATGTGAAACGGGATTGATTGACTCAATTAAACTGCATTTTTTTTTTCCTGAAGATTGGTTTTGTCTACTTGAGTTAACAGCTGAAGTGTAAATGACATGTCTGATATAAATCCTCACTGAGTTCTGTAGTGACATTGATACCAAAACAATAAATACAAAGGTTGCAAATCTAGAATCAAGTAAGGCCAGCAGCCATTAATTGTTTTTATACTTAAGCTGAGAAAACAAGGTATCTGTTGCAGAAAATGTAGCTATCATTGGAGCTTCCTGAAATGATAATGCTGATTACCTTTATAATAAAGTTTGTAGAGCCTGTGTGAAGTGTTAGTCTCAGATGCTGCTGCTTTGGGGATTCTGTAGCTATCTATTGTCACGCTGCAGGCCCCATTCATGAGGGTGCTTCAGCTGCTTTCTACTTTTCTGGTTGTTTAGTTTAATGTACCTGTATTTAGAAATAAAAGCAATCACAAATGGAATCATAAATTCAAGCACTTAATCTGACCATAGCTTGTAATACATGACTACAATATTATATTAATGCTACAATAACTACAATATACACAAAATACTACAACACAAAATACTACAATAACTATAATATTATATTAATGCATGACTACAATGTTTAAAGCATTTCAGATCTATTTGGATTTCAAAGAATAAATTTGGAAAATTTGGTTAATGTTCCTGAAAACATACCAAAACTACTATAGAGAATATAAAATTCATAGCCTGAAATGTTTAAATGAAAAAAAAAGTAGGAAAAAGAAAACGTGCAATTAAGTGTATAAAATCCACTTAAACATAATTGGTTTGGAATTACTGCTTTGTTTTAGGTGACTTTTCCTGAATGTGTCAGGTGGATAACAATAGAGTTTGACACTCAGTGCGGCACTGCTCAGTCAGAAGATGTTCTTCGTCTACTAATTCCTGTCAGAATTGCACAGAGCCTAGGATTTGGACCAAAGCATGGTTCTGTTCATGAAAACCTTAATTCATGGATAGAACTGAAAAAATTCTCTGGATCTTCAGGATGGCCCACTATGGTATTAGTATTGCCAGGTAATAAATATATATTGCTATAATTTCCAGTAATGCAACTAGTTAAAATAATGAGAAGGCCAGTAAAAAAGGAGTTATTAAAATATTGAAAACTGAAAAATGACTGATTTTGTTTTCTGCAAATGAAAAATTTGATTGCAGAAGTTTTTGGTCATCATAGTTATCATAGAAAACAGTTGTGAAAGTCTCAGTCCAAGCTGGCAAAAGTTTATAATGAGCCATTACTTGCAAATCAATGAAATACATTGATATTAGGGGATTTTTTAAGAGGTCATTTTGTGTATTGCTCAAGATCTTCTATGTGCTACATATGAAGCCTGAAGGTTTCATGTTTGTTTATGTAGTAGAAGCATACAAACAGAATAAATGTTGAAAGTTCCTGTTTATTTATTTGATGTGTTCTCTTTCTTCCTCTAAGGAAATGAAGCACTTTTTTCTCTGGAGACTGCCTCAGACTATGTGAAAGATGAAAAGGCTTGTTTCTATGGTTTCAAATGTTATGCCATTGGATATGAATTTAGTCCAGGATCTGATGAGGTATGGAAAAAGGGGGATGACTGTAATGACACCTGTTTAATTCCTTTGTCTAAGACCAAGTTTTTTTGTAAAGTGAATGTTATTTCCACTTCTGACGAAATAACACTTCTAAGTGATTTTCCTACAACTTTTAAACCTTCATTTTACAGATGGTATTTGTTTGGAATATTTAAATCTGAATGTGTGTTTGTTTACATGAAGGAATATGTATGAATATATGTTTGTATATAGGTATATATGCATATATATGTGTGTGTGTGTGTGTGTATATCTATATATATATAAAAAAATCCTGTAACAGTCTACAAATGTGTAGCAGTATGGTTTTATCTATTGTATTATTGGGATATGATATTTCCTAAAATTCTGACCTAGTCTTTTATTCTAAATCCAAAGAATTGTTGGCTTTATGTTCACAATGATTCATATTTCACTGTCATGCTAATAATGTGATGACAGAGTTTTTTGTATACTTGGGAAAATGTTTTGTCTCAACTGTTTTGATACGAAGTATCTTAACTTGCTTTGTGATAACTTGAAAAAATAGCGCAACCCTTGTCTTGGGAGTGTTAAGTCCGTGGCCTCACATGAACGTCACAAGTTTTCCATCTTGTCTACACTGCACCTGTCACAAAAGATTTATCTCAGCTTATTCATGAAATCTGCTCAGGCTTGATAATATCATCGAGTTTTCCAAGCACAGAATTCTGTGATTATTCTGTGATTATGATTCTCATGATGGGTTTGATGTGGATCAGAAGATATTTCATAAGATTATTAGCTATTATTGTCCCATTGACTTGGAGCAAATCACATTTATAGATAACGTAGATAATCTAATTAGTCTAATATTGGGTAATGTTTGGTTAATGCTGTATTACTTTTGGTAGCTGCAGTTGTTGGCTACTTAGATATGTGTTATTGACAAGAATTGTGTTCCTGTGTGGGAACTCTTAACTTTCCCTGTGATAATTATACTACTTTAATGAGAAGGCAACAAAGGCAGATCAGGAAGCAGAAGGGACTGAAAGTTGATCTTTACTGCACCAGCTTTTATTTGTCTTACACACTTATTCACATCCCTCACGTCAACTGAACCCCAGTGCTAGGACAGAGGGACTGGGGCAGTAACTTAGTAAAGAGCATGAAAGAAGGAATGGCTCTTCAGCTACCAATACTGATAATAGCCTAGCATATGTTCGACAGAGCCAATAGAGCAAGTGCCGTTATTATTGTTATTCTTTTAACTGTGGTACTAGGTGGTCATAGGAGTTCTCAGGAAGCACAGAAGTGTCCAGTGGCCAAAGTGTCCGGAGAACTTTTGCTCAGGAGGAATCAACCCAGTAAAACATTGTCAAGATAAAACAATAAAAACAGTATGAACGGCATAGGAGAAGAGAAGAATGAAGACTTCCTCTTATGAAATATTTCATTTGTGTCTTTCTTTCCCCCCGCCCTTCCAGTGCCATAGATGATACAGAAAAATATTTGTCTTGCCTAAAATAACAGTGACCCTAATAATTTGTTAGCACCATATTGACACATTTGTCAGCTACCAGACAAATGTGTCTCACCTTATTTCTCATTAGACTGTTTACTTGGCTACAAGGGATGATTCTTCCCCTGAAGTAACAATGTTCAGCTTTCAGTGCTAGTGAGTGCCATTTTTACTGAGAGATTTTAGGCTCAAGAGTGTCTAAAGACACTCAAGAGTGTCAAGAGTATAACAAAAAACTGCAAAGAAATTCTACAAATGGAAAAAGAAGTGTCGTATGGTTTAAACTGCTTTGTATGTCAGATCTGAAGCCTGCACAGAAGTCACATAATAGCAATGTCTGTTTTTCTGAATCATGTTTAAGGCAAGGTCTTTTTTCCCCTTAAAGGTTCTGTGTTATCTGCCAGTATGGTCTAAGTCTTTTCCCTTAATGGAAAATTGCAATACTCCTTTTTTGGAGCTTAAATGAAGCTTTTGGAGCTTAAAGGAGCTTAAATGAAGTGATTGGACACACCACATAAGTTTCTCATTCTTTTGAGACCTTTATGGTGACAATTTTCCAAAGCGTTACACTGTCAGAAAAGGAATATAAGTTCTGGTGACTGCTGTGTTTACTCTAGCTTGAAAAAACAAAATATCAGGAAGACCCAGTTCAGGTCAGTGTGCTTCATTCCTGCCCATCTCATTTTCCACTTTTAAAGGGCAAATTTCCAGTGCCTTGACCTAATTACAGTGTCTTAAGTGGCAGACTTTCTTACAGAAGTGTCTGGGAAAAGTGAAGGATGCTGTTGAGTGTGAGCAAGTGCATCAAGAAATCAATATATACAGGTAGTTGAGCTACTTTGTGTAAATGGCAGATTTTTGCAAAATTTTACTTTGATCTTTGCCTTGATAAATGAAAAGTAAAACTTTCTATATGGTCATTATGAAAACTACAAAATATATGCAAGAACTGCCACCTTTTCTTCTACGTGAGGAGACCAGTTACCTTAGCAGTACTGTCAGTATTGACTAAAGGGGTGAACACACAGCAGGGAACTGTCAGGTGTGTTGGCCCACATTTAACTTATTTTAATTGCTTGTTCTTTCTGAACTTGCAGTTTGAGTCCTAAAGATGCAGTTTGTCAAGGGTTGGAACTAAAATACATTTTGAAATTATTTCCAAATCTCAATCATCTTGGAGAATCAAGGCAAATCTAGAGTTGATCTGAAGCTCTTTCCACAAAGAAGGTTTTTGCCTTTACATTATATATAGCCAGTCTCTGAAGGTCTATCTGGAAAATCCATCAAATTAATATTTTCCATCTCTTCCACTTTTGCTTTCTTCTCTGTAGGAAAGAAGAAAGCCTTAGATTTGTTTGGAACTGCTGAACCTTGCACAGTGTTCTTTAAAACTTTAGAGGTCAAGAACATCTTTTTTTGGGAGCAAAGTTGAAGAGGCTGTGCTTGCCTGCAGTTGAAGTTGAAGGGCACACATCAAATACAATTCTCTGTGGCTAGAAAGTAGTTGCAGCCTCCCTAGCAATACTGCTCTCTTCGCCTTCCCTCCTTGCCTCCCTGCACTTGAAGTGTCCGTGTGGCCTGAGGCAAATGGAATAGGGAATTCCCTGTGGAATCCTTTTCCCATCCTGTCTCTGCAGATAGAGGAGGAGGAAAACAAAGTTTTAAACATCATTACCTTAGAGCAAAACATAAAAGGGAGCTTGCCTGGTACCTTTGTACTGCTTTGGAGAGGTATTGCTTTGCAATCTTAATATGTCAGTGGTTTTTGCAGTAGGAAGTTCCCTTTAACTTTATGGGCTAAAGACAGCACCTTCCTATGATAGCAGGCTACAAGAAGCCAGGTAACCTGTTTAATAATGCTCCTACCTAGTTGAAATTGTTCTAAATTGCTTCTGCATTCTAGTCCATATCACATATAGCATGTATGTCACAGTGTAAATGTAAATCAAGGAGAATATTAATGAGAGACTTCAATACAGCTTTAGTATTGCTTAGGATAAAGTAATGTCAGGGAAACCTATTCATACAATTATGCTCTGTAACAATATTTTTGTTTAATTTATTTAAATTTGAAGGGTATTATTCAGCTGGAGAAAGAACTGGCCAATTTAGGAGGATCATGTGCAGCAGCTTTGATGAAGAAAGATCTAGCACTTCCAATTGGTAAGTCCTTTTCAAAGAACATGGTTTATTATTCCGTTAATTCAGCTTTACTGAATGAATAAAACCGTTCAATCTTAATGATGCTGTTACTTACAGATGATCGTGTAAAATTTATTCTTAAAACATAATTAGTCAGCAGAGATATTGGCATTGTTTACGCTGTTCCATCCTTACATCTGTAGGGAGGAGGTAAAACTGGTCATTTAAATCTGAACCTACTCACCCCATCCACAGGTAGTTTATCAGTGTACAAGCCATATCCTACAGCTTCCTGATGGTACTTCACAAATGAGGTATCTTCCTTGTATTTCTCTCTCACTGTTTTTTCCTCCCTGCACTTTATACCTTTAGAATGAAAAATACCTGCAGTGCTGAATTACAAACTGGAAAATCATATTTTTAATATTGAGAATGGTCAGTGTATCTCAGCAGCTCACAGACTAAAATATTTCTGCTTTTTTCTAGAGTTATCAAAATATTGGAAACTTTTACAGCAAATACAAGTTTACAGTAAACAAATATAATGTAAGAATCAAGGAAAAGTGAGAGTTCAGCAAAAATGAATCGATATGGTTACTGAATTAGAACTTTTAACAAGACAGCCAAATTCTGTTTAATGGGACTTATACCAATAAGCATTAGTGTAATTAGATTTTAATTTACAATTGGAAACAGGAGCTCAAATATTGTCAGTGAAGGTGGAAGAGAAAGGTGCACATTACTGAGCAGAAAGTGTGCAGCTCCTACCACAAAACTTTTTGGAATTTTTTAACCTGGTATTTTTCTTGTATATTTAAATGTGCTAATCTCTTACTTTATGTTGTAAGTACGCACCTCAGTTGCACTTGTAAATCTGTATTTCGCTCTCAAAAGTACAGGCAATTCTGTAGTTTAAATACAGTGCCCTCTTCTGTTGTCCTTCCAACAACAGCTACATTAATTTCTGAGTTTTGTTGCTCTCCCTAGTGCCACTTACCTTGTTCTCTTTTTCTAGGCAAAAAAAAAAAAAAAAGGAAGCAGAAATTTAAATGTTCCTAACTTCCTCTCATTTCCTGTATTTTCTAATGCATCATTCTTCTCTCAAAAGAGGGTTTCGTCTGGTTTAATTTTTACATTAATTTTAAAAGGGAATGTTTAGAGTAAGAGATGAAAGCATGTGGTACCTACCTAGATTTGCTTATCTGCTTTCAGATAGAGGGAATTTCAAATGAAAAACATGCAGCTAAGTTTCATATGCAGCTGCAGCAAAGCTGTAAAAGAGGTTGCCTGTGAACTGCAGCAGAGCAAGGATAGGTTCATTGACTATAAAGGGTTTCCTTATTCCAGAGGTAATTGCAATTGATGCATCAGACCATTTACCTACTCCAGGACTTCAGTGAAGTCCTGTTAGTGTTCCTGTTGGTGTTACAAGCCCAGTGACAGGAAGGCATAAGCACACAGTGCTTCTCTGCAAGTCTTCTGGGCCCTATGGATGATCAAGCCTGGTGAGCCGTACACAGGAGTTAGATAGTGTTTACCTTTTGTGATGGAAACAACAATGCAGTCTTTTTAAGACTGTTTTCAGCTGTTCATGATTTTGCTTAGTTTAAGTGTTTTGCCTGATGACTGGCACACAAAATAGTGGGAGGGAAAGGGGTGAAATCTGGTTTTCTATAGCAGCATTTTAGTGTCAGACTTCATCTAATTCCTGATTATTTCTCTTCTGTGTCTGCTAGCAGTGAAACATTGTCCTGAGGAACGCTGTGCATTGCAGATCCCTGGCATTGCTTACCTGTAGTGCATCATATCTGTAGTGTGTCATTTTATTAAGGGAAAACCTATGTAATCATATAAAAGACTGCCTTCTTTTACATATATAAAAAAGGCCTTTGGTATTAGACTTATGCTTTGTTTTATAATTTTTATAATTTTTATAATTTTACCTTGGTTTCTTGTGTGGGTTTGAAGATTCTTCACTTGCAATGCCTGAACTTTGGCATTTAAAAGTTAGGGTCTATGTCTAACCTAGAAACTTCATCCTTCTTCTTTCTGTCTCTTTTGAAGTTAATGTAGACATCTTCAGAGGATAGGTCATTTCATCCTAAAATGAATGTCTAAGAAAAAATGAAATGAATCACCCAGAGGGATATAGGACCTTATAGCTCCTCCATTTCCTATAAAGATAATGTGTAATGTCTAAGTCCAGGCTCATTATTTCATGCTTTGCTACCTCAAGGAAGGTGAAGTAAATCCTCCTGCATTTCCTAGATAATATTTAGACATCCAGATACAGTTAAGCGCTTTTAAAACATACAGATTTTAAAGAAGCGACTTGATGAATGTCAAGACAGAATTAAGAAAGGAAGAAGTAAAGAAGTGGATGATAGTTTTCATGGGATAGTCTAGGAAGATTGTGCAGAGGGCATCATGGGGGTGAAAAAAGACTTGTTTGGTTACTTTCTATCAAGAAAATTTTCCAAAATGCCTGCGTTGACTTCAAATCATAGTTGTTAGTTTGTACTGGCATCTTTGTAGATTCTCTTATCTGTAGTATTATTTGCACGATTACATCATGGTGTATTTGATTTAAAGGAGATTGGTCCTTTGCAAAACAATTCTGTTTTTTTTTATTAATTTTCATGGGGGGTATATTCTGTGTACATGTAGTCAAGTATTTGTTCAAGTGTTCCTCCAGAGCTATTGGGGGGAAAAAAAAGTGACTTGAAAGGACACTAAGAAGGCATCAGCATTTGTGCTCCAGAGGAAGGTGCACTGGGCTGCGTTTCCTTCATGCATTAGGAAAATGTCATCTGTGAGAGTGCACCCAAATATTATTTGAGTTAGCACCTTCAGAAGGTCACCTTTTCTCCTTGCTAGTGGTCCAAGACTTTAAGATGTTTGTTCTAGTGAGAGATATGATCTCTTCTCACAATCTGACTTGAACAACGAATTGATTGATGGAATTGATTGATGTATTTAAAATTGTTACTTATTTGCTTATTTCACTCTGTAATAGCTAATTCTGATACTAGATTTTTACTATATTTTTTATTTCTTTCATTTTTAAAAATTCATTAAGACTTTTTTCTTTAGAGTTTTTTTCCTTTTACTATAAGAAATTGCCTTACTTGTTGAATTGCCTGACATGATTTTGAGAGAGAGTAGAAATATAGTAACTACCTGGCTTAATTTTTTCTTTTTTTTTTATGTTAAAGACTGTGTTTGGCAACTCTGACCACCATGGAATCATAATTTTGGGCTGCGTTTATGAGGAGCAAATGTTGTATAAGAGAATATATTTGAGATTTGTATTTTAGACACAATCATAATCTTGCAGATTTTACCAAATTTTCAAATCTCATTGTCAGGGTAAGTCCTTATAAGGAAGCAGCTTGTACTTAGTTCATACCTTCTGCTTCCTGGAAATCATCTTACCCTGCCAAAATCTTTCTCTGAAAGTCTCTCATTATATCCAAAGATTTGCCATACATACTGTCTTCAAGATAAGAAGATAGGGACCAAATTTTTGTTCTGTGTAAATGACATTGCTTATTTGCTTGTTCACTCAAGGACACAATACTGCATGTATACTCTGTTACTTGAAAATGTTAACTATTCATTAAAGAATATTGAAATAATCTTTGAACTGCTGAGTAAAGTGTTGCCCATCATCTTACAAATGTAAACTTTGTGATATAAATAGCTTTACCAAATGGAACTGAATTTTGCATTCTCTAATAAGTAGATAAATGTTGATATGTTTATGAAAAACGTGTTTATATTTTTACAGCAGGTAATGAATTTGAAGAAGATCTTGAAATTCTTGAAGAGGCTGCTTTACAGGTATAATTGTTGCTTCTTTTTTGTTGCAGTGTATTTCACTACATACTTATGTTGAAATCTTTTGACAGCTATGGAAGAAAAATACTTGGAAGATTTTAATAACAGGAGGGAATCTGATTTGCTGTAAAACTATTTTAAAATGTTATTGCTGGTAGTATTTATTAATAGGTGTAATTTAAGAATTTTGCCCTACATTTTCAAAGCTAATGGCTGAGAATTTTTTAATCTCTATTTCTGTCTGATTTTGACTAAAAATATGAGCTTTTAAAATTGGAGAGCTACTTTGTCAGAAGTTTGCTGTTTAAACTTCTACTTGTGATAAAAATAACTAATCATTTATAAAAATGTAACTTTTCCTGCGTAGCTGAACAAAAACAACTAAATTGATATCACTGTCTCTTTTTGTAGGCAAGATAAGAGGGAATATTTGTAGGTATCCTTCCCCAGGTCTTTTTAGTTCATTTGTTCATGTCACACAGTAATTGGGTCTTTGTGGAAGATAGAATCAAGATGAAATATTGTCTGAAATGTGGGCTTTTGATCCTAGGGGACATACAGAAGATTTTTAGTCATAGATTTAAAAATGAAAGCTTCAGTACTGGAAGTCTACCTAGTTTTGGGTTTTTTTTTTGATTTTTTTTAACCTTCATGAAATTTATACACCCTTCTAGTCTTATGTACTGGAATGGCTTCCAATCTCCCAAACATCTTTGCCCATATTGTTATATTATGGCAAAGCATCTACATAAAAGATACTGAAAGTGCTCTTTTATGCCCTTCCTTTCCTGCCCCTCCATCCTCCCCAAAAGGTGTGCAAATCTCACTCTGGCATCCTTGGTAAAGGCTTGGCACTTTCTCACTCCCCTACTATCCTGGAAGCCCTTGAAGGAAGCCTTCCCTTGCAAGTGCAAAGCAACGAGCAATCGTTTCTGGAGGACTTCATTGCCTGTGTGCCGGGGTCAAGCGGAGGACGACTTGCAAGGTAACAATTTGAGTGCAGTGCCTGTTGGTTCACTGCCTCATATTCTTAGTGTTTCAGTTTCTTGTCAAAACAGAAAAAGGTTGATTAGGTGTTCAATCTGAAAAAGCTGTATTGTTGCTTGTTCTAAACAACTAGCTGTATGATTTTCCTAGTTATGTCACATGTTAATGAAGCTATTTGGTCATATTTTTTCTATTAACAATAAAATATTATATTAAGGGAAAGCTCTGAAGTGTTCTGGCCTTCTTCATCCTTTCTCAGGAAAAGGCCATGTTTGTATAGACTGTGTGGCCAGGAGAAATTTTGATATTGTTTCTGTTTTGGTAGATGGCTGCAGCCAGATTCATATGCTGATCCTCAAAAAACATCTTTGATTTTGAATAAGGATGACATTCGATGTGGCTGGCCAACCGTTATTACTGTACAAACAAAAGACCAATATGGGGATGTTGTTCATGTTCCTAATATGAAGGTAATTACAATAATCTTGTCTGTTCTTATACCTTGTCATGTCTTCTTTTAATAATAATTTAATGAATTCATTTTTAGTATTGTACATATTCCACATAATACACTTGCATTCTGCAGAAAGTGGCACTCTTGAATTCATTGTAGTCCATGAGACTACACTTGCCTCTATATCCACAGAATTATCAAATTTTCTTATCAAATCCTGTGGGAATAGCCAGCTATGTGTAAGATGTAGAAGATGATAAGAATTTTTTATCTTTATTTGTTTTGTAATCATATAACCAATTGTAAACTGAGTAAATGGGATTGAAAAAGAATTAGAAACTGTGGAACCACTTTAGAGTCACTAAGGCTTCAACTGCACTTTTTCCTTCCCCATTTCTAGTATTAGGAAGTTCCTAGAATCAATGAAATTAAAAAATGGCATTTTTTATTTAGTTACCATTTTTCTACAGTACGTTATTAAAGAAGTCGAAATATTAATTTAACCATTTGTTTAGATTCCTTCAGCATCCAGTGTTCTGATTTAACTTCTAGTAAATTAAGCTAAACATATTGCTTATTTATGATGTTATACATAAACTTATCTTCAAGATAGCTCGCCCATTCTTCCTCCAAAAACTAAATACTGTTATAAATAAATAAAATATGATATGATAAATTGATAAATAAATCTCTGTTACCTGTGCTGAAGAGTTCAGTGTAGAGATACAGTAGGGTTATTCTGTGTAGAGCTGGTTGAGATGCAGTTTGGCCATTTCTGAGGCAGACCTAACAAGCCCTGTTGGCTGTCTCTGATACCCAGCACGTGTCTGGAGGGCTCTTCTACAATTTGTAGCATTTCCTGTTGTGGGAAATCTTAGCTCTGCATGTCAGCATTCATGTGTTTTCTACTGTTTTGACACAAGCATATTGGGACAAAATTAGAACTAAACCTTGCTGGCCCTCACTGATGATGTGCAAAGTAACCTGAATGCTTCCCTCTGTGTTCTCAGTTGCTGAGCTGAGATGCTTTGCTTGGGTTTG
Source organism: Crypturellus soui (assembly GCA_032275445.1). Taxonomy (NCBI): domain Eukaryota; kingdom Metazoa; phylum Chordata; class Aves; order Tinamiformes; family Tinamidae; genus Crypturellus; species Crypturellus soui. The sequence goes on from JAUBNY010001178.1 coordinate 641,287, forward strand.
CCAAGAGTTAAGTGCAGGCCCTTAGGTTTCTAACACGTAACTGGGTTTGTCTTTCACCACTCTGTCACTGTAGCTCCCACGATGTAAAAGAACGTGTGTGTCTTCTTGCAGGTGGAGGTCAAAGCTATTCCCGTTTCTCAGAAAAAAACATCTTTGCAACAAGAACAAGTTAAAAAGGGGCAGCGAATACCAGGGAGTCCTGCAACAGCTGCTTCCCCTAACACTGACATGACCTTTGGAGGGCTTCCTTCACCAAAACTGGACTCCTCTTATGAACCTATGATAGTTAAGGAAGCTCGATATATTGCCATTACAATGATGAAGGTAAATTGCTGTCATTTGTGCAATAGAACTGTGCAATACATTATGCTAAGAGTGTATGAAGTTGTGCAGAGAGAGAGAAAAAAGTATATGCCAATTTGGCAGCCTAAATATGAATTTCTTGGTTACAATTTGCCTCGATTATATTCATTAAACTCAAGAGTAAGCTACGTGTATCAAAAGAGGTCAATTGCCTAACCTATAAACAGTTATGAGCCTGGTTAGAATTTAAAAGGATAAATGTATCTTTGATTTTAATTACCCTGATTAACAAAGTAGTCTGAGATGAGAAGGGAAAACCACTGTTGAAACAGAAAAATAGAAAACAAAAAATCAAATCTGCATAGGATTGAAGTGTTGAGTCTGTATTATAAACTGTAAGAAATAAGCATAGGGAAAAGAAATTGGAGCTCAGTAAAAAGATCATACAAATGAGATCTGTAACAACTTCAAAAAATCAAAATGCCACACACAGGAAAATATTGAACAGTATCTATTGAAATTAGCTCATGTCAAATGAGGCAGCTCAGAGAGTTTACAGGCAACAGTTTTTAAAGGGGTGGCTAGTAAAAACTGAACAATTGGCAATGATTTGGTAGGTATTATGAGCTGTGGGGTAAATGACATGTATGCCAGGTACTGATGTGAGATGCCTCCCTCCCCTTTATTGGAGGGATTGTCATCAGTGTGGATTTATTGGAAAAATGAGAAAACTTAGTATTTTTTAAAGGTTACAGACTTTTTTTCTATAAATGACACCGCTGGAGCAGCTGTATACAAGGAGTTCAAGTAGTTAGTAAATAACAGTGAATCAGTGAAAAAAAATCAGTATAGTATAAAACATTTTTTTTTAAAGAACATAAAATCACTTACCTGAAAATGTATTTAAAACCACAGTATTATTATCAGGGAAACAGGTGATGGCCTAATTTTGCTTTTGTTTGGGATACTGCAAGATTCAGTTCTTGACTTCATGCTACTTGACACATCTTCTGATGACTTGAAGAAAAATACATTATTTACAAGACCGAATGGGTTTTGTAGTCATCCTTATTCAAAGGCACATGTTGCTTCTGCTTTAGCAACGCTCATCAAACCTGCTTACACAGCTGTTATGGTGACGTGCCTTGTAAAATGTTGTATAATCTGCAGTCGTTGAATGTGGAGCTCGTACAAGTTATCCAGGAATTAATCTTCAGAATTGATGCTCCCTTTGGATGAGGAATGTTTGATATTAGCTGGTTAACTTATAACCATCTTTAATTTGCATCAAGGTAAAATAAAATGAAAATGCAACTATTCTCTAAAAGTTATCTTAATAGATAACAGCACAATTGTCTGTAAAAGTGAAGAATTAGAAGAAAATCACACACCTAGGTAAATATAAAAAATGTCTCTCCCTTCTTGTTCAAGTATGTTGACTTCTGTGGAGTCTTCAGCAGACATTGAGGCACAAAGCTACTTCTACTGAGGTGCTTTGTGCAGCTCTGGGGCTGCTATTTTTCACTTTTGGGGGGCTTTTGAGTGAAGTCATTTTGCAAGAAAATGTGAAAGCAGGACAGACGTTTTGTTTTTTTGGCAGGAATCAACAGAAATATCTCCTCTAGTCATCTCTACTTGTGACTGTAGCATGAACTACTAGGCATTGTGGGCCCTGCTTTTTCTAACAAAGTTTCCCTCCTCTTCAAATAGACATTTTTAAAATTGCTGTGGCCAGCCGAGAGTACGGCATCATGAATGCAGTTGTGCTACAATAGACACTGGGATGCTCATGGGAAATTACAAAAAGACAGTCACACTCTTCTTGGAGGTGCACAGAGAAAGGACATGTAGTAGTGGACAAAATTTGTGAAAAGAGAAATTCCATTCAGATATGAAGAGGAAAAGTCACAATGATAAAATCAAACACTGAAATAGGGTGCCCGGAGAAACTGAAATCTTGGAGATGCTCCAAAGCAAACCAGATAGTCCCCTGAGAAAACAGATCAAATCTGAAATGGGGTCTAACTTTGAGGGTGGCCCTAGTCTGAGAAGAAGGTTGAATCTAATTACCTCCAGAGGTCTCAACTGATGGAAATTATTATATAATTCTATGATAGACACAGTAGAGAATGAAATCATGAGAGCAGTGCTCTGGGATCATGCCAGCACAGGCTTAGATTGACTTAATTTGTCATGGTACTGTATCCCCTGGATGCTCTTTGTGACCTACAAGGAAGCTGAAATCTAGCTTATTAAATACAGTTCTCTGCAGGGACATAAAAAGGATCCAAAAGGATTTTATTAAAATTAGATTAAAAAGAATCAAAGGCTATGACAGTATTAAATAAACAATATTTTTGTTAGCAATATATATCTTTCTTACGCACTGTGTATATATACAATTTATATGTTTTGTATATGTACACATATATATCATACCTAAATAATGGCAGCTTAAAGAGTAAGTGAAGCTATTTGCTCGTGTGTGTGTGTAAGTTTTCTTTTTGTATTTTGGAACTAATTCCTGGTTCCCTGCACAATGCTTCTGGTAAATCTAAAGTTAGATTTCTTTGTTTTGAGAAGATACAAAAATACTCCATTTTTATTCATGATGGTGTAATCATAATAACTGTTGATTTAATGTTTTTAATTTCATTCTTTTATAGGCATATGAAAATTACTCCTTTGAAGAATTACGCTTTGCTTCACCAACCCCAAAGAGGTAAACATTAAAAGTTACCCTATAGAAAGGATTAAACTTAGAATGTCCTGTCATTTCTGCTAATGCCTGCAGTCACAAGCCTTGACTGCAGAGAAATTGTGGTTAAGTAAAAATCTGTAGTGTATTTTCAACACTGAACATTTTCTAATTTATATATCATGTTGTTTTCTTAAATTTAGAGATTCTTTTTAAAATCTTGCACTCTTTATTTTTTTAATGTTGATTGCTTATTTTTATTATCCACTGTCTCAATACAAATTTTTGTCCTATGCTATGTGACATGTGAAATAGAATGTGATATCTCTATAGAAGTAACTTGGGCATTGTTATAAAATGTACATTGGACAGGAGTAGACAAATTGTATTTTGATTTTTTTTAGAAGAAAACAAAATAGCTCTAAATTAAGTATTGCATGTAATTTTCAAGAAGCCAGTAGTTGTTATTTTGTTTGTTTTTATGTCTAGACCCAGCGAAAACATGTTGATCAGAGTTAATAACGATGGTACCTACTGTGCAAACTGGACTCCAGGAGCAGTTGGTCTCTATACCATTCATGTTACTATAGACGGCATTGAAATAGGTACTATATTTTAACTATACTTAAGCAGAAACTATGGTTATATTGTGTGCTAGTAAATGCATAGGTTTCTCAGTGCTCATGATGTTTAGTATTAAAGTTTATAGCAAAACTTAGCACCTACATTTTGCCCCAGAGGTCTAATTCCTTCTTTTTTCTTAGGAGAAATAAAATCATAACTATTTTCTCATTGTAATAAAATCATATCTGGAAAACATGTATATATAATGTGGTTAGATGACAAGAATAATAGCATATCATATTCATTACTCTTCGTGTTGTTTTGAGAGCTTTAGGGTTTAGAAAAAGTTCTTCCCTCACCTTCCTCCACTTCCAGGATCCTGTCTGGCAGGATCTTCACCTCTTCTTTCTCTGCCCTCTTCCACTCTCTGAGACACTCCTCATTTTGAAGAATCATTCTTTTTGGCCTAGTACTCTTTCTGGAACCCCATCCCTCAGTTGTCCCAGTTTAAATTGTCTGTGTGCAGATGCATTTAGATTTCTAACTGGAAGACTCAGGGCATGCCACTTAGCCCATGAGTTCTCAAAATTTAAAGACAATTCTTATCAGTTGCACTAGCAAATACTGACTATGTGGTCGTGTGTTCAAAAGTTTTACTTCCAAACGCTAACCCATCAGCATATACACATGCACACAAACACTCACCCACAGCCACTATCTACTGTCTGCCAGAGTTCACAGTGTACTTTTTTTGCTTATGAGATTCCATCCATACTGCTGCGTCTAGACTGATTGTAGAGTAATTCTGTTAACAACGTGTGGCGCTCACTCAGGCTTAGACATACAGTTATGCTTGGATTGCTAATTTCTTCTCAAATGCAAGAAAGTAGCAATGCTTTTGGCATCAGTTTGTGGATTAATACTTTGCATCTGGAATTTGTAATCTGATTTGCCAATTCCTGATGTGATCTATTAAGCAGTACTTCAGATCTAGAGCAGAGGGTTGTGCTTTTGAATCGTAACATTTTTATGTTTCAATTTCCATCCAGATAGTGCTTTCATGTGGGCTTCAGTTTTTGATTTTGCACCCCTCAGGTTGTATTGAGCGCTGAGTTGTAGCACAGATCAGCTATAGTTACCATTTGACCTGACATATCCCCTTATAATGATTTTTCTTCAACTCAGTTTTTGTTTGCTTTTAGATGCTGGCTTAGAAGTGAAAGTGAAAGATCCTCCAAAGGGAATGATACCACCTGGAACCCAACTTATTAAACCAAAAGCAGAACCTCAGCCAAACAAGGTTTGGAGAATTAAAACACATATGTATTTTAGCAGTTTTTGAGTGGGCTTAGTACATGCCTATCATGGTACAGTGCTGCAGAACTTGAGGATAATTCTAAATCACTTTAATATGCTGGATGCACATAAAATGAAAGGTAATCTTTCCATTATCTTTCTGTATGTCCATTAATAAAACTGAGAGATTGTGCAGAAATTACCTTTCTTTTGGTTTGTAACTCAGACATTGTGCAATCGCTATGAATACAGACTGCATTATGCACTATTATTATTTATTTTTATTTGAGATTATACTATGGTATGAAAAGGAGAAATAGCTTTATAAAGATCTTGTTTGTTTGGTGATAAGGCTTTTTCTTCAGTCAATGTAAAGCATTCAGTATATGAATTTAGTAACTTCTCTGTCTTAGAATCTCATACTTTATTTTACCAAGTCCTGTCTGTCTTCCCCATTTCATCCATCCAAAGGACAAATAATGGCAGAAAGCTGAAGGGTGGCAACGCTTTAAAGAAAATGCCCAGTTGGGGGAACAACGCTCTGCTTTCTGTAAGATGCTATGGAGGTGATATCTAGCAGGGTTCTCAATCTTTTATTCATGGAATTAGCTTTTGTAAAAAAGTGAGAAGTTCTGAAGTACCACAAGATTATCCTTCCTGTCTTATAACAAGAACTAAGGTGGATCATTCCCCTCTGCTGCCTAAGAAAAACATTACAAAATGTGCATGTTACAAAATGCTACAAAAAAAGACCAAGTATTTGCCATGATCTATTTCTTTTCTAGCTTTTTGGAAATCTAGGGACAAAAATCTAGAGACAGCAACTTTATTTGTTGTTAAATAGATTTATTTATTTAGTAAATCAGTCCTCAGTCAATAAATAGATTCTATGCCTGCCACTATCAAGATTCATCTCCCAGCACTATGACCCTGAAGTAAAAGATAGATAAATTTATCTTGAGTTTCTAAACAACTTTTGATTCCTCATTGCATTTTTTAAAAATACACTCTTAGACTTTCTCTGTTCTCTTGTGGTTAGGATTAGCTCGTCATGTCCATCTAATTCAAATTCCCCGTTCCTACTGGGTGAGATTCATCTCACATAACTTAATGACATCTCCATCCAAGCTCATCACCAAGTGTCATTTGCAGTCAGCAAAGTGAAGGAGACATCTGCTCCTGGGTGAGATAAATTGCTGGCTGGAAGTCTCTCTGTTATCTTTTCAGTTACTGCCGTTGGAAGCAAGGTGCTTGGCTCATATATGAGAGCTGCATTTAACCATGTAACAGTCAGTATGACAAAAATTAGATGTCTGATATTCTGAGATATTAGCCAATGTTTAATCATGTCCCTGCTTACATGACCTTTTTTTTTATTTTGAATTTTGAAACTTTTAAGAAGAACCATCCTTCTGTCCTGTTTACCTGGGATTTGTAGAGGTTTATCCATTATAAGGTTTTAGTGGTATTGCGGTAATACACTGGTTTTTTTTTGTGGTAAGGTATTTTATTAATCCTCTTTGTTTGGTGTCATAAGGAGTCTCTAGACAGGTTCTGATAATTCTGTGTGAACAGCAGTATTATAAATAGCACAGAAAAGTAATTACTGTATTCCATTCTGTGCGTCTGAATCAAAACTGAAAATTACACATGTATTAAAGGTGGTCCAATATACCAAATCCTGTTGCACTGAGAAGATTTGGGATAGTTAAAATCTTGAGGCTTCTTCCTCCTCTTTTCCATCCTTAAATTTCATATAGTTACAACCAAAAGGTGTTAACAGCACATGCTCAGCGGTGATCTGTTCTCAACTAAGAACATTTTCATTGAATTTGCGGAACATTCCAGTTTTGAGGTCCAACCTCTCTTAATCTCAGGCCGAAAGTGATGATTTTGTTGATTTCCTTATTCTCTGTTATTTGAAAGAGGATGAAAATTGGACTCTCCAATTTTGTCTGTCCAAGTTGGTAAAAAAATTACCAAAACGCGGTACCAAACTGGGTGGAGTGGCCAACATTCCTGAGGGCATTCAGAGAGATCTAGATAGGTTGGAGAGTTGGGCAAAGAGGAACCTCATGAGATTCAACAAGGATCAGTGCAGGGACCTGCACCTAGGGAGGAATAACCCCAGGCACCAGGACAGATTAGGGGCTGACCTGCTGGAAAGCAGCTTCCCAGAGAGAGATTTGGGAGTCCTGGTTGACAAGAAGTTAACCATGAGGCAGCAATGTGCCCCCCGGCCAAGAAGGCCAAAGGGATCCTGGCCTGTACCAGGAGGAGCGTTGCCAGCAGGTCGAGGGAGGGAATCCTGCCCCTCTGCTCAGCTCTGGTGAGGCCGCACCTGGAGTATTGGGTGCAGTTCTGGGCTCCCCAGGACAAGGGGGACGTGGAGCTTCTAGAGAGGGTCCAGTGGAGAGCCACGAAGATGATGAAGGAACTGGAGCACTTGTCATATGAGGAAAGAGTAAGTGAGCTGCGCCTGTCTAGTCTACAGAAGAGAAGACTGAAAGGAGAGCTGATCGATATGTATAAATACCCGAGAGGAGAATGTAGGGAGGATGGGGACAAACTCTTCTCGGTGGTGGGCAGTGACAGGACAAGGGGTAATCGGTGCAAATTGAAACCCAGGAAGCTCCATCTCCATGTGAGGAAGAACTTCTTTGCTGTGAAGGTGACAGAGCCCTGGAACAGGCTGCTGAGAGAGGCTGTGGAGTCTCCTTCTCTGGAGATCTTCCAAACCCGCCTGGATGCCACCCTGTGCCACGTGCTCTGGGTGTCCCTGCTGGAGCAGGGGGTTGGACTAGATGATATCTAGAGGTCCCTTCCAACCTCAACCATTCTATGATTCTGTGATTATTGTAGTTACCTGTTTCTAACCTGAAGTGTATGAACAGTATGAACTGCTATTCCCTTACTCACTGTTAAATTCAGAGAAACTAAATTTGCATGTAACATCATGCCACATCCCACTGATGGAAACATTCTCTTTCAAGTACTGTAACTTAGGGTTTTTGCAACTGCTACAAGAAAATAGCCTATTGTACCTGCAATGAAAGGCACCAGACTAGTACCAATATGATTGTGTACTAACGGATTTTAATATTATCATCTGTCTTTGTGGGACTGGACAAGAAGCAATGTTAACAGCAAAAAAACAGAAAGCTCTGAGCAGGGAATGTTCTTTTGCCTCCCTTCACAGGAGGGTAACACACTTGTTAAGGTGGTTGTATCCTGTACAATGCACTTTTCTGTGCTGCAAACGGTACCTGTTTTCGCATTCACCAAATGGATGGCACAGTAACAGAGCTCTTGCAAAGCATATGCATATAAGAATGCGTGTATGTATGTCTACATATGTTCTTTGCTGTGTCTCCTTGCATTACTCAACTCCTTTCAGCCTAAGCCCAATTTTGTTTAATCCATGGAAGAAATGACTGTAAAGATGTCAAAGGAGAGAGTTACTCAACCACCGTGCCATAGGGAAATGTTTAAAGCAGAGAGATTCCATATCAAAAAGACTGAGATAATTCGGGTTGTCACAAAGAGACAAAGCAAAATGCTTCATCTGTCTTTTCTTGTATTGGTTTAGACAGTCTGTCAGTGCATCTGATCCCTAAAGTATCTGTATTTACTGTTTAAGGTTCACTATCAAATAATTAGTAGCTACAAGGAAAGAAAATGCTCTTTTCAAGTTTCTCTATATTCCTAAATCTGATGTGTGAATTCTTCTTTATCTTAATTCAAGTTTTTAGTCAAAGCTGTAACTAACCGATCATGATTTCTGGAGTCTCAGATTTGAGGGGAATAATGCAACACCCCCTCATTTGCATGGTTGTGTTCAGAAGCTTCTTTATATTGGAAATACTGTTGACGGTGACTCTTCACTGTGTGTTTACAAAGACCTTGGATGTTCCTGGGTTATGCCACTTAGTTATTCCAGTTTAAAGAAATGTAAATTATGGGAGTAATAATATTGCCACTAAACAAAACCTGACACATCAGGGAGTAAATTTGAAGTTTTTGATATTTCCATGGTTCTTACCTTTTATCAATTTTCTTTCTTTTTTTTTTTTCAGTTAAGCCATTTTCCAGTGATATTTTTTCTATAAAATAGCCTTTAAGAGAAATATAATTTCTTAAAATGGGTAATTTCTTTAAAAAAGGAAATAAATTCTGTAACTAAGGAAAATATCTAAACTTTTACTAAAAAGCTGATTACTCATAGTATTTTGGTAGGAACAAATGGGAAGCAGTAATCTTGGATTAAAACTGGAAAAAATAAAATAAAATCTTGTACTCCATAACTTACAGAAAATAGTAAAGGAAGTTGAATGGTTAAAAGAATCGGGAGCTTGTATTAAATACTGTATAACACATTTTTCAGCATTTCTGTCAATATACTTCTATTTGTAGAGCTTTTTGAACATTATGATTGTATTGGGTATCATAAAAAATAAAGTCGTACACACCAGCCATGGGAAACTAGCAACAAACTGTAACTCTTAAGACTGCCATTTCATTACTGTAGCATTTCAGAATCTGTTTTATCTATTTCTTTTTACGCTTTGAGAGCTCTGTTCATTTTTTCTTCCTTGCTGTCTTCCTTTGCTTCTCTTAGGTTCGCAAATTTGTGGCCAAGGACAGTGCAGGGCTTCGTATCCGTAGCCACCCTTCCCTTCAAAGTGAGCAAATAGGCATAGTGAAAGTCAATGGATCCATCACTTTCATTGACGAGGTAATTAATGTGAAATTTCTGTTGCAAATTGATCAAAAATGTAAAGTTAATCCATGCAAGTAATGGTTTGATTTTTTTGTGTGTTTAGATGTTGATATATATAATTTAAGAACATAATAGTTATAAATTGCAAAATTTAAGTATTTACCAATTTCATTTTCAAGTTGTCAATTCCTTATTTTAAAATATGTACAACAAACTTTTGAAATTGGGACATGAGAAAACAAAATTAACTCTTCGAGTTCATCTTAATATATTCTAAATATTTAGTTCTTTGTGGTTTACTATTTCAAAAATTCAGAAGTGTAGGTATCATGTATGTTGTACCTTTCACTTACACTTTTGAAAGCTTGCTATTATGTTAGACTACTGTGCATGATTTTTTTTCATATACTAAATAAAAGCAGAAGTGAAAAAAATCAAAAGTGGCGACAGTAAATTTATGAAAGCTTATCTTATTTCTTTCTTCATTTCTCTCAAAGCAAATCTTATTGCATGATCTGATTGAAATTTAATTTTACACCTACTCTGCTAGAAACGAATCGCCCAGATTGCTCTGATACTCTGATTTGGTCAATATTCCTCTCTGCCTTGTCTTACATTCTGTGCTATAGTTGAATATTTCTCCCTTGCTACTGCTGCTTGCTTGTTTACAGGCTGTTAATCCTTCCTAGCCACAGTTACAGGAGGGCATGGCTCGTTTTTGTTGCTTGTTTCCCATAGATCCACAATGATGATGGTGTTTGGCTGAGGCTGAACGATGAGACTATAAAGAAGTATGTTCCTAACATGAATGGTTACACAGAAGCCTGGTGCCTCTCTTTTAACCAGCATCTGGGCAAGAGCCTTCTGGTACCTGTTGACGTAAGTAAAAGGTGCCTTTGCAAAAATATCCAAAGTACACTCTGTCCTCATTATAAGCCTGCCTTTAATTAAGGCTGCAAATGAGGAGTTCTGAAATGAAAGTTCTTTTAAATACAGTAAATACTGTCTTATATATGTGTTTGCCTTTTAAGGGCTATTGCATAATGGGGGTAGAGTCTAGAAAGGTGTGAGACTTTTTATGTTGCAGATTCTCTTCTAGAACAGAATGTGCAAGGACCAGTACAATAGTGTATTAAAGTGCATCCGTACTCGGTTATGGTCTGATACAAATGTTTCTTATGCAGGACCACATTGTTCATAAAATAACCCGTTGATGTGGTGATTTGGGAATGAGCTTACTGCCAGAAGTTAATCCATGTAATTGATGCTGTTAAAAAAAAATGAGAAAAAACTTTCAGATCTACTGTCATAGATGCCTTTTATGAGTTTGATATGTGCATTCTTGAGTCATCAATTTATTACCTAGTCAAAGAATCAAAAAGCATCAGGAATTACTAACAATGCTGAATCTATAATTAGAGCAAGTATGTTTTTTGCTGGATGAGTTTAATGGTGATCACCATCACTGCAAGTCAAAGACTACATGTTTGTTGGTGACAGGTATAGCAAAGAAAAAACAGTACATTAGTCAAATCAGGGTTCTTAAAAACTGTTATGAAAGTACAAGCCTTTCTGGCTCCTCTCTGTTCATTCTCCAGAGGGGGCAGAAACTCAATTTCTATAGGGCAGATTGGGAGCTACTGTAAAAGTTTTGACTTGACTTTTCTTCTGACTGGAGTGATCTACAGCCTGCAGCTAAAGGTGGTTAACATATATTTCACCAATATATTTAAATACCTGTAGCCACTAATTTCAGCCTTTTTATATTTCCCTGTCATAGAACTGAGCTGCTTGCCAAATTCTTTCAATAAAACTGTATTTTTGAGAATTGCTTTAATATTGCATTTGGGAAGCAAATTATTTCTATCCTCAGCCATGAGTGCCTCAGACACTATAATGACAGGCATATGTATCTAGATTATTTTAGAATATGTGAAAATATGAAAAAAAGCTGTCCTTAAAATCTTACTCATGCTTTTGACCTTAGAAATCAATACTCATTGGAAAACAGCTATACTGTTTTCTATGAAACACTTATGTTTCTGTGCAGCAGATAAGTTTTACCCATTCATCCAGGATAAAAGTGAATTAACCAATGACTAACAATTTACTGGATAATATTTTTCAAATGGCTTCAGTAAACCCTTTTTTTCCAGAGAAGAACATAATCTGCAGTCTCTGAGAATAGCTTAAATGGAATGATTCATTAAAAAAATAAAGAGGCAAATTAAAAGAAAATCTTGATTCTGTAAGAGATTTCATTTGAATAAGTATACTACGTGCAATGCATTTAATTATCTTTTCTACATAAAATTAGAATATACATCTTTTTCATACATTACTTTTTGCTCTGATTGCTTTTTAAAGTTCAGGTGAAATGTTACCATCTTTTGCTGCTTTTTGAAATGTATTGTAAGCTAATTTTGATACCATTTTAATTTTTATGACCTGAGATGTATTATTAGTTTTCTTTTAACCAAGCAGTTTCATTATAGCCTGAATGGCAGTAGGGAAAAGTCACACGCTGCCTTAGCAACAGATCCATGAGTGGCCACCATTGCAGGAAAAAAAGTCAAGGGTCCCTGGTTTATATTCAGATGCTCTTGTCTGTACTGCATGCTGCTTCACCGTGCAGTACCACAGCCACACAACTTCAGGAAATTCAGTGAACTCTCTTGGAAGCTTCCAATTTTTATAACTCAGCTTGAAACTTATTTTCCTGCTCAATCTCGATCGCATGAAGTAATACCATTTTCTTAGTAAAATATTTTAAACTAAATTCTCTTAAGGAAATTATTGAATTGAGAAGATTGAAAAATATATACCTTTTATCCCTCTACATTGTCCAAGAAAAGAACTGCAAGAAAAGAACATGCAGTTTTATCTAATTTGATAAACGCAGTCCTCTAGAGGGGAAGGGCCCATATGGCAAAGGGTGTTCAATTAGGTAATAAATGCTAGAGGTTCTGCAGAACAAATTGAAATTATATTTGTGCATCTGTTTTTGTTGATTTGTATAGTGGAGTGAACTTTTGACCAGAATGTAGCAAAGAATTTGTTAATAGACAGGATTTTTGGAATCCAAAACTGTCCTACCAGTTCCACAGAAGAGTGGACATAATGGAAAAGTGTCTAACACGACTGAAAATGCATACAGAAAATCAAATGCCTGAATTACCTTTAGTATTCCCCATTCGAATTACCACTACCTTATTAGATTTTGATTTTGGATAATTGATGATCTTTGTTAATTTTCTTTTTGTTTTGTGAAATTCAAGTAACCTTTTTTCAAAAACATTTGTAAAATTCTGATAGAAGATGTTAGGTATATAGACAGATACGATTACATGCTCGCACACAGTATGTAGCAAAAAGTCATATAAAGCAGAGAGCAATGCATACTAGGGAGAGGTAGTATTTTATTTTATTGGGAGTTAATTTAAGCTTTGTTGATCTTGACTTTTTAAAATCATGTTGTAGATATGTTTCTTTAACTTATTTCAAATGTCAACTCTTATAATCACAAGGAATACTGTACCTTGTGCCCAGTTCTTATTTTTGCGTTCCTCAACCGCTGTAGGTAAAGAGCATGGAGGGAACTGCAGGTTATTGAAGTCATTAGAGGAAAGAAAGAACCCAGATTAATGGGCAAATTGCCATATTTGATCACACAATCTCAGAAACCTTAATGCTGTGTGGAGCCATTCAAGCACAGCTACTGCTGTAGCTCTCAGAATGACTGCCACTGTCACTTTAGGCATGAAGAGCAAATTACTGTTGGGTGTGACAGCAAGATGATATTGTAGATAAGCCATACTGCTTTAAGAAAATAATATAGTAATTGATATTTCAAATACTCATTTATTATTCTGCTAATCTCTGGTAAATTGTGTGATTCTCAAATTCTGTGATTTCTCAAAATTAAACTTTATTAGGAAAGGCAATGAAATTATGAATTCCAGAAATTATTTTGATTTTTGGGAGGGAAGGTTGGAAATTTAAAATAGCTTCAAATTTTCTAATTCTAAATAAATGCATGTAGGATATATTCCTCTAAAATTGAATCTGTCGCATCAGGAAGGCAAGGATTTTTAAAAGTTGAAATGAATTATAAAATATAATCTGGCAAGCGTAGGCTTTTTATATTGAACTGAGATTCCTTTACTTTGCCATCTTCTTATTTAAAAAATACATACCCGCCACCAAAAAAAAAAGTGTTCTCATGACTGACAATTTCTCTGTTCTTGTCAAAACTGTAAATTATTTGCATTTCTAAAGCTTGATGTAAGCAAAAGTTTTGCAAACAGTGCATAGGTAGATGATTTACTTTTATCTAGAGATGGAGTTGCTTGTTTTTAACATGTATGACTGTTTTTTCGAGGAATATGGAAAAAGCATGCCAAGGCTTTCAATTTCTGGTTCAAGTGATTAGTTTCCTTTAACTACACTTATATTGTAACATGACTGTTGTACAGGGATTTCACTTGGTTCCCTTGTCAAATTGGCAATAAGGAAATAAGATTTTGATGTGTCATTTAATTTAGATAAAATAGTAGCTTTGTCAAAGGTTTTCTGCTATAAATACTGTCTGCTAATACTACAATCTGTATAATATTACTAATTCTTCCGTTTGACAGGAACAGTGGAAATTTCTTTGCAATGGGTAGAAGCAAAAGTGATTCTTCATGTGGAATAGAGGGCTTTTTTGGTGTTCTCCAAGCGCTAATAAGTGCTGTCCCAGCTATTCTGTGGGAGAAAAAAGTATACACAATGTTGCTTTTTCCTATTACTTGAGCAATTGATTATAAAACTCATGAATTCTCTTTCACAGCCCTGCTTGGTTTATGATGCTTCATAATCAACTAGTGAATGTATTGTATGTTTGATGAAATTAATGAGGTCTTAGTACTCGTTCTCCTTATAGCACTCTATTAAATTTTTGCTCCTGATAGAGTGCCATTTTGTGTGCAAACCAGTGAGACCATTTTGGACGAGTGAGGTGCTGTGAGCAGTATTGAGCTTAGCACTTCTGCATTTTTTCAGTACTGAATTGGTGACTAAAAGTCCACGTGCAGTTGTCCTGCAGTCATAAAAGAAATTGTCTTTCAAACCAACAGGCTGTCTTGCTATAAACCTGTAGCTCGTAGTGGAACAGTCACTGTTTGTTGTAATAAGAAGCATGTGGGATTTGTCTTGCACAAAGCCTCAAGCTTTGTAAGAAATGTCTGGCTCTTAATTCAGTAAATGGCATGACACACTACATTCATTTTGAGCTTTTGACGTGCTAAACTGCTCTTGTTTAATAGATGTTTTGCCATGGTGTGCGATGATCAGGTGACTCCATTAGAAAAACTTTTCCCTTTTACAAAGCATTCTGCCAGTAGAATTACTTGTGAAGAAAGTCTGCTTCTAGCTTCTTCCTCCAATGTTTGTTCCCTTTTCTTTGATGATATTTGTCTTTTTTAAACTTTATTGCTCAGAATGTCTTTAATGCTAGCCAAGGAGTCAGGGATTTGGACTTTTTTTCATGGACTTCCAAAGCTTTACCCCCCAAGGTGAGTTAAATGTCAGGATCAGTCACATTGTATCTCGTGTTTTCAGAGTGTATGTTATAACTCAACTCTGCATTAAATATTCTGTTTTACCTTTTTTTTCTAATGGAAAATGGCAGATTTTCATGCATGCTCTATCTGTATTTATTACTGTATGATAAAGAAAAGTACTAATGAAGATTCCTCAATTTTAGTTCATAAACAGAACCCTTTAACATAAATTAAATGATAATTTGAGAGGACTAGCCTAATAAAGGCTTTCATTCTTTTTTTTTAACACACGGTGTATTAGGGTTTTTTTTCTGGTTTTCAAGGATACATACTAAGTTACAGCACGCAGTAAAATGACAAATTCATATGAGTAAGCTCTTAAATTCTCAGCCCGTTTTTAGACTATTTTAAAATCATGGAGTAAAAATGTTGTCAGATATAATTACACAGTTTAAATTCTCTCGATAAGTGCTTTCCTAAATCTCTTTGCAATCCTGTAGTGGATTTGATGTCAGAGTTGTTTCCATATAAATTTCACAATCAAGTTATACTCAGTGTTACGCATTTTAGTTTAGAGATTTAAAACAATCGTTTCTTGCCAAATCTTCTTCAATATAGTGAAATTCTTTGCACCTATACCAAGATCTAGAAAAATACTTGAGCTGCCTTTAGAACACAAAGGTTTGTTTTCTCTTTAACCCAGCTTACCCTGGATTGCATTAACTTGCTCTGAATTTTCCTATTTGCAGAACAGATGCGTTTGTTTAAAGGCCGATTGGAAAAACTGCTTTAGTATTCTGGACATAGTGCACATAATGAAAACACAATAATTAAAGAGACCAAATGAAATCATGTTAATTAAAAGGGAAATAACTAGAAGAGTGGTTTAAGACTGATGAGATGAAATCCTTCTTTTACACGTATGGCTTGCAGTATAAGCATAATAGATCTCACTGCTGCTTCTCATTTGCCTTCCTCTGATCTGAATGTCCATAACACTGCTCCTTTCCCTCATATTTTATTAAACTACAGCTGACTGCAAATCTGTACCACTACCATTTGAAAACGGCTTGTATTTAAATGCCCTTTACATAGCCCCAGACTTTTTCTAGATTATTTCACAAATAGAGCGGGAATACTGAGTTTCTCTCCTGATAAATATCAGTATGAGATAAGCTTGAGTGAAAGTGCTGGAGTAAATAATTTTTATCTAATGGTATCCATGTTTAGCACTATTATTTTAAGAGAAGATTGACTCTTTTCGATTAATTTCTGATTTGCTACTAGTTCAGTTGCTCTGTTTATCATTGCATGCTAAAATGGGCAATGTAAGTAGTACCTCAGTTTTGGAATTTAGCTATTGTAGTCTTGAAAGAATTATAAATTAAGTGAAGAGTTCAGTGGTGTTATTAACAAGTGTCATTCTATTCTGTTTTCTTTTGCCTCTTCTAATTTTTCAGGAATCTAGGTCTAACTCTGATGATTTTTTCAAAGACCTGACCTCGCACTGCCCCCAGGAAGCAGTGATGCAAGAGCAAGAGCTGCCATTCCTGCGAGGGGGACCAGGAGTGTACAAGGTAGTGAAGACTGGCCCATCAGGTCACAACATCAGAAGCTGCCCTAACCTTAGAGGTATCCCAATTGGAATGTTAGTTCTGGGAAACAAAGTCAAGGCAGTGGGCGAGGTATGGATCCTTGTAGCTTCAGTTCATGTCTTCATAGATACCGGTATATAACAGTAGTAAACTCAACAAAGAATCTGCCCCTATACAGGTTTGCTTTTCCACCCTTATGATAAATGCTAACTTTTGTTTTTGATTTATATTATAAATACTAATGCAATTCCATCTTTTGCCTTTTAGATATGTGTGCATTGATTGGAAGAGCCTTAAACTTGTACTGCAGTTACTATATGCTTGTTTATATATGTCTGTTGTATATTTCAGTATTACTTACCAAATAATGTTTCCTATTTTACCTTTTTGATCATATATTTTGAAAGAATTTTGCTTCACTGATATTTTTCTTTCTAGGGCCTAAATAAGTAAAAAATGATTCTGTTTCTCTGTATTGGTTCAGTTGTTCAGGTGCTGAACCATTGCTACTCTTCCTTGTTGTCCAGCTGTGGTGTTTTGTGGTTAAGAAAGGCTAAAGGATGTAGTGTGTCATGCTATTTCCTAAATAACGTCAGGAACAAATTTAGTACTCATATGACCTTTCGTATAGAACTAGATGTTATAACTTTTTTTGTTGCAGCTACCAAAAAAACAATACCATGCTGAGTATCACCTTTCAAGTTCTTGTTCAGGCTTGTTTGGATATTCCAAAACTGTGATATTGTTGTTTCCACTTGCAGAACATAAACAGGATTAATATTTTTGAAATACTCCTAGTTGTAAATGTGTCATAAATGCTTTTGGTCTCTCACTCTACCTTGGCCTGTGGCCTTGATTTAATAAACATTTATTAATGTTTTCTTTGTAATGTAGAGATTCCATATTTTTCAGATACTTAAACATGTTGCTGAATCGTGCTGCTGAATTATCTGAAAAGATAAATTGTGCTTTTTTCCTGTGTGTGTGCATCAGGTGACTAATTCAGAAGGTACCTGGGTGCAGATGGATAAGAACAGCATGGTAGAGTTCTGTGAAAGTGATGAAGGCGAGGCCTGGTCCTTAGCTAGAGACAGAGGTGGAAACCAGTACCTCCGACACGAAGATGGCAAGTTTTTTTTTTTTTTTTTTTTTTTTTAAAGCAAACTAGTTAGGAAAAAAGACGAAGGAACTGAATTTTAAAGAGGCATAACAGTTATTCATACTTTCCCATCTGAGTTACTTTGCATAGGTGAACTTCAAACCCCTCCTTCAAATGTCTGTTTTTTTAAAATATTACCTGATATTTTCTTTCATACCAGTTATGGATCATATTTTTGTCCTTCTTTCTGCACCAGAGATAATTTTCAAATGAGTGCATAATAACTGTACATTGCTCTTGTTGCTCTTTGGTCTATTTTGTGTTTCTGTGAAAAGCAGAACAGAATCAATTATTGATGTCACTTTGTGTTAATTTTGTTAATTCTGCCACATACAGCATTGCATTGAAAACCTGTTACAGGTTTTTAAACACTGTATAAAATTAACACCAAAATAGGTAATTATTTGAGCTGACAGAGTATAATTGCATTCTGTTAAAATGCATAATTTCTGTCTTGAAAAATCACATTTGGATTAGGCAAGACCTTCAAATAATAAAAGGAAACATAAACAAAATCTTAGTTCACTTAAAAATCCTTTTTTTTTAAAATTATTTATTTATTTTCTTAAAACATCCTCCTTGTTGATCTTCCTTCACACAGGCTGTCATTGCTGATCTAAAATATCTTCTTCCCACCCTAAATGCTTCATGTGAATGCCCCAAGTTTTCCTCAAACTGTAATTGTCATTTCCTTAACAGATGGTCCTGGACTTTCTGGATGAGTTCTCCTCTGGGCTACCTTTGTTTCCTCAAAAAATAGGAGCAGGAGTGCTCTGTTGGTATCTATACTAGCCAGTCAGTGTCAGCACTAGCCAACGAACAGTTTAGTTTGGAAGGAGCCTCTGGAGGTCCTCTATCTAACATCTCTTCCAGTGCAAGTGGAACTAGGTTAGGTTGCTCAGGCCTTTGTCAAGTCGAGTTCTCACTATCTCCGTGAATGGAGATTTTGCAACCTTTCTGGGCAGCCTGTTCCAGTGTTTCACCCATGTTCATGGTAAAAATTTTTCTGGTTCTTAATCTGATTTTTCCATGCTGTAACCGTTTTTGTTGTCTCTTGTCCTGTCACTGAATCTCTGAGAAGACTCTGGCTTCATCTTCTCTGAACGGTCCTGTTAATTAGATAGTTGAAGAGAGCAACAAGATCTCCCTTTTGCTTTCTCTAAAGTCTGAATGAACCCTTCAAAGACATTATGTGCTCCAGTCCTCTATCATCTTGGTGTTCCCTTTGGACTCGCTTACAGGATGTCAGTGCCTGCCTTATAATGGGGAGCCCAAAACTGAACACTGCTCTCTAAATGTCCAGTGATTTCCTCTTGTCTTTCAAATGTCTAATAAAAGTTAATACCCATATTCATCGGCATGTTTTTCTTAAATATTTTATTAAATATTTCTCTCTGAGAATGCCTGTAAGGTTCTTCTGTTGATCCAGTTCTCTATGAGATGAGTTTGGTTTAGTTCACTTACTTTCCTCAAGGCTTTTTTCCTTTTCTTCTTTAGCACGTATTTCTCTATTTCTGAACACATTTAGAGAGTTTCTGTCTATAGTCTCTCTCTGTGTATTGTCTCTGTCCACCACATCCAATTCTCTACAGCTGTCTTCATGAAAAGCTCCCACCTCAGCTGCTGTATCTGTGTGTGCTCTTCAGTCACAGACTCACTTAGTCTGTGACTGAATTGTGTGCTCATAGTTACAAACTCGCTTCAGTGAGTCTACTGCTTGTTTGTTAGAATAGACTCTTCGTCCTGTTTCCAGCCTGGCCATTTTGTGTAGAAAATTGTTTAAATTGGGATGCTTTGGTGATTGTCATCATATTACAGTACTAAGGCAAAAAAAAAATCCATGATAATATTTAAATGTCTGCTGTGAGCTGTTGCTTGGCTTTAAGGTATAAAATATTCTAAGAAGGCAGAGAAAAGACAAGGATGCTTTATATAAAGTACATAAATTTTTGAGCAAAAACTATTTATTGAACACTTAGCTCTTTTTTTTTTTTTGAAGTCATAAGTCTTTCATTTTTCTGTTTTGCCTGATATCAGTTTCTGAAATTGAGTATTTATTGATCAGAACAGTTTCTTACTATTGAAAGTGTGCATATTCAACAATATGGTTGTTAATTTTATCCTTTTTTTTCTGTCCTTAAAATGAGGCTGCTCATTTTTTTAGTATAATCTATTTTCTCTGATATTAATAAACATTTTCCTTATTGGTAGTTAAATATTTTCGTATTCAGGTTATGTAAATATGTAGCTGTGCAAAACTACATTGTGGGCTCCAAACTTCAAGGAACAAAATCTAACACTGTTTTTATAATCTAAGGAGTTGTCTTATTATTTTAGTAAATGTCATGTGCGAGCCCTATGCCTGGTTTTATTCATGTCTGGATGAATCTTTGTTTTTATAATTAAGATTAAGACACCTCTGGTGCATCTAGCTAAGCAGATTAAGAAGTCATTACTGCTTCTACTGGGATATTTCAGCCTATTCTATGTTTTGAACCCATTTCAGTACCAAGCAAAACTAATGAGCTTAAGCTGGAAATGATTTAAACCAATCTTTTTTATTTACCATGAAATGATTTAGGAATGCTCACTGTCATCAGCTACAATGCTTTAATTGGACATAAATAATGACCGTTTGAAGGAGCTCCAATTCATTTGCAATTTCCTATATTTTCATCTACAAATTTTACTTTTTCCAATTACTTTTATGTTGTTATTGTTTAAAAAAATGTTGAGGAGATTCTCATAAAGAAATTAGGTTTCTTTGAGAGACAAAGCAAGATAGATGCCCAAATTTGCAGGCAGGTATAAAGGATATTTGGAGGGAAACATTACAACGAAATCTACATTTGCCTGTGATTCAGAAAATAACAACTTTTTTTTTCTATCATTAAGTAGGTTGTAAGCTCATTTTAAGTGCAGCATTTTATTATTGCTGTCTACTGAATACTCTAACCCCATCCTTCATTAAGCTGTAGGGCTATTTTTCCATTATCAGATATAAATAAGACCAACTTAACAAAGCATAAAGTGGAATTATCAAGATATGCAGGTTCTTTATTTAACGGTTGATTAAACTGTCTTTATTTATAATGAAATCAAAAAAGCAGTATATGGATTTGTAATATTCTAGACATCAATCTATGTATATTTTTTATTTTTTCTCTTGTAATTCTACATATGAAGAATGAAATACAAGGATGTTTCAGAGGCTTTCCTTTTTTATACTAAATTTAAATTTCCCACCCTTCTCACTAATAAAAACTTTTGTTTTAATTTCAGTATATGTATATTACGTCAAAGTATGTACTCTGAAGTGCAGATTTGGTCTGAAATGTTATTAAAATGACACTTAGAAGACTTATGTTTTCCTAATTATATCCTCTTTCATTTTAGTGTCTTCATCAAAAAAAAAACGTTATCCATAGCAGCCTGAACTTTTAGCATGCATTTGGGGGGAATTATTTTTTATAGCTCATCATTTGGGATAACAACCACATTGTCAGAGCGATCTCTTTAAATCCTTTATATTCAAGTGGATCTTATCTCTTATTTATTTTAACTCCTCTGTTGCTATGGCTGCTCAAAAAGACCTCAGGCTATTTTTTAGTATCATACAAAGGCAAAACTATATTGCTCAGTATATGCAGTAAATAGATCTCTCAAGAAATCAGTGAAAATGTTTTAAATCCAATGGGCAATTGGTCATGATTAAAAATCTATTGACTTTGAGTTTATTGTCACTCAGAAAAACCTTTTCTCCACCTTGATTCATTTGTCAAATGAATTTAACAATTACTATCCAAATTTAATGGTTTGGTTTTACTAGAAAAAAAATAAGAATTAAACTTGTTCAGAGTAGCATATGACAGCAAAATTTACAACTCAGACAAACATAATATCTATTTGCGTGGTATTACACTTAATGTGTTTTGCTTTTAGAGCATAAACTCTAAAGAGGAGAGGTGTTTTCCGTTCTGAAGAGAATTGAGTAGAATGGAAAAGCGCTCTCTGTGGAAAGTAAAATTAAAAATATTGCTGCTTTGCCTTGTGACTCATCTTTCCGATGTAAATCAGTTACTAAGAAAGTCTGATTCTGAAGTGATGGCTTTTTTTACAGAGCAAGTTCTTCTAGATCAGAATGTTCAGACTCCTCCTCCAAGCCCGTTTTCAATACAAGGTTTCAGTAAGGGGACAAGCTGTACTAATGGACAAGGGTTTGACTATGGTCTTGGAAATAACAAAGGTACGTTATTACACTCAAACATTTTATGAAATAATGTTTTTCTTAATTTTGCATATGTTTTTGTTACTCATTTCCTACTATTCTGTTGTGTATTGATGGCGTTTGAGTCATCATCAGATGTGTTCCAAAGGATAAAGCCAGTAGCACAATGAACCACATGATATTTTACATGTAGTTATAGTAAAGTTGTAATTGCTTTTTTTCTCTATTTATACAGAATATACAAAATATATTAGGTGAAATTAAAAGAGATCAATAAATATATTTTACAGTTGAGGCTTTCTGCAGTCATGCATACATAATTATAATGCAGAAATGAAAAATACACATTTTTAAAATGAGATAAATGTCACATTTAGGAAACACTGGTTTAAAGAAAGCTCAGAAAGGTATATAGCATTTCTTCTCTATCTTTCTTACAATTTAAGTGCTTTTAATTTGATGACAAGATAGAAGATACTCATTGAAATTTAAGTTGTAAAACTAATTAGGTTTAGCTAGTGACTTTTCAGCCACATAGATAGCTACCAGTTACGACTGCTGGGAAGTAAATACCTTATTCATTTTACTGTCAGAAAATAATTAGGCATGGTTTATTTCACTGTCAAGATAAATATAAGTATATTTAGGTGATCACAGTAAACTTAGACTGCATGCCTTTTGCTTGTTCACTGAGTAGATCTGGAAGACACAGGGAAGACAGGCAGATGTCCTTGACAAATATTACTGAAATATGGAGCTTTGTTTTTCTGCTTTTACATATCTCTACTCTGCTCATGCTACTGTGAGTGTGGAACTTAGCGGTTCTATGTATTTTTAATGCCAACACACATTTTAGGTATTTTGCTGAATAAAATGACAATTAATTTAAGATTATTTTAAAGGCAGAAAGATGAACAAAAAAATTATGCTATTGACATACTCTCAAGTCATGATATTTTGTGTGGATGAAGAACTCAGCCAAATGGGTTTACTTACTCTGTGTAGCTCTCATTGCTTATCAATTCCTCAAGAGTGGAGAGTTACTGTCAAGTGTACGTAAAAGAGTAGAAATATTATTTTCCCCAGAACAGAATTCTTCATTTGTATCTTTATTGTATATATACCACCTTCTATCTGCATTCTCAGGCCTAAGAAGCTTTGAATTTGGGGTATAGAAAGAATTTAAGGTGCAAGCACTGTCTCTAGGAAATTTTTTGAAATAAGCGTTTCTTTTGAAGATGCCTGTTTATCAGAACTCCTCTTGTAGGAATGCACCAGTTTCAATGAAAAATTAGTAACCATGTACATTAATATAAACTGGAACAATTCCAACAAGAAAAAAGGACTTCTCTGTGCTGCACCATACATGATACCATTTTGGAGCGTTTTATAGTTTGTGAGAGGCTCTGCTTGGTCTCTCCATCATGAGCTTTGCAGATACTCCAGGATTACTTTGCAGTCACTTCTGAGAACAAGTAGTGTCAAACTGTTAAAGCAGAACCAGTTACAGGTAACTAGCCTGTCTCTACTGCAGTTCTTGAAGTACTCTTCTAGAAGGAGGCAGAGTAAGGTTTAACTTGATCTTCCAGCACGTTATACATTTGGACAGTTGTCCTTCTTTGTCCAGAGAAAGTGATTGACTACAGTAATAGATTATCTCTACTAATTTCTAAAAATAAATAACTAGGCAATGGGAATCCCATTGTATTGTCAATCCACAAGCGCTAGAAGAAAAGATTTTCCCTGTTTGTATTTAAGTAACACACTGGTTAATCTAGTCTTCATCTTGCTGGAAGTCACTTGCTAGTCACTTGCACTTGGGATATTATCCTATGTCACGGGAGAAGCTCCTGGGCCTGCGCACCTAGACAGGCATAGAAGGAAATGTCTTCTGACTGCTAGGGCTGGTACCCTTCTGTAAAAATCATTACTCCTTCTTCCTGCACTCTTCAGACACGTGGTGCTAGCACTGGTTATATCGCTTTTGTATAGGCACAGTTGGTGATGTGCAGCTGTTAAGCTTAGTTGCTCTTCTAATGTCCCCTCTCCCTGCTCTCAGAAAACAGTAGGAAGGACAGAAGACTGATTAAAATCATTTCATGATTTTGCAACCCCTGAACATCTTTGTGCTTACGTACGGTGAACATCTGCATTGATTAGGTATTCCAGAAGGAAGTAGAACATTAATTAAATTTTTTAAATAATCAATGATCTCCAAAAAGTTTATCAAAATCATTTTGGGGCCTGGCAATGATCTGTAAAAGCAATCTTTTTTGCTTTTATAGATATTAAATTTTATAACTTGTCTGAGCCTTGACAAATTTATAAAAACTGATTGAGAGAGAAGACTGGTTCACTCCTCTAATTCTGCTTTGTACTCTGTATGGAAGTAGCTACTGGAAAGAATCCCTCCTCATTTCTGTCAACTGCCAACTAAGAGAGCAAGTCCAACTGTTGAGGCAAATATATGTCAAACACATGGATTTTATCACTATAATTCTCCTTTGAAATTATGAGAATTTGCATATTTAGTAGTAATGCTGATTGATGATGATTTTTTTAAATTGGATAAAGAGGGAATAGTTTTATAACAGTTTAAAATACAAGATCTTGTATAGTGAGTACTATATGTGGAACAATGGCATGATCAGGATAAATAAACTCATAGAAAAACAAGTGGTGGATAATAAAACCTGTCATACAGGGTATTGTCAGGTATGTAGTGCAGGTATAGCAAGAAGCATGGAATAGGATTAGCTGTTGAGCTTTTTAGTTTCAGGTCAGCATCTGCTCAGAGCATCATGCCCTCAAAACAGACCTAACAGCCCAGAGCAGCGAGCCCTAACAGGGCGCTGGAGGAAGCAGGGCACTCACGGAAAAGATGCTTCAGGTTGGCCAAGGTGTCGAGCTGCAAGAGCCTGATGAACATTGTCAGCGGTGCGCTGTGCCCCAGCTCTTAACCGAGCTGGGAAAGTTAGACCTGAAAGGTGTGCGGATAACATTCAGCTGAACGAAGGGGCACAGAGCATGCTCTGGATGGTGCTACACGGGGATTTTTGTGTGTGCGGCCTGGTTTTCTGCCAGTGAACTGCCCACAGACAGCTGAGAGCCACTACTGGGCCTTGGTTTCATGAGCTGGTTCTTTCTCTGCTGCCTCGTGTGAGCTGTGTGTGCCTAGAAAATGCACACAACTCTGGGCCTGAAATTATTTGTTTAAATAGCTGTGTATAAGAACTGGAAATACTTCTGCTTTAAGAAGAAGGGATTTACCAAGCATATCTGTCATGTTTGAATTGGTATGATAGGAATGATTGTTGCCAATGTACTGATTCCAGTGATTTTTAGATATTCTACTTCCACAACAGTGAAGTAAAATATATTGCTGCCTATAGGTGATTACCTAGATAGGATTTCCAGCTTTTTGCTGGTGTGTTTGTTCTTTCACTTTTAAAACAGGAAGTATCAAGGAAATTAGTGAAATAATTTATTTTGAAATGCTTAGATAATATGTGTAGTGTTCCAGAGATCCCCCAGTCTTTCCCTGGTTCCACAGAAAGTCAATTTATAATCATCTAAATGTGTTCCAGATTCAGGGAGTTGTAATTTGTGTGTTAGCAGCTGATTATTTTTCTACCAAGATTTCTGGATTGGCATCAAAATGATGCCAAGCTGCAGAACTAACTGACGCTGTTGGGGTTTGGTTAGTGGCAGGCTCTCAAACTCGTAGTGCCCCCTTTTCCTATTGCCTATGTATGCTTGCAGTTGTATCAGTGTGATAAACTCCACCTTGTTACTGTAGGCATCAAATGCTTCAAATGCTCATATATAATTTTTTGAGAATCCACATTCAGAAATTATAACTAATTGTATTTTTAGTATGCCAGCTTTTGTGAAGACCATTTTTTGTCCTTCAACAATTATATACAGTTCTTCGGGAAACCAGTTTTGGTTCTTACATTGTTTCTTAAAAAAAAAAATAAAACACACACACACACACAAAAAAATACACATATTCTTCAACCTGATCCTGACCTTGAAAACCAGCGTGACAGAATACTTGTAAAGATATTTGCAAAAATGAGCAAACATTTTTCAAAGCCTGGCCCAGAAAGACACTTGCCAAAGTCTAATGACATGTTATCTTTCCCCTCTCTTCAGTTTTTCTAGTCTTTATCTGCATGTTGTGTTGCATGTGTGTCCTACCGTAAATGCTAGGGATATCTGCTTGTTCTTTGGCTGCTCTGCATTTTTTAGCAAGATGAATATAAATGAAGCTGTCTTTTGAAATGTTTTAAATAATTTGAGTAAAATATTCATGATTCCTAAAAGCCCTGCTTGTACTTTTCAATAATTTTATTGCCATGCATGGGGTGAGATCTTTATATTTACTCACCATCAAAGGTGTGTGTGGCTAAATAAGATTTGTGAGATTTTTCTATTATCTTCATTTAAACTTTAATTCAGCACCATTTTACTCTGCTTTTCTGGAGAATGACAAGTAACAGGTTGTAGTTTTGACTGTTTTGCCCACTACAGGTGACCAACTGAGTGCCATACTGAATTCCATTCAGTCACGGCCAAATCTCCCAGCTCCTTCCATCTTTGATCAAGCTGCAAAACCTCCCTCTTCCCTAGTCCACAGTCCATTTGTGTTCGGACAGTCCCTTCCCTTCCAGCAGCCTCAGCCACAGCTTCAGAGTAAGTTTGTCAGCCTTGCCTGCCTCATCAGTCCATTTCTGAAGCTTTGACATTGCTGTTCTTAGTTGCTTGCCAGCTACTAATCATCCCTCCATGCACTTTTCTGCTTTTGTTTTGTTGAATTAGTTTTTCATGAGTTGGAAGCATGTGAGGTAATGCTTCTAGAGAAGCATACCCATTCAACTTTAATTTCAATACTTTTGCAGTGTTTTGCCTTTTTTGTTGTTGTTGTTTTCTGCACTGTAGATAACATTCATGAAAGTGCATTTCCAATATTGTATGCAAGACTGGGTTTATAATTTAAGGTATAAATTTTATACAGTACCAAGTGTTGATAATTCTTTTAACATGAGAAATTGACTTTGTAGTAGTTAAATTTTCCTACCTCTTACATTCCTAATTTTGTCTTCACTTGTAGCTTTAAGGAGAGCTGAAAGTTGGGACACCTGAGCGATACTTGTAACAGCCTTCTGTAATCTTGTGTTGGGTGCTCCTGGGACTGACATGCACGTCAAAGTTTGCACCTAAAGGTGAAGAGCAGTTAGCTACTGATGAGAGCAGTTACTGGTGGAAGGATAAGTTCAGTTTGTGTTTAGTGAAAAATAAAATCTTAGTACTTATAATGCATGGCAGATATCGCAGTCCTGGAGAAAGAATCCCTCCTTGTCCACAGAATATGTATAGTCAAGCACGTCCTGTGAGTCACAGGAATGCTAGTCTCTTCCTCTCCCATAAACTATCCTTAAAAAATGCCTTTTTTTTTTCTCTTGTGGGGCACAGTCATTTCAGCCTCTATTGCTATTCACTCCCACATCTCTGCATTTGAGTTCATTCAGGTGTCAGTAGTCAGTGAAGTGCATCAGATGAGAACTAGTAAAAAATCTCTCATTCACTTGTATAGAGACTATCAGAAGTAGTCTAACAAAGACCTTCTTTACTTGTGCTAGAGTTAAATGATTCTATGTCCTGAAAGAAAAATATTCTGTGACTCACTTAGACGATTGCTGATGGCATCTTTTCTCCCATCACTTTTTTTTTATATAGGTCAGAGTAGGAAAACCAGAATTTATAGTTCCACTATTTTATCAAATAATAATTTATTGTAATTATCTTCTTTCAAGTTTCAACAATTTTATTATTTTAGAGTCATATTATATGGAAAGGAGAGCTCTCTATTTATTTTTTTACTTGTCCAACAAATGCAGATAAATTCTATTCAGGAAGTCCCAGTCTACACTTGAGGTTTTACAAAGGATCGCTAATTTGAAGAAGAAGCCTTTTGTGTCAGACAAGAGCAGCATGGGTGGTCTACAAATGAAGTAATAGGGGAATGTGGAAATGTTTTAGCTTTGTGGCTGGATCTCATCTTTGTATAAAATCTCAGCCTACTAGACTTTACCTTGCTCTTTTAGATACTCTGCTATTTTAGACAGCAGGGCAAAAAATTCTCAGCTAGAGCTGTTTACTGGTGTGCCAACTAGTTTGAGACAAGAACCTTCTTCCAAACAGCTTATTGTCTTATTATTAAGGTTTGATGGAAATCATGTAAATTACATACATGAAGAAGGAGAGACTTATTAATGTCCCCTAGAACTACTTCCTTAGGTAACTCTTCTGAATGAGAAGAAAAATGTTGGCTGTGTAATATATGTGGCTATATAATATGTAGCCTGGGCTAGTGAGAGAGTGCTGGTTTTCTTTAGAAAGCTTTGCAGCCAACTGTTCTCTCTAAGAACAGCTTCTGTGTGTGGTGAGGGAAGGCAGCAGGGTCTATTTTTGTTTGATATTTTCCTTATTTTTCCAAATTTTTTTTTCTTGTTTTTTCCAAATCTTTTTAAGGAAGAGAGAAAAGGCTTGTGACAACCTTTTATCTTCAGAGACAGTGTCAGGGCATTTTCTGGAGAAATACTACAGTGTTTTAGACAACCAATTCCTGAGGTGTACAAGGTTTGAAGGAAATGGGGCACATTTCATTTTCATTTAGTTTTTCTTATCACACCATTATAAATAGCTTAATCAAAAAAAAAAAACCTATGTACTTTGCCAAAGGAAGCTTGGAATGTATTATAGGAAGAACAGGAAATAGTGTTACTTGATTTTTAAGTATTTGCTAGAATTTTACAAAAGACCATATGTTCTGTATTATTTAATTTCCTCCCTAATTCTCACAAACGTGCTTACACAATGGAAAAAGCTGAGGGATAGACTAATTTAGGACGTTCTTATCATGCCTTTTTGTTCTTTTTGGATGTTTTCCGCAGCTTAAATTCCCAACGAAGCTAGAAGGGATGGCATAATGTGAGTAGAGGTTAGGAATAGTTGTACTGACTTGGATTCATAGAGAGGATACCAGTTTGTTCATGTCAATTCCTTGCTTATTCTAACAAACAAGTCCAAGTACTCCTGCCTGAGCAAGTTTGCTTTTGAAAGGTTCTACAAATGAGCATGAACAGATTTGCTCAGGAGCTGCAGCTTCCCACCGCATTATTCACGATTACTTGATTAATTGATCTCTGAATTTTGTGAAAAACGAAAGACTCAAATTCCTGCTTGGTTCTGAACATAGCTAGTGCGTGGAAATCTAGAGGGTCAAGGAAGATCTTGTTTCTCAACCTGCAGCGTCGGGTGCTGCATCACAAACTTCTTAGATTCAACAAGTGGGGAGACAAAATCTTGCCACTGCTGCAACTGCAGCATCAGTTACTTGTCCAGCAGGAGTTACTGAGGCTGCAGAACTGGCTGCCTTGCTGGGAAGCTTGGAAGGGGACTGTGAGACCTTCCCACAGATAGACCTTCCGAACGTGTTTTTCTCGCCTGTGCATGGCTATTAGCAATGAAGAATGTATTTACTGTCTGAAAAGGATTCGGACCCCCTCATAGCCTCCTACATGGCGTGTTCTCCACCTCAGTCTCACTACTCAGCTGGCTCCTGATCCCCTTCAGTGCGGGGACGAGCTGCCCACAGTGCTGGGCTGCTGCTCCATGCGCATGCGTGGTGCCCCATCACACTGCCTCCCCCAAAATCCCAGCTGCTGAGTTCCTGGTGGAGGGATAACCCCAAGCACCAGTACAGATTAGGGATTGGCCTGCTGGAAAGCAGCTCCATAGACGGGGACGTGGGAGTCCTGGTTGACAAGTTGACCATGAGTCAGCAAAGTGCCTTCGTGGCTGAGAAGGCCGATGGGATCCTGGCTGCATCAGGAGGAGCGTTGCCAGCAGGTCGAGGGAAGGGATCCTGCCCCTCTGCTCTGGTGAGGCCACACCTGAAGTACTGGGGGCAGTTCTGGGCTCTCCAGGACAAGAGGAACGTGGAGCTTCTAGAGAGGGTCCAGCGGAGAGCCATGAAGATGATTAAGGGGCTGGAGCATCTGTCGTATGAGGAAAGACTAAGCGAGCTGGGCCTGTTTAGCCTAGAGAAGACTGAGAGGAGATTTGATTAATCTGTACAAGTACCTGAGGGAAGAATGTAGGGAGGTTGGGGACAAACTCTTCTCGGTGGTGGGCAGTGACAGGACAAGGGGTAATTGGTGGAAATTGAAACACAGGAAGCTCCATCTCCATGTGAGGAAGAACTTCTTTGCTGTGAGGCTGACAGAGGAACAGCCCTGGAACAGGCTGCTGAGAGAGGCTGTGGAGTCTCCTTCTCTGGAGATCTTCCAGATCTTGGATGCCACATGCTTTAGGTGTCCCTGCTAGAGCAGGGCGATTGAACTAGATGGTCTCTGGAGGTCCGTTACAACCTCATCCATTCTGGGATTCTGTGAGTTGCATGCAGTCCAGTGAAGTCTCAGCATCAACCCCTGCTATTCATGTGAGAGATTCTTTAGCACCCTCACGCTGTATCAGCTACCACTTTCTTACTACTGTTCTTTTACTGCCATTTAGAACCACTGACTTTGTCGGCACTGCTTTTATCAGCATTTCTTAAACCGTAGAGAGGGTATGAAGCAGTAGTGTGCATATGGCACGTGTGATCTTTTTTGGGAATGTTTGAGTAAAATGGAGAGAATCTGTTTTAACATGTTACACCAACATGTTCTATATCACAAATACAGAAACGCCTTAATTGTTGCGCTGTGCAGGCAGAGTATTAGTTTAACTGGTATTTCAGATGCTACATATTGTCAAAGCATCATCCTGAAAACTGGAGCTAATAAGTTAAATTGCTTCATACTTCAGACTGTACAGATTTGATATTGTAAGATAGATACAAAGCATACATTTTGGACAGCTGAAATGCAAAAGCTTCCCTAGGAGACGTGTAAGGTGACATTTGGAATTCTGTTCTGATAAGTTTTTTTTTTTTTTTTAGTATAAGTTTAGTTTATCATGCCTTTAAATTTATAACTATGAGTTACAAAATTGCAGGTTCATTTTTTCTACCCTTTCAAGTTTCAGGCATTTTTCAATCAATATTTCAGTTTATTTATTCAAGTGACTCAAATGTTAGCACTCTGATCCTTACTTTTGGCTAATAAGCATTGCCAGTACTTTCTTAATGAAGCTGCATTTCAGCTTTTGCATTTACTGATTCATTCATTCCCCTACTAATGCTGTCTAATATTACTTTTCCTTTTTAATATTTAGTACCCAGATGTTGATCAGTGTATATTTTTACTTATGTAGAAAATAATCTTTGCCTAACTGGCAGGATGACATTTTCAGGTTCTGAAAAACGATGTATTTATGGCAGTGCTTAAGAAAAACAATATCACAGCCTTACCCAGCTCCTGTATCAGTAGCAGCGAGGGAAAGAGCAACGCTTCCTTCTTGCACAGGCGTTGACAGGGTAGGCAGAGGGGCAAAAGCAGGGCACTGCTTCACCAGTGTGCAGAAAGACAGAAAAGGAATTTGTAGTCTTTCAGGATGAATAAAAACTAGAAATTCTGTGCCGGTAGCTGACCAGCTAGTCTGGTTATACACAGCTGATTTCCCAAAGCAGCAAGCAGATTATGTGGAGCAATCAGCCTCTCTGACCCACAGTCTCCTTGAGCAGCAGTGCAGCATTCGCTATAAATCAGATGACAGCACAGTAAAATGAGAGTACTCTCATGTATAGAATGAAACAACATAGTGTCTACATGGCCTTGGACTTGCTAAAGAATTACCTTTGATCATTTATAGAGCATAATGCTAATATACCAAGTTGACATTTTTAGCTTGTATTTGTGGAAGTGTTCCTTTAATGTGACTTTGTGTTCCTAATATGTTTTTTCTGCGTTTTACCTATCAAAAAAAAAGGAGGAGAGAGGGAAGGGGGCCTGGACAGACAACCAGTCCCTCAGAAGTTACTTAGTTAGCACTGAAGCATTGTTGTCATATGTAGGCATCAAAGTAGGTAATACTGTTCTTACGTTTATTGCAATAACTGCATTGAAAACGTAGATTATTTACCAATTTTAAAGAATGAAATCCTTATTTCAAGCATGTGTGAACACCTTCACTCTTATTTTATAGAACAGTAGGTGTTTCCTTAAGAATAAGGTTTCTAGTATAGCTATGTGTACAAATTAGTAAATGTGGTACCACACAGCAAATTTCTTAAGCTTTGCAAGGATTTAAATCACTAATCTGGAAAAAAAAAACTTTCATTTGTACAAAGGTGTCTTCTAAAGCTGAGTATCTTCTATATATGTGAATATAAAAACAAATCTCAAAAATGTTAATGCATATGTCTTATAGTGAATATGCAAAATAAATCAAATACTGTTAATTTGAATTTGAATTATTTTTCAAATAGGAAGGAATTAGAATAAAAGCAACTTTGTAGGAAAGGAAAATTGAGTTGAGTCCTTGTTATCTCCTTGTTATTTCTCTTGTTATCCTTGTTATCTCTCTCAGAGCTCTGTCCGAAGCTCTGCCTCCAGCAGTTTCAATGTTGGTGGACTCTCCGTACTGAAACTATCTTAGATTACACCAGGATTTAACTTTAGAATTTTTTCTTAAGAGAACATTGTGTTTTAAGGGTTGATACAGATGACTTGTCATGTCTGTACTATTTGATTAGGTCTCTTTTACTCTTGGTTATGTCTCTTAGTAGTATAGAGAAGCTAAAGTTTGGATGACATGAAGCTTTTAGAAACAGTTGAGATGATACTTTTAGATTTAATGGATAATTTTGGTGGGCTTAATATATTTTTCAGCATTCTTTCCAGCAATTAGTGATACCTTCCAACACAAACATCCCACAGGTTCTCTCATTTTCTCAGAAGGTTTTGAACCTTGATCATCTAGGAGGCCACATTGCAGTTTTAAGTAATTCACAGTTGTGAATTCACAGATTAAAAGTACATGTCTAAAAACAGTTTTGATCAAAACTGGAGACTGCTATATTTTTATAAGAAAACATAAATCCTACAGACTATTCTCTGAATATTACATTTTGGATTCTGGTAACATAAACTGAAATCACAAAGTGTTTTTTTTTAATTCTCTTATAAATGTAACTGGGAAAAAGTTAGTGTTCCTCATTTAAAACTGATGTAGAAATCTTAGTGGTTACCTCAGAATATTTAGCGAGGGATATGCATATCATTTTAAATGCTTGGTTTTATCTTTGCTATTTTTTCCATTGAATCTGTGCTGCTTCTGTGCAACTGTTTTCCACTGTAGAAACTTCATCCTGCTGCCTTGCTTCTCGTGAACGTATTTACAAAACTAGTGATGTAGCTGGGCCTGCTTCTGCTATTTCATCTCTCTCTCACAAACTGAAGGGTGGGTATGCATGCAAACATAGCAAGGTTATTCAGATTTTACAGTCAAAGTGTTTTGCTTTTCTTCCATTCATTTTCATTTCATTCACTTAATAAAATACTGTTTAAAAAATAAATGTTCAAGTTTGGTATTTGTTAGAGTTCCTTTGATGGAACAATTCAGTGTTGCCTTGCTGAGTTGCAGTGATTTCATAATATATGATTTAACTGTCCTTTGACATTTTGTAAACAGAAAGTTCACTGTTAATCCAGTCTAGTAGTACTTGCTTTCAAACAGTAAGTAAATGAAATATGGAAGAAAAAGGAAGAAAACTTTTCTTTTTTGATTTTTGATTTACAGATAAATCAATTTGATGCAGTATTATGCAGAGTTTGGGGAGAGGGAGGAGGGACTTGGTGCTGACTGAGTCCAGAGTGCTAAGCAGGATAATCTATCTGTACAAATCATAAACAAATATATAAACAATAAAGAATAGATTTTTTTTTAAATACTGAAAAGTATTGCTAGGTTTTTTTTTTTTTTGCTAGTTCAAACAGTTTTGATCTAGCATGTTTTCCTACTTGATATTCACTGGTCATAAAGGCGCTTTGAATTTGATACCTTGCTCAATGGTTTCCAGGGTGATATGTCCTTGAGACAACAGGTGTCTTCCTTTCACTCCCTTTTTTTTTGGTGTGGGGGAGTTCTGCAAAAGACTCTTTAACCGATCATTCCCAGGGAATGTTCTCATCTAGAAAATGTTAAATTAGTCTTTTCTGTGTCTTGGAAAACTGTATATTAAGCAATTAAAATTTTCATTTCTGAATTCATATATCACAAAGTAGACTTAAAAGAGTTTACTATTATAGGTGGTGACAAACTGCATCAACGAAAGGTGGGATTGACATCCAACTTCTTTTATTCCTTTCTTTTAGCATGGGTAATCATTTTATTAAAAAAAAATAAAAAGACATGCTATTTTATTTCTTTCCTTCCTCTCCACCAGCAAATTGTGTAACTCGTAAGAAAAAAAGAATTGAGCTCTCAAAATTTCTTTAAGAAGTTAATATTTGAGATGTTCCCATTGTATTTTACTGTTTATGTTTGATATACTGTTCCTGAATATGGACAAAATATTTCTTCTCTGCCAGGAGAAGTATGAACTCCTAGGCTGCTCTGTCCTGAGAGGACAAGAAAATACTTTAATTTGGCAAGTTTACTGCCACTATGTTTCCAACATAGGCATCATTCACTTTTTCTTGTTGCTGCTTTTTTTGTTATAAACTACATAAATACGAAGGGTGCAAAGAACTGCTTTGTAACCTGTGAAAATGTCTGGTTTGTAGACTTCACCTGAGAGAATATTTTTTTTATGCTGTGAGGGATAACAGTGTCAGCAGAAAACGAGATCACTCATGCCTCTACACATTCCCTAGCATAGAAATACAGCTTCATGCATCAGAGCTGAAGGAAACTGGTCCAGATCACATCAAGCAGAAGGAAGTAAAAGCAGATTTCCTACCTTCAAAGTAAATATTGAAGGTCGTGGATAAAACACGACTCCTCTAATGTCCTTTTCTCCTCTCCATTCCCGTTAGAAGTCAAGGTCCAAATTTTCCGTGCATTGATTAACTGAAACTAATCTTTTTGATTAGTTTC
This sequence comes from Crypturellus soui, assembly GCA_032275445.1. Lineage (NCBI taxonomy): Eukaryota > Metazoa > Chordata > Aves > Tinamiformes > Tinamidae > Crypturellus > Crypturellus soui. The sequence continues at coordinate 676,443 of JAUBNY010001178.1, forward strand.
AATATTCCCCAAATGACTGCAGCTCAGATGAAATAGCATTATAGTGACTGAAAAACTTAATTCTAAAAGCTTTACAAGACATACTTCTTCATTTTTAACTAATCAAGGCCTATTCAAATCAGAAGGGCTAACTATTTGTTGAAAGTTTTGCAGTGTAATGCTTTGCAGAGAGTTATATAGAATAATTAATTTATGATTGCCACATTGCTTGGCAGTAATTTAAATATTACATGTCTTGAATTTTCAAAATGCCATTCTACAAGAAAGATTGAGTATATTTGAATTATGGTTAGAAGCGAACTGTGTAGATGAGGTACTTATTTGCATGTGTTTGTAATTAGCATGCTGCATATATTAAGCTGCATATATTTTTAAAGCTATGTGGCTTAATATATGTGTAAAGTCTGTGCATAGGAGTAATAAATTACTGCATCAAAATAAGAAGATGCTGAAGACTGGAGCTGATGGTTTATCTTAATAGTGAGTAAGAAGTAGGTTATGTTCTGTATCAGTTAGTAGTATGTGGTCTCAAAAAATGCAGCTGCCTCAGATTATCTGCGTGATTTGTTTTAAACATACATAATTTGTAAGTCTTTTACACACTTTACTTTATAGCTGTGTTTACTTTCTATTTTACATGATGCCTGAGCATGAAAGAAAACAAACTTGGTTGTAGTTGATCTCTCAGCAGGTCCCCTTGTTGTAATCAGTCTGACATACACAGAGATAATCAGCACAGAATCCTTGATTTCTATTGCAACTCTGATAAACTTAATTAATAAGCACTGCATTTCTAGGTAAGAAAGCAAATTGTGCTTCCTTTATTAGTGTGGAAAAAATAGTGAACTGTGGCTTCTGATAACTTCTGAATTGTATGTTTTCTATAAATATTTCCTATATCTTTGGGGAAAGTATTGAAATTATTTTAGTGGAAAAAATCCCTTTAGTTTAATGTGAACAGAAACATGTATTTGAATTGTACTTTGTGTTGAAGTCTTTAATCCTTGACTCACATTGTTAAAAGTATCACTGTTAATATATAATAATTGATTATAAAATGTACTAAACAGGTGACCGAGTGAATTTCACAGCAGCTGCTAGACCAGTTTCTCCAGCAGGAAAATCAGATATGTCATCAAAGCACAGGGTTGACAGCAGATCACCCAAGCCTGATGTGCGAGTGAATAGAGTTGCTGCTGACCAGAAGAAACCTAGAAATACAGAAGGTTTATCTGCTAGTGAATCTCTTATGCTGAAATCAGATACTGCAAAACTGCGGTCAGATTCTCACAGCAGATCTTTGTCTCCAAATCATAACACCCTACAAACACTAAAATCAGATGGAAGAACAACTACTGGTCTGAGAGCTGAATCTCCAGGACCAGGAACACGGTCCTCTTCTCCAAAGACAAAGACACTTACAGCAGTTAGATCTGGTGCTAGTTCTCCACGATCCTCATCACCACATGATAAAACTCTACCTCAGAAAGCTTCATCCCCCGTAAAAACAAAGCTTGATCCTCCTCGAGAACGATCCAAATCAGATTCTTACACGTTAGATCCAGACACCCTTCGCAAAAAGAAAGTGCCACTTACAGAACCCTTACGAGGGAGATCCACTTCACCCAAACCAAAAATTGTTGCAAAAGATGGAAAACCTGCTACGGAAACTGAAAACAGAGCTCCTTCCCCTCACGTTGTGCAAGAAAATCTTCACAGTGAAGTTGTTGAAGTATGCACTTCAAGTACTCTAAAGACTAACAGCATTATAGATAGCACCTGTGAAGATAACTCAGAGTTTAAAAGTGTAGATGATGGTTCTAATAAGGTTCATTTCAGTATAGGAAAAGCCCCACTGAAAGATGAGCAAGACATGAGAGCATCTCCAAAAGTGAGCCGTAAATGTGCGGGCAGGCACACGAGACCCAAAAAGGAGAAGTCTAGCTTTCTTTTCAAAGGTGACGGTTCCAAACCCGTTGAGCCAGCCAAGCAAGCCATGTCACCTTCTGTTGCAGAGTGTGCTAGAGCTGTCTTTGCTGCTTTCCTCTGGCATGAAGGAATAGTTCATGATGCTATGGCCTGTTCGTCTTTTTTGAAGTTTAATCCAGAACTGTCCAAAGAGCACGCACCGATACGAAGCAGTTTGAGCCAGCAACCAGCCGAGGAAAAAGAAACCAAGTTGAAAAACAGGCATTCCTTGGAAATATCATCTGCTCTTAACATGTTCAACATTGCACCTCATGGACCAGACATATCAAAAATGGGAAGCATCAATAAAAACAAGGTCCTCTCTATGTTAAAAGAACCGCCTCTGCATGAGAAGTGTGAGGATGGGAAAAATGAAGCTACCTCCTTTGAAACATCCAGTCATCACACAATGAAATCAAAGTCTCCTCTTCCATTAACACTGCAGCACTTGGTAGCTTTTTGGGAAGATATTTCTCTAGCAACTATTAAAGCAGCTTCCCAAAATATGATTTTTCCAAGTCCTGGTTCTTGTGCTGTGTTAAAGAAGAAGGAAAGTGATAAAGATAACAAGAAAACCAAAAAAGACAAAAAGAAAAAAGAAAAGGTTGAGGCGAGGCCAAGGGGGAATCTTTTTGGTGAGATGGCCCAGCTTGCAGTGGGAGGACCCGAAAAAGACACCATTTGTGAGTTGTGTGGAGAATCCCATCCATATCCAGTCACTTACCACATGAGACAAGCTCATCCAGGTGAGATTAGATATATTTCTTCCCCTTACCTGCCTATAAAATATATTATTCATGCATTGATATTAGTTACCGTCATACAAATAAGTCAAACTACCTTACCAGTATTTTAATGCAGTTCGCCTTATAAGCTAAATGAAAACTTGATGCCCTGAGCATCAAGAAATTTTATGTGTTATGGGGCACAAAGATGGTTAAGGGACTGCAGCATCTCTCATAAGAGGAGAGACTGACAGATTAGGAAAGATCTTATCCGTTCTTACAGATACTTAATGGGAGGGTGTTCAGAAGCGGGAGCCAGAGTATTCTCAGTGGTGGCCAGCGACAGGAACAGTGGCTATAGATGGATACACAGGAAATCCTGTCATCTGAGCTGTCACAGATGCTGGAGAAGGTTGTTTGAAACAAAGTCAAATCAGTGAACTGACTTCACTGGACCTCGTCAAAAATATACCATTTGTTAAAGTTTAGGAATTCAAACTGCTGGGAAAACTGGAAATAAAAATAGAAGTATACTATTGGTTAATGGGAATTGTCTAATATCTGTTTTTCTGTTACTAATTGCCTATTGTAATCCCTAGGTACCAGTCACTTTTAACTTTTGACTTGAAGTTTATTTTGGAAAAAAAAGGTGTACAACTACAAACTCTAAAGTTTCAAACCTTAGTCAAAAGGCAGTTTGTAAAATTTTGTAGTTGGCAGCCTGAAAAAAAAAATTATCTTTTAAATCTGTTTACCCTTGTAGGTTGTGGCCGTTACGCAGGTGGCCAAGGGTATAACAGCATCGGACACTTCTGTGGAGGCTGGGCTGGTAACTGTGGTGATGGAGGTATTGGAGGAAGCACTTGGTATTTGGTTTGTGATCGATGCAGAGAAAAATACCTCCGGGAAAAGCAAGCAGCAGCAAGAGAGAAGGTATATTTATCTTTCTCCTGTGTTTTTTCTCTTTATATATTTAATACTAACATGGGATTTATAAAATGAACAAAATGTAGGACTGATGTGATAAATTTTGAATTTCAGAATGTCGTATTGAAATATGCGCTTAAGTTATTGACAGCTATAAAATATAGAAAATATGCTGATTACCTCTTATTTGGTACTTCACGTTGCTTTCCAAGAAGGAGATGATTCCTCCCTTCTGCTCAGCTCTGACGAGGCCACATCTGGAGTGCTGGGTCCAGACCTGGGCTTCCCGATACAAAAGGGATGGGACCTATTGGAGCACTCCAGCAAAAGCAGCTGAGGTGAAGGGCCTGGAACTTATGGCTTATGAGGAGAAACCGAGGGCACTGAGACTGTGTAGTCTGGAGAAGAGAAGACTGTGACAGGAGCCTATCAGTGCATATAGGTACCAGCTGGAACATTGTAGAGAACATGGAACCTTCTTCCCAGTGAGGGTGGGCAAGCACTGAAGCAGTTTGCCAGAAAGGTTTAATATCTCCATTTTTGGAGATATTAGAAACCCAGATACACTTGGTCCTGGGCAACCTGCTCTAGTTGGCCCTACTTTGAGTAGACTCAGCAATCGTCTCAATGATTCTGTGACACTTGTCTGCAGGAAGCATACAGGTTGGAAAAATAAATGAAAAGTACAGTATGGTGGCCCAAGAGAAAATTTTAAGGAATATTTGTGAATGTTCAATGCCTACCCTTAAGCTTGACTAGATCTCAGGTCTTCCAAGGATTCATAATAGAAATTCATCCTTCTAGATTATGAATGTGGAGGACAGTGTGTGGCTTTTTTTTTCCCTTAACAACCATTTTATCTTTGTATGAAGCTGACTCCTGATGCTAGCTTTTCTCTGGCTTATTCCTCCTATTTTTTTTTTCATTCCTTGCTGCTTTTTTAGTTTCTTATCTCTGTCGAGGCAAGCAAAACAATGTTAACTTAACTTAATTCTTTAAATTGGTTGAAAATTTTTGCTCATGATAATCATCCCGAAGTAAATGTCTGGCATGAACACTCTTAGCTGTTTGTTACAATTTTGCGTAGTTATCAGAACAGAAGTGTTGTTTTATAATGGGAAGCATCATTTATAATAGGAAGAATCAAACAACTTTCCTGTAAGTGACATTGTCAGCTTTTCCTAGAATGAAGTATGAGTTAAATATACTTTTTTTTGTATTTTTCTAGATTAAACAATCTAGGAGAAAACCAATGCAAGTTAAAACTCCTCGTGCCTTGCCAACTATGGAAGCTCATCAAGTGATTAAAGCTAATGCACTGTATTTACTGTCACTGAGTAGTGCTGCGGAGCCCAGTATCCTCTGCTATCACCCTGCAAAAACATTTCAGTCTCAACTTCCTAGTGTCAAAGAAGGCATTTCTGAAGAATTTCCCATTAAAATGCCATGTCTCTACCTACAGACATTAGCAAGGTAATTAAAAGCAGCAAAATGACATTATATTTTACACTAATACATGGAAATAACAACTAGCTTCAATACATTAGGTGAACAGTAAATGAATAGTGATTATCTGCATTTGCAAAGGACTTCTGTGCATACGTGTTTTAGTAACCTCTAGGCTTAATGCTGATTTAAAGTTCTAATTTCATGCAGGCACCATCATGAAAACTTCGTTGGGTACCAGGATGACAACCTCTTCCAGGATGAGATGAGGTACCTGCGCTCGACTTCAGTACCTGCACCGTACATCTCTGTTACTCCTGATGCAAGCCCTAATGTCTTTGAAGAACCAGCAGAGAGTAACATGAAATCTATGCCCCCAAGGTACTTCCTTATAATTCTAGGTACTATGTACGGATGCTAAAATATTAGCATAACATGAAGTTAAAAAAAAAAAAGTGAAATATTATTGTAGTTAAGTAGGTAAAATATCAAATCATCCCAGAACAACCTTTTGAAATTGCGGGAGAAAAAAAGGCAATTAACATAATAAATCATAGCTACAAAAATATCTTCAGTAAATTGTGACAATGTCAGGTGTATTTTCATGCACAGTTTACTACGTTTGCACACCAGCTGTTCCTTTTTGATTTAAAACTTGAAGGGATAGTGCAGGTGAACTGCTTTCTTCAAGGAAAAACCTTGATTTCACAACATAAATCCAAAAAAATGTTTGTTCTGAAACTGATAGGTCACTCTTAGCATACTAGGGTATGAGAAAAATTCGTCCTTACTCCAGGTCTACTACTCCTTGAAGAGACAAGTAAAATTTTCCAGACTCAAAACTGCAAAATTGAATAAGGGATCAGATTTTGGTGGAAAGTAATGAAGTTTCTTGTTATGAAGTAGTTATGAAGTTTCTTGTTTTACCTCAATGATAAAGATTAATAAATAGTCCAGAATCACCTTTGATGCTTGGGGTTTTTTTCAGATATCAAACAGTGATCTCTAGTATTAAAATGAGGACAAAATGAAGCAAAAAAAAAAAACCTGTTAATCTGTTTTTGTTTCAATTTATTGTATTTTACACTGACTGAAAAAAAAAGGTGTATTGAAATGCTGCAGTCTACAATATAGTCTTTTCAGAAATAGAACTTTTCTGACAAAACTCCTTAAGAGTGCATTGTATGGGTATATTCCTTTATTAAAACTGTTAGCACCATGGTCCCCTGAGGTCTATAGGGAGAGCATAAGATGGGAGTTCTTCTGCAGACTATAAGAAGTTTACTAAAGGTAAGGAGTAAAACATGCCAGAGACCCTGCCATAGCAATTGAAAATGGATTTTAAGGCTCATGATTTTGGAAACTTTTATCATTACATAGATGTCTAAATTTCAGCTGGCTTGCATGTTTAGAAAGTTACATCGTAGATGTTTTCACATGCGTTGTGAGGGCAAAATTTGTCTAAAATTTCAGGGATTATTTGAGTGCACTTTCTCTGAAAAAATGCCTAAATTTGTGGGACGGCATGAATTACTGCAATTAATGAATTACTGCACAATAATTATAAGATATATGCATGCTTTTTCATCATATGCAATTCTAATGTGTGTTTCTTTCCCATAATGTAACAATTACTAGACAAATTTTCATACATTGTGGTATGTTTGTATTGTTCTTATGAAATGCATGCCTCTGTATTTAATACATATGTATTACTTGAATATTATATTCACTAATGGGTCGCTGAATATTCACTAACTTCACTCATTTTTTTGTAGTTTGGAAACCAGTCCAATAACAGATACGGACCTCGCAAAGCGTACAGTCTTTCAGAGATCGTATTCGGTTGTTGCGTCAGAATATGACAAGCAGCACTCAATTCTGCCAGCACGAGTTAAGGCGATCCCCAGGAGACGAGTCAACAGTGGAGATGCAGGTAAGAGAACAAATACTAGAATCAGGGGAAAAGCAAAACATTGGATTTACAGATCTTGGCAATTGTAGACAAAAAATGTTATAAATACATGCAGTGGCTTTTCTTTCTTTTTACTAATAACTATGGATGACATAGTCACATAGGATTAGCCTAAGAACAGCTCAGAAATAACTGCAATTTTGAAATATGTAAAATATCAGTACTATGATGACTCTTTTGCTTTTTATTTTTACTGTGGTTGTAAATTTACACTGCACAAAGAATCTAATGTGTGCATATTTTTATGCTTTTAAATAGAAGTGGGGTCCTCCCTCCTGAGACATCCATCTCCTGAACTTTCTCGGTTAATCTCCGCCCACAGCTCTCTTTCCAAAGGAGAGAGAAATTTCCAGTGGCCAGTACTGGCATTTGTAATCCAGCATCATGATCTGGAAGGACTTGAAATAGCAATGAAACAGGCCTTACGGAAATCTGCTTGCCGGGTCTTTGCTATGGAGGTATTAATGTATTAATGGATCCTTCTGTACCAAGAGATTAATAACTTCTGTCTCAGATATGTTTTTAAACAGTAGATGTATATATATATATATAAAGAAATCTGTTACAGACTTTGAATTCTTACATCAGTAAGCTTTAAAATTTTACTTAGTTGTGTTATTAACTCTAAAAGTCAGGCCCACTAATTTTACCTGTAAATGTTCTCCGGTGGTATAGCTATGTTTTGATGCAGATAATACCTGGGTAGTTCACAACTTCCACCTGAAATGCATGAGTGCTGCCCAAGTTATATAGATAATGAATGAGTCACCAAATGAATAGTTAAAGATCAGTTACTGCAATGAAAGCTGCAAGAAGTATTCTCTCTTAGTGGAACGTTGCTTTAAATTTCAGCTGAGCTCAAGTCAACTTCATATAGAATGAGAGCTTTTTCAAATAGTTACAACTTGTAAAAATATAAGTGCATTTTTCCCACTACATTCATTTTTTGGAAGTGACTGAATAATTAAAATTGATTCAGTTGGTGGCAGAAATGAAACAAGGAAACCAAACCTCAGCCTACAAGGTTGTAAATTAAGAATATAGTCATTACTTTATTAAACAAATTGAGTAATAAGCAGTGCTGCCATTTCATCCTAAAAAAAAATAATATCTGGAAATACATAAGGTTTTGCTCTTTTTATTCTTAAAGTTTTTTAAAATAATTATTTTTGTAATAAGGGCCTTATTTGCAGACTTCTGTGTTACTGTTTGACTTTCCAAACCTACCTATTCATGTCCTATTTAAAGTATTTAAAAGGTAGTTTTTGCTTTTGCTAAGCTTTGCTTAGCCAATTGATAATTCTTGGCATGTATTTTATTCTAGGCTTTTAACTGGCTTCTTTGTAATGTCATTCAAACAACTTCTCTTCACGACATCTTGTGGCATTTTGTGGCTTCCTTGACACCTGCACCTGTAGAGCCTGAAGAGGAGGAAGATGAAGAAAATAAATCAAATAAAGAAAATGCAGAACAAGTATGTGAAATTCAGCATACCTTCCATAAATACAATATCTTTATTTATTTTGAAAACAATTTAGAAATATTTTAGTATGCCAAAAAAGAAGCCTTAATCCTCATTTTTGTAGGACAAACATAGCTATGGAATTAAATTTTTTGATCTTAAGTCATGCAGTGTGTGTTTGAAACCTTTCAATAGATATAATTAAATTTGTTTTCCCTCTCAAAATGCCAAATTTTGTGTGATGATGAATTCTAGTCTTTAAATACATTATTCTTAAGTATATTTAAACAGCTTAAGAAAAGAAAGAAAACAAAACCACATTTCCTAATACAGTAACAACAAAAAATTACTGTCTGCTCTCTATTTCCCCCACCCAAAAAGAAAAAATGGGAAAGAAAATATTTTGCAGAGGAGCTTTTTCTTTTATGTGCTGTGTCTTTCAATACACTAGAGAAATACATAGTTTGCAAAATTTAGCATGTGAAATGATGCATTTAATACAACATTCAACATTCCAAAGGTCTCTAGGTTTAGCTGTGATTGTTGAAAACATTATTCTACCCACCATGAATACTTCAAGAGATCATGCCAGCACTTCTAATAAAAATAATGATTTCTATCCCTTCAAAATTAATCCAGATCCGAAATTAGAAGTTCTGAAATGAGCCCTTTCAACCTTTCAGTTCCAATACATTTTTATTTTTGTCTACAAAATGACTAAAATCTCATTCTAAACTGTGTGACATACAACCGTTATATCAACCTGCAGATTTATAATTCTGCATACTTGGTTTTAGGAGCCTCAAGTGTTCGCATGTGTACGTTAAAGCTGATTGTCACTAGCACTGTCCGTGATACCTTTGAGTGCTCCCCCGTGGTGACTTCAATTGGCACCTCAGAAACATTGCCGAAGCGGTGGGACAGCTGTGTTCCCGCCAGCCCTTATACTTAGCCTCCAAAATAAGAGCCGCTATTTAAATATCTAAATCCCCAAATAAATGCTATTTTATATGTAGTTTAGATAATTACTGATTTAAAGATTAAAGGAGAATAAAAAGAAATGGAAAATAATGCTACTTGTGTTTTATTTGGGCTCCTTCTTTTTGCTATAATGAATGAGAGACTTAAAAAATATCGCCTTGAACAGTTGACTAGGATGAGTAATTTTATGGCCTGCTGGAAACTGACAGCAATTTACAGCTACTTGCTAAATTCAGCTCAAGTGATGTGTATTCAAGTCCTCCATCTTCTTTCAGTAGTGTGATCATATGTTAAAAAAAGTACTGTCATAAATGTATGCACAGTATGTAACAAATCTATGACAATCATTTGGTGTTTTTCCAGCATTAGGATTCATTTGTGTGTGAAATACTTGGATTTTTTTTTAATGCATTAGGGTTTGGCGAGAAATCCAGTGTTGAACTTTGAAAAATTGGGGATGGGAATCTAGGATGAGAAAGGGTTTAATTCAAAAAATACAGGGAGGATAGGTCGCTTTCTACCTCAACCATTCTGTGACTTTAAAATTCTTTTTAAATAGATCCCTTCAGGAACTGAGCATAGTGCACCGGTCCTTTTTCCTGTCGTAAATATCTTAATGTTATCCTGAACATCTAAATATTTCAAAAGTCTAGATAGTCTTGTTGTCCTGCAGGCTGTACAGAAAATTTGACCCTCTAAAAATAAAAAAATCTCAGCCTGAATTTTTTTTCTAATATGTTTGAGAAAATTGGCCAATAAAAAGCTAATAAAAATGCTCTAAACATAATTTTCATGAAAAAAAAAGTTCTGTATTATCACAGCTGCCATTTTTAATTTTCATAATTAAATGACAGGCTGAAGTCAGGTGATATTTTTTGTTAGTCATCTGTCTTTCATCATTATCAATAAAGCTAATAGTTTTGCTGCACTGAGGTTTTCCAGTTGTAATTATAGCAGTACAACTAGAGTAGGAAAGTCCCTTTGTTCTTATAAGTATATAATATAAATTATATGTATATGTTATATATATATGTGTGTTCTAATATATATAATTCAGTGTAATTATATAATGTATAAAGTTACATATTATATCCTCTATAAAAGACGCTGTGGCTTTCATCCTTGGCATCACCTCCTGTGAGGAACAATGAGAGATGATGCTGCTGATGAAAAAAGGC
>JAUBNY010001178.1:688963-700851 GCA_032275445.1 Crypturellus soui
GGGGATAGTGAAGAGAGCTTTAGTATCAGCATACAGTCTGGTTTTGAAGTCATGAATCAGGCAAGTGTTACACCTCTGTTGCAAACATAGTGATTAATTGTGAAAAACTTGTAGTCCCTGTAATCAAATTATTTAATTAAAGATTAGAATCTTGCTTATGTTCAGATTTTCAGATTTTGCTTTAAAATTTCAAATATTGTCCCTCAACCTGAATCTACCTTTTACAGCAGTGTTTGTGTTGTGTTAGTCCATTGTTTAAACAGTTATCTTGAACTCTGAGTGTGTCCAGTTTGTAGTTGCTGGACACTTTATTTTTTTCTTCATTTATTCTGAAAACAAACAGATACTCCTAATAAATCCCTCTAAAGTGTTTTCTTCAATTTATTAATTGTTTTAGGTATTTACTACTGTATTTAGATATTAGTATATCCTTTGGTTCAAGAGGTGAATAAATACAACCTAAAAATGATGAATTTCTCGTTAATTTAGAGAGCATATTGATCACCATAACTATCTGCTTAGTTTTAAAAAGTATAGACAATGTATGTATGTGGGCTTAATTTCAGATATTCTAAAGTTTCTCATTTGTTTTCACAGGAATTGTGTATCGTGGTTTGTCTAAAAGACCTAACAAGCATTGTTGACATTAAAACATCAAGCCGACCTGCCATGATCGGTAGCTTAACAGATGGGTCTACAGAAACGTTCTGGGAGTCAGGAGATGAAGACAAAAACAAAACTAAAAACATCACAATTAATTGTGTAAAAGGAATCAATGCTCGTTATGTGTGTGTTCATGTAGACAATTCCAGAGATCTTGGGGTAAGTGGAAAGCAAAATGTCCCTTATCAAAACTCCATTATCAAAGCTGTATATATTCACCAATCAAAAGCTGCCATTTTCTTTGCATGGATGCATTTGGAATTCTAATTCAGAAGCTCACACTTAAAAAATAAAATGTGTCATTCCTGTGGTTTTGAAAGCTGTTATCTACTATGAATAGACTGATTGAACTAAATTTACAGTTTACAATAACCTGATACTGGGCAATGACATGCTGCATCTCAGGGATGTTTTAAGAGTTCAAATTATTTCATCATTTACCATTCTTCCTTGTGATTGCTGTAGAAGAATTCAAAATAAGAGGCTTTTACAATATAGCAAACTATTTTCCAGGCTTCTGACTGTCACTAAGTGCAACCCGTCTAATTTGTCCAACATCAAAATTTCTTTTTCTTTCAACTTGTCTTATGTACTGTAGTGATACACTGTAAAACAGAGAGTTGCTAAACACATATAACATACTTTAATATAACAAGCTTTAATTGAATTTGACCATCTCAAGCTATCCTAATCATGCCAACAGGCCAGTGGGATATCCTAAAGTTGTATCATCTTACCAGCAAAAAAAGATGATTCACTTTTTAGATTATGTTCATTGATAGATCTATACAGTAATGTTGCAAATATAGCTTTATTTCAACTACAGCTTTTACAGCAAAGAGAAGAATATATGTATTTTTATTTTTGGACGATTACACTTTGGATTTTTTTTTCCTTTTTTTTACTGATCACTTCTTAAATTTATTTTCTCAGCAATACAGTTTGTCCCTCTTTTACATATGCATTCTATTAATATGAAGGAAATCACCAAAATGGTCCTCAGCTGTACAGTTAAAGTGTTTCTTGTTTCATTTGTCTGCTGCAGAACAAAGTGACTTCAATGACTTTCCTGACTGGCAAGGCAGTAGAAGATCTCTGCAGAATAAAGCAGGTAAGCCATATTAACAGTCGACAGGAATAAAAATGCAGTCATTTTTTGACTGCATGTACCACAGTTTTTCTGGGCAAATAATTTCCATTTATTATACTAAACATCAAAATGCTTTGCAACATAAATGTCCATGGAAAATAATGTTATTTGTGACAGAATTGAATTATTGCACATACCAAATATCATTTTAATTACCAGAGCTGAAAAGATAAGACTCTGGGTAGATAACTTTCTAAACAGACTATCTTAGTTGTGTTTTACAAGTCCAGTAGACTATCTGGTTTCTTTTAGTGTTATTCCTCCACATAATATATCCACAACAATGACATAGAACAGTATTAAATATTGTTGATACTCAGATTCTCAGCTCATTGATGCTGCACTTTTTTATTTCATTGCTTTTTTATCTAGCTGTTCAGTTTCCTTTAGAGAAATGTAGCTGAAGAGTCAGCCGAAGGTCAACACCACATCTGGAAAAAATAAAGAATTGCCTTCAGTTTTTTAGCTTGAAGTTTCAAGATACATTTTTTAATGCATATTATGATTCATACTTTTCCTTGAAATTTTTAGTTTTCAGCTTCAAGCAGCTGAAGTGTTTTGTCCAGAGACTCACATTTGTAATGGAATTCAGTCTTGGTGTTCTTCTCCTAAATCAAGTGATAGATGTTGTTTTTTGTTTTTCTGTTTTGCTTTTTTATGAGAACAGTGTTTCGTATTTTGAAATCAATGTGTCCCATCAAATATAATAAGCTTTCAAATGTTCAGTTGTGATTTGGGGCTCAGAACTTTATCATTTGGCTAGTAACAGCTATTGACAGCTAGTGGTGAAGTTCATCAAGGGGAAACATTGTCTTTAGATATCTTAAAGCTTTTCTATTTTATTGTTGTAACATCTGAAAATGCAGAAATTTTTAGCAGTGAAAATTATAGAGAGATAGTTTGTTTTTTCTCTCCCTTCTGTGTCCTCAGAGGCCATAAAGGTATCTCCAAAAGGCATTAAAAACAGAAGAAAGTGAGAAAGTGTAGTGCAAATGTGTATGCAAATAATTAAGTGTATATGCATATATATGCAGACAGATCTAAAATGTATGTGTATATATATTTGTGGATATAAATACATGCAGTCTCTTGGAGAATTACAGTAACTGTAGTGTATGTAGCTTTTTTCCTTTTTTTTTTTTTTTTTGTGAGTAGACTTACTTGCTAGGTCTGTCTATCCAGTTAAATAAACTAAGGCCAAGGCAGAGCTCAGTCACTCGACTTTGGTCATTCACACAGTTTAATTGCCAGTTCACTCCCTGGCCTGCTTTCTATCTTCCCAAACACCAAGTCCAGGCATTTCCAAGGGTTGTTCACTCCCAGAAGACAGGCAAGCCTTCACTGAGCTTTGCTTCCTCCTTGCTTACACAGTCATCCTACACTTTTCCACAGCATTTTTATATTCAAACACACTCACACTGTATACCCTAGTTCATGTGTCATTTACCTTCTTCACAGTATTAAAAAAGAAAAAAAAAATAGAATGAGAGTTTCTTAGCAAGTGGTGTATTGGTCCACAAGTATATAATTGGTTTGCTTTGGATGTAAGTGAATGGTTTGTTTGATATTGTGTTGTCAGTTCCCATCTTTATATTCCTGTTTAACAGGTAGACTTGGATTCAAGACATATTGGCTGGGTGACAAGTGAACTTCCTGGCGGTGATAATCACATCATCAAAATTGAACTGAAGGGTCCAGAGAACACGTTAAGAGTTCGGCAAGTGAAAATTCTTGGATGGAAGGATGGTGAAAGCATTAAAATAGCAGGGCAGATTTCAGCAAGTGTAACTCAGCAAAGAAACTGTGAATCTGAGACGCTGCGAGTATTCCGACTTATTACATCCCAGGTGTGATTTTGTCACTGTGTTACACAGTGAAATATATAAGAATGTGAAAGTTACTATATATTTTTGACTTCTGGTGCTCTTTGTTATGATGTAAAATGTCTCATCTCTATGAGTTTCTCTGAGCTAATTGTCCTTGTCTTCCTTCCAGGTATTTGGAAAACTCATATCTGGAGATGCTGAGCCTACCCCAGAGCAAGAAGAAAAAGCACTGTTATCTTCCCCAGAAGGAGAGGAAAAAGTACACAATGTATTTATTTGTATTCTCTCAATACTACTTTGCTACAAAAGTTATCCAAAATAATTTTCAGCATGTCCTGTCTTCAAGCCATATAGTTTTCAGATCAAAATTCTAGTAAAGTGTCACCATTACATATTATTTTAAAAATTGTTGATAATTTGCATTAATAAATTTGAATTGAGCCATTTTCATTTGGTGGAAACACTATACCAATAGTAATGTAAATTATGTGAACAATTTCAGAAGAACTTAAAAACTGCAGTAATGATCAACCCAGAAGTCCCTCCTTCTCAGAATCTTGTCTCTCAAAAGAGGTTACTGGATCTGCTGATGCTTGGCATTTTTTTTTTTCTTTTAGTTATACTTTTGCCTTACTTGTATCTTGTGGCAATAATTTGTGTGAATTAATTATTCATTTTGGAAAAATGTATTTTTCTTCTTATTATTACTATCTTATTTTTACTGTATTTTTTCTTATTATTACTATCTTCTTATTATTACTATCATCTAGTTGAGAAGGATTTTCATGTACAAAAAGTTTTGTTGAACTGAAAATTTTAAAAGCTTACCTATGTGTCTTTTGCCTATTAATCAACTATCTTAATACAAAACAAAACATCTTGGAAAGATTAAATTTGTTATGACCCAGGAAATTCCTACATGATTTTTAAAAGCGAAATTTGATACTGTTGCTACATGTTTCTTAATTTCATATATATGTCTTCTGAACAGCCACTGCCAGACAATGGAGGCAAAAATAAACAAAAATACTTTAGATAACTGCCAACAATCATTGTAACTTCCTCACAGCATTTTGTTGCCCATTCCATAACATAGAGAATTAAAAAAAAAATGATTACTCTTACTGTGTTTCCGAATTTTGGTAACCATTTAAATACATAAACTGCAAAGTATATTTGTACACTGCTTTATAAGAGTTCAGTCAGTGAGTGTATTCAGCTGCACAGAGAAACTGTCTCTTGGATAACTATGCTTCACTTATTATACTTATTAAATATTTTATTAATTATTTCTCTCATCCTCCAACTTCATGTCTTACAAAACTGGAAAGAAAGAAATGCATCTAAGATGTATTATTAGCCATAATTAGATTGATCTTGCTGATGTATCTTTTTTTCTGGGTAACAAAAAGCTGCAAGCTTTTAGAACAAATTTTGTTGATGTTTCATATTAAGTGCTACTGCAATTAGGAAATGTTCTTAAAACTTGCGATATAACATTGAATATCCTTTTTATAAAGGCAACATCAGATGCAGACTTGAAAGAGCACATGGTAGGGATCATATTCAGCCGGAGCAAGCTGACAAATTTACAGAAGCAGGTAAGCCCATTCTTAAATGCTTTGAATGCTTAAATTCTGTACATATTGTTATAAATATGCTCTTTTTTTCAGTAAATATGGAACTTCTTGTTTGGCATTTTCAGTTAGAATTTCTCTTATTCTCATCAAGGTTTGCTTTATGTTTTTAAGTATGTGTGTGGGTGGGTTTATATAAAACTCTGATGAGAATGATACTGGAAAAAAAACCCCATATTAATAGGATAAAAAAAAGTTTTGTTAACCTCAATTTAAAATGTTATAGAATTGAGTTGTAAATGCTACTTACTCCTGTTTCTTGATAATAGACCCATGACAATAGGCCAGAACAGATTTAGTTCCAGAGTTTAGGTTCTTTGAACATCTTTTCTCACCATTTCTGCCATCGCAGATTTTTAGGTTTTATATATTACAGATTTAGAAAGAGAATCAATATAGTCAGTGACAGCCTTGATTTGTTGCTTTAATTATTTTGTCTTTTTTGATAAAGTCTTTTAATAAACTCTTTCAACATGTTTAATATGAAAAAAAAAGCTTTCTGAAATCTCCTGAACTTCCTAAATAGTAGGCAATACAGACATTATAAGTAGTTATTTCAACCGTGTTGACTAAATGTTCTTTTTTTTTATCTGAATCTTATATTAAAAGTAAAGGCAGGTACTTAAAAAAGATTTTAAAAAGAATTTGTTTCAGAATGAAGATGAACAAATTCAGTATCAAATCCAAATTATTAAATCCAATTTTGAATTTATGTAGAAAAATAATTTAAGGACAAACCATATTTCCTGGCCGCCTTGGCTTGGTCTCGGTCATGAGCATATTTCAAACGTCACCGTGGGCAGATGCTGCCGGTCTGACAGCGTTGCTGTGTTTGGGCAGGTGTGCGCTCACATCGTGCAGGCCATCCGCATGGAGGCGACGCGCGTGCGCGAGGAGTGGGAACACGCCATCTCCAGCAAGGAGAACGCCAACTCGCAGCCCAGCGATGAGGACGCGGCCTCCGATGCCTACTGCTTCGAGCTGCTCTCCATGGTGCTCGCCCTGAGCGGCTCCAATGTGGGCCGGCAGTACCTGGCTCAGCAGCTGACCCTGCTCCAGGATCTCTTCTCCTTGCTACACACAGCTTCTCCTAGGGTGCAGAGGCAGGTGAGAGCCACCTCTTCCTCCTCTCGCTTGGTATTCCTAGGAAAACCTTCGAGATCATGTAATCATGTTTTCGATAGTAGAGTATGTACCCAGGTTTATCTTTTGTGAAGTGTAGTTTCAGATTTTTGCTTCAAAAATGTTATCACAATCCGTTGCAGAGTATGGCAAGTTGGGAATAACAAGAGAAGAAAATAACTTGTTAAGGCCTAGCCCTTTCAGTGTAAAAAAAAACACGTGCTAATCTGGTTCCAATTATCGCCTCACCACTTGGTGAGGCTGAAGTGGATCCTTTCGAGACAGCTCCTCTTAGTTCCCCAGCCACTGGCAACAACATCTTTTTCAAAAGGAAAACGAAACACCAAAAATATAAACTTTTCAAACTATGCAAACTGTCTGTAATGTGCAAGCAGTTGTCCAAACTGCTATTACATGGTCAATACCAAGTATATTTTTAAAACTATAAAAATTATTAAACTATTACAACTATATTAAATTCAGGTGTTGTTCAAGTGAGATTGGTCTCATCTCAGCTTATTAATAGCAAATAAACTAGAAGTGAGCATATATTGTACTTCAAGGCAAGAAAAACTTCTTATGGGCATGAGTTAAATTTAGAAAATAGATTAAATCCTTCTTACAGAAAAAGCCTGTGAAGAAGGAAAAGGATTTTATTTAACTTGGCCTGAAAATTCCCAGCTGTGTGAGTAAGAGTGTTGTTGTTTTGATTCTTCTTCTAGGTAACATCACTGCTAAGGCGTGTTTTGCCTGAAGTAACCCCTAGTCGCCTGGCCAGTATCATAGGTGTGAAATCCCTTCCACCAGCAGATATAAGTGATATCATTCACTCAACAGAGAAAGGAGACTGGAATAAACTGGGTATCTTGGACATGTTTTTGGGGTGCATTGCCAAAGCTCTCACCGTACAGCTAAAAGCCAAAGGAACTACTATAACTGGGACAGCTGGCACTACCGCAGGCAAAGGAGTTACTACAGTCACACTCCCAATGATTTTCAATTCCAGGTTTGTTAAAAAGGATTGTATTACAAGCTAATAGCTTAAAATAAATATGTCAGTTGTATTCTTTATACTTGTATGCCCTTTATACTCTTTTGTTTTATAATCTGTAAAATTTGTAAAACACTTTTTTGACAGTGAGTCAGCAGTTATTACAGTGATACAAATTGCTGTATGCTGAATGTGTGCTGTATTTGTTGTAAATTTTGACACACAGTACACACAGTAACTAATTATTTGTCATTATTTCATATACTTTTTGTAGCTATATTCGGCGAGGTGAAAGCCACTGGTGGATGAAGGGCTCAACACCTACACAGATTTCAGAGATCATTATCAAACTGATTAAAGACATGGCAGCAGTAAGTTTCCGTCTTCTGAATATGTGGAGAGTATTCAGATATTTCTGATAATGAAGAATACCTTTTTTTTCATTAATCTCTGTTATAGTCAGTACTGGTTGAGCTGTTAAAGGTGAGCATGTCAAGCAGAAAAAAAGGTACAGAAGGAGAAAGGGTGGATTCCAGGCCTAGGAGCAATACTGTGTTCTCCTTCTGATTCTGCTAAATATTTATCTAGTATTCAAACAAGGTTTTGGATGAGTCACTGGAAACAAAAATTCAGTGTTATTTTCTACGTTATTAACTTAGAAGCCTGATTTTTAAAGGGTCTTGAGCACTCAGAACTCCAACTAAGGAGTAAAAAGTGTCTGTGAAGTAAGATGTTTTCTTCACAAAATTATATAGAGTTTTTATAAGTGGAAATTCTTGTTTAGCTTCTTTCAGTCATAGTGAAATCTACATTTATAGTTGTTTTGAGAGAAAAGTAGTTTTCGGTACTTTTTAATTCTATACCTAGTTCAGTGGAATAATCAAAATCACCCAGATTTTCCTCTTCGATTACCTCTGTTTCAGCTTGTTCAGCAGATACATGTTCAAATTTGAAACTTTATTTTCTAAAGCATTCTGAGTTTTTATACTAAAGAGATCCTTTTTTCCAGTGTTGCTGAGCCAGAGTGGGAATTCCCTGCAAATGCTACTCTTGATTGTGACCACAAGATTTCAGAATCACACAGTTCATCCTTAGTTGACGGTTATTATTAAAGCATGTCTCATCCCTTAGATGATGACTTATTCTTACCTTAAGTCACTCTACTAGCTAGAGTGAAAAGCTATCTTGTTGGATTATTGGATTATTTTGGATCATGGATTATTTTTTTCTATGCTTTTTCAACACACTAAGAAGTTGCATATGAAAAAAAAATAGGACTAAAGAAAGTGTCATCTTCAAAAGACAGTAAATGACAGGATTAATGTGGTAACTCTTGTACATAAATGCCCATATGTTTTCCTTAGGCTGCCCATTTCATTAAGAAGAGTTTCATTAAGAAGAGTTAATTTGTTCAGGACTGGGGTCTTTTTAAGGGTTGTTTCCAGCGTAACAGGTGTCCCCTGCATACCTGAATAGTTTTCCTACAGCTGTTGAGTAGGCTGGTGTAGGTCTTCAGTTCTTTTGCTTAAGCCATTCTACTTGGAATAAATATGTAGTTATTTATAGGAATTCGAGGGTGAATTTCATCAAGTATGTTGGATATGGAAATACCTGATTTGCCAAGGTCCTCCCTGACATCAGTTCTAACCTGATATCCTAACCTAACTTTGCTGGTAGCAGCTAATTACAGTTTTAGTTCTTCTTACTATCTTGAAGGGGACTGTTTAGTAACTTTTAGATGTTTATATGTGGTTTCGTCTTTAACAGGGTCATCTCTCAGAAGCTTGGTCCCGTGTGACAAAGAACGCGATTGCTGAAACCATCATAGCTCTGACCAAAATGGAAGAGGAATACAGATCACCAGTAAGATGCATCGCAACAACTAGAGTAAGAACTTTACTAGCTTTTACAGTAGTTAATAGCAAGCAGGTGAAGCAAATTATTTATTTACCTTATTTTTTCTCTTTCTCTTCTTATCTATTTCTTTATATTTTCTAGAAACTGGGACTCACTAAACCTCAACAGCTTACTTTTAAATTATGATGTTCCTGTCACCACAGGAGTGGTGATAGGAATTTTGGCTTCTCTAACTGGGCTAAAGCTATTTTGGGGCAGTTCTGTTTCCTTCATTTTCTTCTTCCCCCAAAGCCTGTAAGGTTTGCGAATGATATGAAAGTGTTTATGTTTTCCTCTATTTGCCTTATTTCTCTACTATGTGGTATGTTTGATACTGCATTACTGTTTCTCTCTAATGTGATAACTAGACTATTTATGACCATAAAGCAACATACTTTCAAGAAAAAAAGGTAGTCCAAAAAAATGCCATTCTTATCTGTCAAAGTTAATATTTTTTGTATGTTGGGGTGAGTTATGTAGTATGTCTAAAACATTGAATTCTCCCTTCCCTTTCAATAGCTGTGGTTGGCTCTAGCATCCCTCTGTGTGCTTGATCAGGATCATGTTGATAGATTGTCCTCTGGAAGATGGATGGGAAAAGATGGACAACAGAAACAGATGGTGAGACTGAAATTCATATCCTTTTTATATGTTTTAATTTACTCAGTGGTCTAAGAATTTAAGAACAAGTGCAAAGTAAAAGCTGATTTGGCCTAACTTTATTCCTCTCTCTTGTACTCCATGGAAGTGACACATACATGTTGGAATACTGTATTCTAGACACACACAGCTCAGAAAATGAAAATCCCAATTTAAAAAATAAGAGAGTGGCAATTCCAATGGTATCCCAGATGGAGTATGATCTTTCCAACACCAGTAGGATGTATTTTGAGCATAGTTTGACTTGGTCAATACCATATCCTCTATCAGAACTTCCACCTTTCTGTGTGGATCCCAGTGACATAATATTTTTCATCTGTATTGTAGTCTTAAGATTCAGTTCTCTCGTGGTCTGCAAGAACATTCCTTTTTCCATGATTTAGCTTCTTTTTTCAGAGCTGGGTAGTGATTACCCTGAAGAGAAGGATGTTCTAATTGTGGAAAACATTCTGAATATAGTAAACATACCACATTCACCTGGAGGATTTATAATTTATGTGATGAATGGATCGAATTGCTGCCCACATTTTCCAGTATCATGAAGCTTTTTTTTTTAATGTGAATCAGGAAAGAGCAAAATAATGAAGTTGGCTTCTATAATTTGGGTTCAGCAAATCCCTGTGGAAGGAAGACTGTGCCTTCCTGCTGCCAACTGAGTTTTCTTAGAAGACACCTCTGAAGCAATTTAATGCAGACAGAAGGAGAATGTAGGAGATATAGTGAGATTAATATAGGAGATAAAGCTACATTAAGAGCAAGAACTGTAGCTTATGAGTGAAGGAAGCAGATACGAAGGTAAGCTCTGAGAAGATTTTTAAAAAAAGGAGAAATTCTTCTAGAAAGTCAAGAAACTTCTGTATAGCATCTGTGCAAATCAGACACAGAAAACTGCCCAACTAAGAGAGAACAGTCTCTGCCAGATCATGAGCAGATAAAGATTTATTTTTTAATCTTTAAATTCTGGCTTCCCAGGAGTTTTGAGTTTTTTTGCCTAAAAAGTCAACTTTGTTTCAATGTATCGTTTAATGAAATGGCTTTATAAGTCCAATACCTGGTAGCTGGGTATAGATATGCTCACTTTAAAAGCTTGCAGATCTACATCAAATGGAATGAGTCAAGATCTCTTCTAGTGGTAGTGAAAAGGGGCTTAAAAGCCCCAGTCTGGGAATACCTGTCAGGCCTTCTGTGGAGACACTGAGGTAGCAGCTCCAATAAATGAAATGAGGACCCTGCTTGCTTTATGCAGATTCAGTTCAGATGGCATGAACCACATTTTAGGATAGGTTGGTGCTGGAGTTTTTTGTCTACTAACTAAACAACTGAACTAGAAACGTGGTTTCCATAGTAAAAATAAGACTTTATGAAACCAGAATGAACCCATTTCATCTTTTCTTTTCCCCAGAAAGAGTGCCCCGTTGCTTCAAGCTGCCTGTATCGTTCTGCAGTGCCAGGCAGTAGGGGATTATAGAGTCCTAACAGAGGTCCAGTTTGTAGCAAGGAGGAAGAAGACAGAAATCTGGGTAACCTGGACTACAGGAATGCAACTAGGGGAGTAGCCAAGGTGGAAGGCAAGCAGGGACAAGAGCTGCTCAACCCATTCTGAAATTCCCCAACCCTATTGCCTAGCCCTGTATTGATTTTTTCTGAGGCAATTTCCCTACTGGGAATGCAGTTGAAAGGGTTCTGAAATAAGTTGCTTTGGGAGCACAGTGGAAAGTCACTCTTAGAAATATGCATATCAGTCAGTGAACTCATATTTGTACAGGTATTGTTAATTGTAAAACCCAGGGATCTCTATTCACAGAATGACAGGTGGTTGAGGGTGGAGGGATCTCTAGAGATCATCTAGTCCAACCCGTGCTCCCTCAGGGACACTTAGAGCACGTGGCACAGGGTGGCATCCAGGTGGGTTTGGAAGATCTCCAGAGAAGGAGACTCCACAA
>JAUBNY010001178.1:705676-724175 GCA_032275445.1 Crypturellus soui
AAAGCCTAGTGTATTGAAAAGTTTGAGTAAATATCAGTAACAGCCCATATACATCGTGTGAGCACAGAACATTTAAGGTCAGGGGTGGTTTGACCAGGTTTTCCAGAAGATTGTGATCATTACATGTTCATTATGTAAAGAGAGGTGCTTTAGCTAGATGTTACAGTTTTTGAAAAGATTGTGTTAGTATGTTGGATACCGTTTTGTTCAGAAATTTGATGTTAAAATGGGATGTTTGTGTTGTCTTTCTCCCAGATTAGTTTCCCTTACATAAATTATGTCTTTATTAGGCCATAGCTATTCAAGAACACCATGTTATAAGTAAGTCCGGGTATCAGTTCTACTTCAAGTTCACAAAATGCGCAGTGTTTTCTCCAGGTACCTGGGGTAGCAAAGTGAATATTGTGATTCTTTCCCCTGCATGAAAAGGCAGTACTTCAAAAAGTGCCACTATCCCAAAGGTATTCTTCCAAGGAGGGGAGTTAATCTTCCAAGATTAACTCAAGTATTTCCTTGCCCTAGGAATATGCCAAAATAGCCTGTAGCAAGACGCATGCGTGTGGCCATCCATGCGGCGGTGTGAAGAACGAGGAGCACTGCCTGCCCTGCCTGCACGGCTGCGATAAGGGGGCCGCCACGCTGAAGCAGGATGCCGACGACATGTGCATGGTCTGCTTTACTGAAGCACTCTCAGCTGCACCAGCTATCCAGGTTGGGCTTTTTCCCCCTTTTTAAGCAATGAACACTGTGGTAGTAATGTTAAACGCAGCAGTTTTTTAAATAAATAGCCCCTGGAGTTACACTCTTAAAAGTTGCAAAATAGATAGTATGAAAGTAACAATAGCAATATGAAAGTAGAATGAATGGCTTTCTTTTTGTCTGTCATTATCATTATTTCAAGAAAGAAAAATGCATCCATTTAGTTCGTTATAGTTAGTTTATCTAAAGTATATTGTATTTTCTAAATGGGAAAAAACAGCTGAAGTGATTAATGCATGTATTTCTTATGTATTTTGCATATGCATGGATTGTTTTGGAGTAGAAAGCTTATAATTTTAAAGGCTATTTAATATCCTTTCTCTCTGTTAAGAAGGAAATTGAGGTGTTCCAGTTTTTTTAATCATTGAATTGTGTTTGATACATGTTGTCACTTAAAAGCTAGTAACTACAACATGGGTTCCTTTTCCACAGCTGGACTGCAGCCATGTATTCCACTTGCAATGCTGTCAGCGAGTGCTAGAGAACAGATGGCTTGGGCCAAGGATAACTTTTGGGTTCATGTCCTGTCCTATTTGCAAGGTAAATGAGCTACATGTTCACTGCTTAGGTCAAGGAAGTTGCCCAATACTGCCCTTTTTACCATCAGTTGTATTGTTTGTTATGAAACAAAGAAGAGATACCTCACTGGTTTCCTTAATTTCTAATGTCACTAGAGAGTATCACTAACGTATCTTTTTACCTTCCTAACTGTTTCCCTGAAGTAAGGCCCTAATGCAGACCGTATCTTAATCATCTTTAATACTCTTTTTCATTACCTTAATATTCCTCTATTCTTAGAACCATCCGTTTGCAGCTGCCCCAGCTGGGGACACCGTAGGTAGGCGCAGAGAGCGACAGGCAGGAAGGAATTCCTGCTATTGCAAAAAGGAGAGCTGGGTCCTCTCCTTTTAAACTTGCTTTACTTTTCAGTACAAGAAGCACCAAGCTAAAGAATAAATGCGAACCTTTCATATACCCTATGTCACATATCCTTTGTGATCATTACAGTTGATTGAAAGGGGTGATTCATTTATGTTACAAAGAGCCCTGTGAAAAGCATTCGCATTTTCTATTTTAGCAGCAAGTAAAGTATGTGCTACATGTGCCTCTTCTTGAAACATTCATTCTCAGACTACCTGAGCAATATGTTTTTATGGCATGTTATGCTTTTTTTGTATTCTACCATAAAACAAATTATTACAGCTATTATAATAAGCTACAAGATATTCTAATTGGTTTCCTTTGTTTCAGAACAAAATTAATCATACAGTATTAAAGGATTTGCTTGATCCAATCAAAGAACTCTATGAAGATGTAAGGAGAAAAGCTCTAATGAGACTGGAGTATGAAGGGTTGCACAAAAGCGAGGCCATCACCACACCAGGTGTTAGATTTTATAATGACCCAGCTGGCTATGCCATGAACAGATATGCCTATTACGTTTGCTTCAAATGCAAAAAGGTAGGACAAGTAGTATTTCCTCAGGTTAACTGCGCATGATGGTTTCAAAAGTCTTTCTTTAAGAACATGGCATGTGTTTAATATATTGTGCATGGAGCAGGAAAGAAAGAAAAGAAAATGTTAAGTCTTGTTTAATGTTAAATCTTTAAAAAGGCATTGAGCAAGTTAGAGGTACAGACTGTCTGTCTTGTGAAACTCAGGCCAGTTCAGACAGCAAAGGAATATCGAGGTGGTAACTTGCTTTAAAGTACCTACAGATATTGCGCAGGTGTCAAGTGTCTCTTTTTTCTCCCGCACTCCTGGTTTCCCCACTACCAGAGAAGAGACCTTTAACTGCACAGAGACTAGGGTTAAGGAGATTTTAGATGATCACTAATGCTCTCCCATTGCTTTTTTGATCTGAGGGTGATTTGAGTGCCCATTTTTTTCTTGCGTGTCTTTTTTCCTTTTCCCTTGAGGCATGACTGGAATGAGACCATTCCAGGATAACTTAATAATTCTAGTGTTAAATGGAAGTGCACAATGTAGAGCTAGGGGAAAAAGGACTGGCTTCTCTTCCATATGCTAGGAAAGAACAGTAGTCCTCCAGTTCTCTGCTACAGAGTTACTCGGTTCATTTTGTTTCTGCCTCCCACAGTTAATCCATTTTCACTCCTCATCCTGAATGAACTTACCCAGAAAACATTTGGGCTCCCTTCCAAAAATACTTTCGGTCTTATTTTCACCCATTTTTTTCTCCCAGTGTTTTGTACCTTCCAGTATTTAATACTCAAGTGTTTTTCCTGTTTCTCTCCTCTTCATTCCCTTGTATCTTGTCATTCCCTTTTGTACCATGTCCAGATATCTTAACAACCAAGTATTTCATTTCTTAACTCCTTCCCTTCCTCCAACCCCCATCCACCCCTGATTAATAACTAATTCCCTAATGCACATCCCTTAGGAGCCTCCCTTTCCTTTAACCTGCAGAGCGGAAGGAAAGTGAAGCTGGTTAGATTTTTCCATCCTTGCCCTGAGACCCCCAGCCCTTACCTTTTACAAATATCCTACCCTGATGGTCCCTGCAAAAGGGAGGGACGTAGTTTCAGTGTCCCAAACTCAGATGTATGGAACGAGGCACAGGGTCGAGAGCTGTTCAGCAGCGTGGGGCTGTCCTGCCGGCCTTGATTCAGTACTTTCCCCTTACACACTGATCTTGTTAAGATAACAGTTGCCTGTGGTTTACTCTCTGATCATTCCTGTATCAAATTTAGGCATATTTTGGTGGTGAGGCTCGTTGCGATGCTGAGGCTGGTCAAGGAGATGACTACGATCCAAGAGAGCTTATTTGTGGTGCATGTTCTGATGTTTCAAGGGCTCAGGTGAGCAAAGAACTTGTGGTCATGTTTTCATTTCATTGTGAAGCTTTTCCTGTGAGGACCTACCTGAGCTGTACAGTAATTCACATTCATTTACAATCCCATGTATGCTATGATTTTAACAAATACTTCAGAATATGGAAGTATGTTAGACGGATAGAGCACGGGTAGTTCCCTTAGCAGTGTTTGTTCTCTCTCTGTTCAGATGTGTCCCAAGCACGGTACAGATTTCCTGGAGTACAAATGCCGCTACTGCTGCTCAGTTGCTGTTTTCTTCTGCTTTGGGACAACACATTTCTGCAATGCTTGCCACGATGATTTCCAAAGAATGACAAGCATCCCTAAAGAAGAACTTCCACATTGTCCTGCAGGTAGTACTGTCACAAAACAGATTTACTGCACTAAATTCTCAGATAAATTATTTACTCCATATTAGTGTTCTTACATTTTTTTGCTGGTAATATGTAGGAATTCTACACAGTCATATAAGTTTTAAATTCAGCAGTTTAAGTAATCCTAAAAGGAGTTTGTTCTACCTGGCTTTTTTCTTGGCAATAACACAGTGCTGTTGTCACATAAAACTGACCTTTTAAACATGGTACATTAGATACTTTGTTACAGAAAAAAGAAAAATTCAACCTATCTACAGCAACCTAGACATGCTGTATTTCAATTCTAGTTAAAAATAGGAGTTAACACACTACCATTCAAATATGAACTTACACTTGTTAGTGTATTGAGAAACCCAGATGACCAGACTGCCTGTAATTTCTTCTTCTTGGGGAGCTAACACTTTATTTAGCTCTAAATAAAGTCCTTCAGACTCCTTGTTTAAGTTTTACCATGTGAAAGCACCTTTTTATCTGCTGTTTCTTAAGCTTTCATTATTGATGCCTTATGAATTCATGCTATAGAAATACTGCCTTTACTGAACACATTTTGGGGGAAGTGTAGTATGTGCTTATTTACAGTTTGCAAGCGTTAATCTCTTTTTTTTCTTTTTTTCCCATCACTCCTAAACTCACTGTAGGTCCCAAAGGCAAACAACTTGAAGGAACTGAGTGTCCACTTCATGTTGTCCATCCACCCACTGGTGAAGAATTTGCTCTGGGTTGTGGGGTTTGCAGAAATGCTCACACTTTTTAGACTAGCTTTTTTTTTTTCTTTAAAAAAAAAAAAAAAAAGAGCAAAGCAGGTGCCCTCATCCCTCAAGTGGCCTGAGAGTAATGTCCAGTTGGGATGAGGATGGGACCATTTCATAACCCAGGTAAAAGGAACAATTTATAGTGCAAGAAGGATGCCAAATACCATGTACATAATTCTTGCTGTGAGAAATTGACATTTTTTGAACCAAGACATCAAAACTTGTGAGGTGTTTGCATGTGGCCATTACAGTCATCGGCTAGGAAACATTGGACATTTACAAATTAATAATTGCTATTAAGGGATCTGTGTGTCTGTGGACTATGAATGATGCTGGCTTTCAGGAGAAAGAAAAAAAATGATTATTGTATACTGACTTTTTGTAATCTTGTACAATTGTAACGCATCACAAGTGGGGATGGGAAAGAGGAATATTCTGGTTTATTTCCTAGACTGTTATAAAAAAAAATTGTGTTAGGAAGGCATAAATGTAACAAGTATCACGCTGTATATAAAGGTATCAATGTTTGTCCTGTATAAGAATTATTAAATTACAACAGCAGTTTCATTTAAACTTCTGGGTTATGTTTGAGCCTGAACTTTTAATGAAGTGCAATACTGAGTGTGCCTCATATCTTGCAGCTGTAAACATATTGGAATGTACATGTCAATAAAGCCACTGTACATTTTTATACAGTGAAAGTCTAATGAATGTGTAAGCCTTGATTTTCAGAAATATTTTTAAAACAAGGTTTATTTCCCATACCCATCTCTGCAGGTTCTTTTAAAAAGTAAGAAAGTTATTGGGTAAACTGACAGCTATGAAATTACTTAAAACATAAAGAAAAGCTGGATGCTTGTACTAGAATTCATGTAAAATATCATAAATATGTAAAATATAACCTTTTGCAATGAATCCAAAAATACTCATTTAGCAGAGCCCTGTAAATAGCCCTCTGCTCCTCAGCCATGAGAGCAAAGTACAACCTTGAGGTAAAGACATTTTTTCCAGTGCAATTCTCTCTCCAGCCTTTCCATGTGGGCTCCATGCTCAATTCTTCTTCCAGTATTTATATCTTAAAATTAATTAAGGGATGTTCTGTGGGCCCTGGACAGGCTGCTGTCACCTGAG
Organism: Crypturellus soui; assembly: GCA_032275445.1. Classification (NCBI taxonomy): domain Eukaryota; kingdom Metazoa; phylum Chordata; class Aves; order Tinamiformes; family Tinamidae; genus Crypturellus; species Crypturellus soui. The sequence continues at coordinate 711,527 of JAUBNY010001178.1, forward strand.
GTCTGACTCCAGTCGCTGCTCAGAGTCCTCTTACTCAGGCACGTGGACCTTGTGCACAGCAGGAGAGGGAGGTTACACAGAACATTTGTTAAAGGATTTGATGAGAAAAGAGGATAGACCATGGTGAGCAGGCACAGCACTTGGTCAGACATCGCACTGACAGCTGCTTCACCCAGTCGGCCCCTCTTACACCTCCTCCTCTCTTGGACTCTCTTGGTTTCTCTAGAGAGTCCAGCACAGTCCCATAAGCCTCCCCCATATTGGAAATCCTCATGTTTGTCTTGTTCTTCCTTCTGATCAGTGACACAGGCCAGCGGGGCCCTGTCTCCAGTCTTGGGCGATCAATTAGTGGCTGAAGCTGCTGTCACCTTTTTCCCTCGCCATCTCTCCTTAAGAGACCTCCATTATTTTCTCCAAGAAAATAATGGCTGCCATGAAACAGCTGCACAAGTGGATCGACCAGGAGGACTCCTGGGGTCTGCAAGGAGCAAGAGAGGTAGTCAGAAATTCACATTATGTCAAAACTAAATCCTCCCCAGACCAGCAAGAGCCACAGTGGCCTTGTCCTTCACGCATCTGCCAATGCTGAGCCCAGGAAAGGACCACTCCAGGCTGTTTTCTTATACCCTGGGCTGTTTTCTCCTCGTTTGCTGTTTTAAAACCATTGGTGCAGATGTGAGCATCCTGACTTACCTTTTTTCAGATGACTCATGTTTGAAAAAATTGCCAAGACACGGTTCCCACTGCGGAGTTGGTATGTTTTTCAAAACAAAAAAGCAACAGGGCACTTTATAGCTGAACCACTTGAGAGAAACTAAAGAAACTAAAGGCAGAGGTGAATCACATCCCCTTTACTTTTGAAGGTTGCCAGCTGCCTTTTCCCCTGTCTTCGAAGGGAGAAAATAACCAGAAAGGTGTCTTGAGGAAGAATATCAGGATGCTGACGTAAATTCAAGGGTGAGAAATTAATTTTGAAGGGATTAATCTGTTTTTGGAGATGATGGAGAGATTCGGGCATCAAATGTGAATGGCCTCGGAAGGATGGGGGAGCAGGAGCTTGGCAGATTGTCCAAAAACATGAGGAACAGAAGATACAAGAACGGTTTTGAAAATGAAGACGTGAGGATGCACAGCACTGAGGTACTTGGAAATGCATGTGGAAACAACCGAGATTAAACTATTATATGGGCACCCAATTACTTAGAAACTAAAGCAACCAAATCTATATTCAGAGAAGAGTGTAATAGTTTACAACCAAATCAGAATAATATGGAGTGATGTTCTCTGGGAGTTTGCCCTGGTTCTGGGTATGGTAAGTGCTTTCATTCACCACCTGAGTGGTAGAATAAAGAGAAGCTTTATTAAATTCATAAATTGTACTATTTCTATATAGAAACACAGGGATACAGCTAGGTAACCCTCAGCATTATTCATCTCTTGGGGACCGTGATAATTAAGTTTTTACCACCATATCTGCTGCTCTCAGCCTCATGAAATAAAATGAATGGTTCATTCACATGCTGTTTGCGACTTTTCATTGAACCAGAACTTCCATTAGAGTAGAAGCTGAGGCAAAAGCTCACTTGTTTGAATGTATGTTAGTTTACCTGAAATACCTTTTATTACTCATTTCTTTTTAGCTAATTCTGACTTGAAATGGAATCCAGAGAAACATCAGTTTTAAGAAGTTTGATGAAAACTTGCGTTTGTCAGAAAAGCTTGTAGAAAAGGGAAAAAGTTTATGAAAACCTCTGAGAAAAATACACAATAATAGAGGTGTATCCTTTAAGCTATAATGGCAGTCTTCCCAGTTCCTCACTAAATTAGGAATCTTTTTTTAGATTATCAAATTTGGATGATCAACAGTTTTCACTCGGGCTTTTAGAATACCTTGGCGTTTGCTACAAGAAGGTAAAGTTTGAATATGTATAGATCTTTTACATGTGGATTGCAGTATTTATGAAGGCTTCTGATGAAAAAAAAATAATACAAGCAAAGAGAAAAAAATCAGCAATATAAAATAATGTATTTTGGTCCCAAATGGATCCTTGGGCCCATATAGATGACCAAAGAAACACAGGGACAATCTACCCTCTGCTCAAAGTGCTCTTTAGACCTTAATGCTCTTGTGTTACCATCCCCTTTCACAGAGGAGGAAATAAGAAAGTGATTCAGGTTGTTCACAGCTACTCTCTGTGTCTTCCTAGGTTCCATAAAGGACTTCAACATCAGTTTTTACAACAGCCGCTGCAGTGTGTCCTGCACCATTTCTGATGTAAGAAGGTAAAGAAGGGGCAACAGCCCCTGCAGTGTGTCCTGCACCATTTCTGATGTAAGAAGGTAAAGAAGGGGAAAAACTGACTTTTCTTCTGTGTTAGTACAAAGGATAGAGCTCATCTCACCTTAAGTGTTCCTAATGCAGATATTGACCATTAATGCAGGATGATCCAGGTGGATCATCCTTGACTGTCTCTGTTATCAAGTGTAATTGGCATTTTGGGGTACAAGAGCCAGAGCTATGTTAGGTAACTATTAAAGGAAACACCCTGTGTTGCACTCACCTTAGTACACTGGCCTCTCTTATTTGCAAAGGGAGTACAGGATAAGGACTACAGATAGTCACGTGCAATCCTGTCCAAAATGCTGTAGTAATATTAGAAGGGAAAGTTTCCTTAGCCCAGAGATTAACTGGTTGTCAGGAAAACTGGTTTGGGGTCAAGAGCGGAAGGTAAATATATAAAATCCCACCTATTATATAATTGTATTTAAGTTTGATTGTTTGTATGACATGACTAAGGCTCCCACATCCTTAGAAAAGGTTTATAATTCACAGGCTTCTTATCTCCCTTCCTGCATTCCTCCTCCTGAATTCCCTGGCTTTCAGGTAACCATCCAATACTGGAAAATCCCTTGCCTACTAAGTATTATCCCTAGTGTTTCAAAACATCTCAGTTCCTGGTCAATCAAATTCTTAGCCTACAGGTGCTAGTCTGGGATTTAATTACCCATCAGGCTATTTCTTTTTTTACTCTTCTTCATACACACAGAGAAAGCTAGTTTATGCAAGTATGGATCTTTACAAGATGGAAGACCCTTGGAAAGCCCTAGCCAGAGCAAAAAGCTTCACTATAGTAGTAGTAATTTTTACCATAGCTAGGAAGACTGCAGGTCTGTGTTAGGAAATCTGCTGGGGAATATCATATACTTCCTTGAAGATTGCGCCCCAGTTTCTCTCCTAACGGTGGTTACATATTTACCATGTTTACATCCATAACTCACTTGAAAGCATCTTTGGATCAATCATCCATCATCGGTTTTTGGAAGGCTTTTAATAATAATATGTTTACTGGAGCTTGAGATTTTTCTGTTGTGTGGAGGAAAAGGAAAAAAAGTAGGAAACTGGTAAATTAACACTTGATTTTTCAAACAACCTCCAGTACCACTTCAGTGTTATCACCCCTGCCCCACCCCCTCCCTGGGAAAGGGCAGCAACAGCAGAATGACTGGAATGGCTGGAAGCAGAGGAGCAGGTCAGCTGGAGCTGTGCTGCATCCCTGGACACTTGCTGGAACGGCAGGAATCAGTCCATCTGCCAGCATCCAAACCTCTCCCTTCACTCACAGTCCAACACAGCCCCATCCAAAGCTGGCTGCTTTTACTTTGTAAATCCTGGCCTTTTCCATGCTACTTCTCTCTCATCATCCTCATTTATTTTGGTTCATGAAGGGCTTCATAGCTCCTTTCACTCTATTCCCTACCTGTTTTCCCTCTCTTAAAGATTAGTCTGTCATCCTCCACACCTCATGTGCAGCCCACGCAGCCCGTTCGTACCCCACTTCTGGCCTCACAGCAGCTTCTCCTGGCACCTTTAAAGAGTAAGTTCTGATTTCCTCTACTTTTCTTTCTTGATGTAGTCTTTGTAAGATCACAGGCAGCTTAGAGAGCAGGGGCTTTGGCCACGAGTTCATTCCACTAATCTCTCCACTTACTCCCAAATATTTCCCACAAATGGCATTTTTGTTAAAATGGGGTGAGCTGAAAACTGCTGGTCTATACAGAGCAACGTTGAGACTCCATGATGCAGCATGCTGAGCTGGCCACCGCACACTCCGAAGGAATAGAGCGTTTCCAAAAAAATGTTGATGGCATAAATCTGTTATTTCTAGGTCAGGATCGGGTGTACAACATGTCGCTCACTCAGCATATGGGCCTGGGTAAGGTATCCTTTTAGAAGTCCTTTTATCAGCCCAGCCCATTTCTGCTCCCAGACCCCCGATCGCAGTCTTTGGACCTTTCCTTGCCTGTTCCCAGCTCCCAGTTGCAGCCACCTCAAAGAGCTCCAAGTTGGCAGCATGGCCTCACCCGTGGGCTGAGCCACAGGCAGCGCTGCCGACAAAACACCAGCCGCCCCTGGTGTTTTCCTCTGTTTATTCCTGGCCATGCTCCCAGCTCCCATGCTTTGCCAGGGGAGAACACAGATGTAGGTGGCCACGCTCTGCACCGCGATCGGCTCTGATGTGGCTCAACACGCCGCTGCCCCCTCGCTGATGCTGCTCACTTGGATATGCTGCGTGTCCTCTTCTCCTCCCGCATGCTGCGTGCCCAGAGCACACAGGAGCAGTTACTGCACAGCAAATAAGAGCACTGGCGCTATGAATTGTTTCTTTTCCCAAATATCAGGCAATAAAATGACAAGGCAGTGTAAGAAGTCTCCCCCAGTAACATCCACACTCAGATTACACGTTGGGGATTATAAAATTATGTTGCCTCATGACTCAACCCTGTTTTGTTTCTCAAGACTTCTGCACAGACACAGAAGAAATTGTTGCCACAAGATCCTCAATTTTTTCTTGCAGATGACAGAATTTCATCGGACCATACTAGATTAATCTTGGTGAAAAGCTGTTTACGCTGACTCCATACGACATGGATGAGGCACTGTGCAATGCTGCCTGCAGACCAGGTGGGAGGCTACTTGGAACATCAGCTGCTTCCTCTGCATCCACAGATAACACACGGTGTCTCCAGGTTTGAGCCCAGGTCCCCATCAAACCCTTGTCATCAGATTTCACCTTGTTCTCCCCCATCTCCAGCATTTTGCACATTATGTGCTTGCAATATCTTCCAACGGTGATTAATGGCTTTAGCTTCCCCTTTTTAACAGCAACAAGGGGATGAAAGGAAATTCCTAAATAGCAAAAACGAAAGATACCCTGTTTTAAGTATGCAAGAAACGCTGCTAAGGGTGTGTTGTTATAAAGCGTTTCTTGAGGAACTCAAGGACGCTGACATTTGAGAGATCGTGGAAGAGTGCCCTATTTTGAAGCCGTTTCACGACAGGGAAGGCGTTTGACCACAGTTGATGCTTTCCAGGAACTTCATGGTGGGAATCAGGATGGTAAACCGACTACTCTCATTTAAAATTCACAGAGCAACATAATCGTTGCATACAACGTGTTGTAGCAAGCTTGGGGAGTCTCAACACCTTTGAATGTTGCAATCACGTTACAGGCCTGAAAGACGTGCCCTGTGCGCAGGAGAAACTTCCACCAGAGCAGCACTCCTGTCACCGAAGGGAACTGCCGCACACCGCTTGCTTTCACCTTCTTTGCTGGGCAACAGCTGGACTAAATCGTTCGTTCCCGCTGACTGCTAGCCCCACAAAACACTTATTATTTGCTGTCCCGGCCACTATTACTCAGGACAGTTTCCTAGACTCCATTCCTGCTTTTACTGCCCTCCAGGCAGCCGGCGAGAAGGCGGCGGAGTGGAAGTGGAAGGAGGAGGAGGAAGCAGCCGTGGTCAGCACGACACGGCAGGAGGAGGACGAGGCGGCAACTCCTTCCCCGACCACCGCGGGAGCTGCTGGCGGCGGCGGCCGTTAGAGCGCCGCGGCGACCGTTACGTGCGGACGGCCCCGCCCCGCGCGGCCGCCGCCATTTTGGCTGAGGCGCGTCGCTTCCGCCGCCGCGCACGCAGTAAACAGTGCGGGGCGGTGTGGTGGGTCCGGCCTGGAGGCGCCGCGGCGGGGCCGGACTGCGCTGGAGGCGCCCATGTGGCCGGAGCGGAGGCGGCGGCGCGGCCCGAGCCCCGGCTAGCGCGCAGCTGGGAGCCGCCAGGTGAAGGGAGCCGCAGGGGGGCGGGCAGCGGTCCCTGCTGGGGGGCCGCGTGCGGGGGGAGGCGGGAGCGGCGTCTCCGGGCACCGGGGAGCCCCGCGGCGCCTTCCCCGCTCCGGCGCCGCCGTCGAGCGCAAACCCGCGGCGGGGATAATCGCCCGACAGCCGCTGCTGCGTGCGCCGCGATGGGGCCGGGCTCGCCCTCTCCTCCCTTGTGCGCCCGCGCGCCCGGCCCGCACTCTTCATTTCCAGAACGGGGATGGCGGGGGAGAAAGGAAAACACAGTAATAATGAAGAGGCGCAGAGCAGCGCGCGCAGCTCGGCCGGTGGGCAGGAGAGCGGGCTGAGCGCGCTGTGAGCCGCCGAGCGCCTCTTGTTTAGGGGCGTTTCGTGTCGTGTCGCGGCCGCCCGGGCCGCGAGCGCCGCCCCGGCCGAGCAGGCAGCGCTCCGGACGCGGAGCCAAGTTACCTGGCTGCGTTTGTCCTCGCTTTAAACTTGCAGGGAGTTTTACTCACTCAATCACTGGCCTTGATTTACTCTAAGTTATTTTTAGGTGGCTCTGCAAAGTTTTGTAGGCAGATACACGTTCTCCTAGTTCTCTGAACTTGCATTGGTACTTTGAGAGGCTGAAAGCTATCAGGTCTTTAAAAAGGCCATTGTGGTACTTTAAATACAAAGAGAAGAAGGACACCGTGATCATCCAGTACTTGAAGTTATGTTTTATACTTCTGGATGTGGATTGTTTGTTTGCTTGTTTTATTTTAAGTTCCTTGGAGAGATGTTCTTGAAACTTATAGTTAAACTTTTTTTTTCGCTTAAATCAGCATCCAGGAGATCAGCTACCAAAATACTAGCTGAGAATGTCTCATCTCTTGTTTATGATGTCTGTCATGTACTTCTCCATCATGTAACATGTAGAACTCATCACCTCTTATTTTCTTGGAATTCTGTGACCAGGAATCCCTCATCAGGGATAGCCAAATTGGTTGTTTCCTTTATGGGTGGTCTATAACACATGGGACACCATGACTTCAGAAGGGGAGTTTAATCTGTAACTAATAGAGTTATATTAAAAGTCTTTGTAACTGCTCTGTTCTCTGAGCTAGTGGGGTGGCTGTGAGTACCTTGGCCCCTCTTGACCTGCCATGTCTCAGAGGGCCTTCTCAAGAAGAGGTGGATGACTTGTTTTATCTTGCAATTGCTGCCGGTGCTAGTGGGGCTGGAAAGGGAAGTTGGAAGAATCAAGAGACTAATTCAAGTCATCGGCCTCTCATGACGGTTTGGACAGGTTTGATTACCTCATTTTCTGAATAAATTCAAACACAAACTGCTAGCTTCACTTTTATTTTCAATGAATGAAGGGAATGGGTAAGTGCTGCAAAGATAGGGAAGGAAATGCAAGACCTTGGAAATACAGGCTGTGGTGCCCCTATGATAACCAATATACTTTTTAACATTTTAAATATACAGGTGAAATTATTTGGAAAAAGACTTCTGGCCTTTTACTAGAAAGACTGGAAAATATGTACCTGTAGTATATAGCATGGGAAGGACCCACTGAATGTGTAATGTATGGGTAGTTGTACTTGAGTGTTAAACCACAGTGGTTCCACTGTGTATGAAGCTCATATTTATCTTCTAGATAATGCTTTTTCTCTTTGTTTATAAGTGTCAGTGCTTTCTGCCTCCATCCCTTCCCCAAGAGTCTTTTGGCTTTTTAAGAAGCAGAGCTGAGCGTTGTTGTTTAAGGGCTTGGAAGTATTGTCACATTGAGGTTTTTCAAAATTGAACTTCTCTCCAGTAACCTGTGTTTAAATTGGTTTGTACAAAAGAAGACATGAATCAAAATCTGGTTCTAAACTTTAACTTACAGTTCTTTTTTTTTCCCTCTTTTAGTATGCACAGTAATTTAGAACTTGCATTAATGAATTCACTGTGAAAGAAGTAGATGCTACTGAGATGCCACTTGCCTCAGACTTTTTGGATTTATTATGGTTTTGAGGAAAGCTTGCTGTCTCTTCTGCAGTCCTGTTTTAGGCTTGAACCTTGTTGTCACCTTTCACAATCCCTAACTACTAATTAATTCATTGAAAAAATCAAAAGCATGTAGGTATTACTGATGAAGTATGTTTTAAAGGATACTGATTTAAGAGGTGTGTTTTTTGTGTGTGTTTATTTTTGCTGATAAATATGATGTTCTGGATGCCTAGGAATAAAAATGAACAGGTCGGAAGTATCACCTGTCAGGAGGCCTATGTCCATTTCATACTGCACTTCCCTCAGGTTTAAATTTTGTTGTTTCTGGTAAATAGACCTAGAGGAGCAATATGGATAGCAATGTGCTCTGTACAGAGCTATTCATGAGGGTGTCTTTGCAACAGCAGGGAACTAAAATAACAATCTGCAAAACAGTAAAAGCAGTTAAGTGCGGAACAGTCTCAAGGACAAAAAAGTGACTGTGTAGTGTTGATGATTAGAGAAGTAATGCTAAAGATGTGGTATTTTAAAAAACAGATTACTACCTAAACATATATCAAACTTGTTTTTTTTTTATGCAAAAAGTGCAAAAATAGACTTGCAGAAAGCAAGTGCAATGCATCTTTATTTCAATCATTGTCCAATAAAAATGTTCTTCAGAGCTCTCCTGCATTTACAAAAATAAACATAGATTTTTTTTTTTTAATTGTCATTTATAGAATGAAACGAGGAAGGAAAAGTAATGAAGCTACCAATGGCTCACCTGCAGAGGCAGCTGACGAGGAATCCAAGAGGCACAAGATGACAGATGAAAAACATGGAGCTATGCAGAGTCCTGACTGGGCCAACCTGCTTCAAGACATCATCCTGCAGGTGTTCCAGTACCTACCCCTTCTGGATCGTGCTCATGCCTCCCAGGTCTGTCGGAGCTGGAACCAAGTGTTTCATATGCCTGATCTTTGGAGGTGCTTCGAGTTTGAACTGAATCAGCCAGCTACATCGTACTTGAGGGCTACGCATCCTGAACTCATCAAGCAAATAATTAAGAGGCATTCCAACCATCTGCAGTATGTGAGCTTCAAGGTAGTGTCTTCAAGGCTGCCTTATTTTTGTTTGTTTGCTTTGTTTGTTTGTTTTTTTATTTTAAATAACTGATTTTTAGAAAATAATTTTCTTATTAGGAAAGAGTCAAGGGGATGTCTTTGCTCTTGAGAGCATTCCTGGTTTGTCACATAAACACATGAGAACTGTGATTTTATTTAAAATGAGTAATTTAAATGTCATTGATAGTCAGTGATAATTGGCAGCTATGATCAAACCTTTTAACATACTGAAAACTTAAGAACATGTCAGTGAATTTTAAAGAGGCTTATGACTTGTTCATGATTAGGACTGCCAGTTATTTAAAAAGGAATATAGGAATATACTCTTATCTAGTAGACTGCGTCTTCAAACACAATATCTTGAAGAAATGAATTCTTTAAATGAGTGTATGGATGTGGAAGTTATCTTCTAGTTCATTTATTTATTAGTATGTGTTGTTAGGACTCAACCTTAGAGTAATTATTCTGAAAATGCTTTTTCATTGCATTTTTTCCCTTCCTTTCTTTAAGTCTCTTAGCTGCTTAAGAGTTCTGCTGCAACAAATGGTCAGATATATTTCAGTTCTGATATTACTGATACTACTAAACATTTGAATACCTGTCTCAGAATTAATTAAATGATTTTAATAATTTAATATTTTTAATAATTTAATAATTTTAATATTAAAGTATTTAATTAATTAAATTTAATCAGGATTCATAAACTATGCATTTCCTTATTCCACATTCTCTAGGGAGCTAGATCTCATACTTGTGGTCAGAAAACATCTAATGCACAAATACAAAGTTTAATAATATTAGTAACCACCTAGTAGTTTTAGCACTAAGTAGTATAGGGTTGTCTGCATGTGAGGTTTAGTGCAGCTGTAGCAAACGCTATTAAATGGGAAAAGTGCTTTGCAAAGGCAAGGTGATACACCGACTGTTTGTGCTTGGTTGGGAAATATGCCCCAGTCAAAACTGTCTTTGTTAACACTGTAGAGTTGCTTGCTTTCAGCAAATTAATGCTTCTAACATAGGTCACACCTACATTGTGCCCTGTTTAGGAAGGGTGTTGTGAAGCAGTCACGGCTGTTGACTAATTTAGGAAATTGTTTCTGTAACAATTAGTCAGATAGGTTTTTGTTTTTGGAATGTTGCAGTTTCAGTGCTGTAGGAAAAGCAGTTTGTCAGTAGCTGGGGTATATCTGCTTGTTCCTGTATTGCTACTGCAGCGCCAGGAAGAAACTTTCTTATCACAAGGTTTGCCTCAAGGCTCTGAATAGAGAACATAGAGCTGTATTGCAGGGACTTGGATGTCAGATTCCAGATGTTGTTTTGCACCAGATGCTCTCAGTGAGTTTCAGATACCTTTTACCAACAGGGGTATCCCAAGTGATTTCTTGAATGTGTCCCTAAAAATTTGCCTTTGTATTGCAGAACACAGACTAAATCATGGAAAAAACAGGAGGATAATCACAAGGAAGTAGATATAACACTGATTATTCTGTCACTGCTAAAAGCTTAAATTTTTATCTAGTTAAAGTAAGACTAGATGGTTGGAAAAAAAGGCTTTTCAAGTGGCAAATGAACACTCAAATATCCAAATACAAGCTTGCTTCGGATCAGTTGCTGACAAGGTAGCATGGCCTATGGCATGCTTAGAAGTGATCTTGTGATTAAGGCTTTTATCTTCCATGAGTTTAGGAAGTTCTCATACTTACTATATCCAAGGGATTATTTAAAAAGCAAACCTGAGTCTTGGGGAAAAGCTGCCTGCAACACATGAAGTGATTCGGTTGAGTAACAAGCTGACTAAAATGAAGCCTTTTCAGTGTATCCCTTGCATATCTGTCACCTTAATGATAAAGGCCCAGGCAGATAGTAGCTCTGTGCTGGGAGCTGAAGCACTGAACAAAGAATCAGCTGTTTTACATTGTGATGGTTTTATAGGTTGCCTAGAGTGGGGCGGGGGGGGGGGGAAATCAATGTTTAGGACATTGATAGAGTTGAAGTCTTTAATCACCTTTCCAACAATAGCATAATATTCAAGTGTGGCAACTTGGATTCTTTGTGAAGAGGGTGCTTGCTACAGCATTTTCTGAAACAATTCACTCTGTTTTAAGGTGGACAGCAGCAAGGAATCCGCAGAAGCAGCTTGTGATATTTTATCACAACTTGTGAATTGCTCTCTGAAAACACTGGGGCTAATTTCAACTGCCCGGCCAAGCTTCATGGATTTACCCAAGGTATTTTGATATGTAGATTTTCCTATAGAAAAATATTGCAGTGGTTTGTATGATATTGCTGTTACTGTTTAAAAAAAATAAATAAATAAAGTAAGAATTGTTATTTTAGGCAAATAAAACTGTATTACCAGGCCCTATTAAAGGGAGGAACAGCAGCGCTGTACTCAGATGGATTCCTAAAGTGCTCTTATGAGAACATGGGTCTGAGCTTATTTCTCAAAGCACTCTCCTCTTTGTTGTCCTTTAAAATATTGAGAAATATTTTGCAAGTCAGGAGGTCACAGACTTGCAGAATTACAAATTATTGTCCTGGGCTGTGGTCACAATCATGTCATGGGGTTCTCTGGAATGTTTTTCTGCTTCTTACTTTCCAAAGAGCATTTATAGATTCCTCACTGGATTCTGTGGGGCTTTTCACTCTTTGGACTGCTTTCAGAGGTGAACGTGCAAGTATCTGAATGCAGTGAAAACAACTCAGTCTTCCTTTCTTAGAAATAATCTCTCCTTTTATCTGTTTTCTTCTTTATTTCTGAATCTTTTTATCATTTATTTCTTTTCACTCTAAGGATATGCTGTGTTTATTCCACTTGTTGAATAATCATTTATTGCTACCTGTGTTATGGTTTTACTCAGTTTCAACACTTCCAACATTTTACTTTCTTGTTCATGATAAATCCCACTTGACCTGGTAACATACATTCAAAATAACCTTCAGTTGATAATGGCAAATTATGTCCAGAGTTATGTTTAATACTTGAGTAAATTCTGTCATCTGCAGATATTGCCAGGAGTGATTTTTTTTTTATGTAGATATTTTACATATGTATATTAAAAGTAAATAAAAAAGCACTCTTCTGATCTGTAATGATGTATAGTCTGGCAAATATTATTTGTAGATCACGCTTAGCATTGTGTTGCCTTAACTTTTCACTAAGCATATTCTACCAGAGTCCTTTAAGAACTCTGCCAAAATCTGATTCATACCATTGCTTACATGTGTGTCAATATTGAAAAGCCATTAAATCACCATCTCTTGTCTTTTGGGATGCAGTGTGGCTTCATTACTGCAGTGGTAATGCGGCATGGATTACTGTATACAATGTAGTTCATTGAAGTTTTTCTTTAGACACTACTATTTCATTTAAACATTTTTTTTAACTTTTTTTACAGTCTCACTTTATTTCTGCACTGACAGTGGTGTTTGTCAACTCCAAATCCCTCTCTT
>JAUBNY010001178.1:740952-763481 GCA_032275445.1 Crypturellus soui
CGCCCCGCCCCTGCGCGGCGCGGCGGGAGGCCCCGCGCGGGGGGAGCGCAGGCCGCCGCCTCCGTCGCAGCCGCCATGGGCAAGCGGGCGGCCGTGGTGCTCGCCGGCTGCGGCGTCCTCGACGGCAGCGAGATCCACGAGGCGTCGGCGGCGCTCGTGCACCTCAGCCGCGGCGGCGCCGAGGTAGGAGCGCTCGGCCCCAAGGCCGCGCTTTGGGCAGTCTCAGCCCGCGCGTGGCGTTGCCCGGCTGTTTTCTGATGGCTGCCGATTGTTTTTGTGTCTTATTTATATCCATATCTTACCTTTTTAAGTTATTGTCATGTATATTTTGTCTCTGGGTAGCTCGCGTTCTTATGGAGCGGGATGTAGTGTGGCGCTTTTTGGCCCTTACTCTGCCTCCGTTGACAGGCGTCGGTCACTTCCAAGCCTGCGCTGCGGGGCCTGGCAGCACCGCATCTGGTGTCCGAGCACAAGGTTCAGCTTTAACGGATCGCCAAAAAAAAATCCCACGTTTAGTACAGCCACCCTAACTGTAATTAAATCGGTGGGTCCTGAGAAGTGGGCAAGCAAGCATCAAAGCAAAGGATGTGAAAATAGCCACTGTGCAAAGCTTTTCACAGAGCTTTGTAGTTCCTATGCAACTTGTCCCTTTCAGGCATAACTACACAAATTTCTTTCTTGTTTTCATTTCTTTGTCCTGCTTCTGTTTTTTGAGGAAAATGGGTAAAATTGCCCAACTATAATGTCTGTATGAGAAATGTATGCAAAACTTTGATCTTTTATCATCTCTTCTAGTATCTTGATCTCATAGAGGTGGCCCCTAAAGGTCAAAAATAGTCTTTCTTTTCTGTTGATTCTGTATCATATGAGATACATATATATATATATATATATATACTGCTGATATAGATAGTAGCAACCTGATACCCGATTTCTGAATAATGTAAATATATATAATATAAATGTATGGGTGTTCATACATGTGCCTACTGCTTTATAGTTATGAATATGTAATGGATGCACTGTTAGTTCCTTGGATTAGCCACCTAGAGGTGAAGGTGGGCCCTGGCAAATCCAATAAGCTTGGCATTGGTGTAAGGATATGCTCCCATCAGTTTACTGCAGGAACAGGATGAGCATGGGGAGAAGAGGGAGGTTTAGCCATCCTTGTGCATCATGTCGTCTATCACTTCAGTTAATTTGTGGCAATAGATTGCCTTGTGGACTATCCATTCTCCTGGGGTAAGAGACTTCAGGAACAGAAACTGCTTTGGTTATACGATCTTCATCTTCATCCATATGTATCAGTTGTTTTTTTCCTACACAAAGTTGTCTTCTTTCTGTCTTCTAGGTAAAGATTTTTGCTCCAAATATTGAGCAAAGGGATGTAGTCAATCATTTAAAAGGAAGCCCAACAGGAGAGAAAAGAAATGTCTTAGTTGAAAGTGCAAGACTGGCAAGAGGTGACATCCAGGATTTGGCTGAACTGAAAGTTAATGAATTCGATGCAGTCATTTTCCCTGGTAGGTGCTTCTAAAAGAAAATTACTCTGACTTTTTAAATTGCAAGCAACTGCTGTGCCTCCAGTCCTTTTTATATTTAAATCCATTTAAATAATAAATTATACTGTTAAAATTGAGAAGCATCTTTTTTACTTACTTTCTTTTGAGGATGAGGAGATGTTTTAGCAAGTTCTTGCATACTGATAAACCATCTCTGTTTATTAATTTAAAATGCTACAGTCTTCTTTTGGGGTTAGATCATACATGAAACGGTGCCTTCTTTCTAGAGGTGGTCAGAATTTCCACATCTGCTTGGAGGCAGCTTGCCACTGGATTGCAGTGCCTTAATTTTAGTGTGCGGGACATTGATGGCAGGATGGCCAAGTTACCAGGTGAATGGTACTCACTGTCACACAGGAGCTTGTTTTGTTTTAATTATGTATCTGATCTGCTGATGATGAAATTATAGCAAGTACGTTTGTGGAATACTCTTCTATATACCCAAAACTTTTGAAATGAAGAAACTAAACTATTATGAGGAAATTATGACATGCTCAAGATCACTTTCCAGAATATTCATAATATTGTTAAATACAGTTTTTAAAATTGTTACATTGTCATCTGTTTTAAGGCCAGCAGGTGGCATATGTGTACAATGCTGATAAATATACTTCTAAAACAAGAATAAGTTAGTGACATCAGGGCTGATCTGGGAGTAGAGGCTAGCAAATATTTTCCACATTAATTTCATGCTCTATTATAACGCAGGCTCAGGGGGGTTGCAGTAATAACTGCTAGAGGGAAATAAACCCTATTAAGTTTGAAAATTAAAATCTTACCTCAGAGATTTCAGATAACGGTCAAAAGTGAGGAAAGGGGGTGGGATGAAAGCAAAAACATTACAGATGAAGAACTTCTTGATGTTGTCCCTTGAAATACTTCTGAAAAATTGAGTTGCATCATTATTACTTATCATAGAAAAGTTGATGTTGTGCCCATTCCATAAAAAATCAAATATAATGGATGGTTAAATTTGCTAATAACTTTTACAATTTAGATGGTCCTAAATCCAGCAAATGGTGGTGCTGTAAAATATAATCTGTTTCTAGAATTAAATGAGGATCAAATGCAGATAAAGGATTACTTCTTATAACTAATTTCTAGAAAGATGAATTAAGCTTTATTTTTAGCAGCAAATTATTTAATCATTTCTGTATCTGTATATTATGTTAACCAAACTTTATTTTTTTAAGTTCAAAAAAGAATTCCAGGAGGAGAAAAAAAAGGCTCTGTTTAAATATTAGCTAAAACTCATCAATGAAATTATTCCAGAGGGTCAGTCCCCTGTCTGCATTGTTCTCTTGAACTGCCCTCTCCTACTTTTAATTCATTGCTCTTTTGATCCCTCTCTGACTTATTGATAGGTGTGTATGAAACTGTGCAGCTTTTCCAATGACTAGTGAATGCAGTTGAAATTTCCCATTTCTGTTTTTATTGCTCACTGAAGCAAGGCTAAGCTTGCTGGCCTATGCGAAAGACATGGGATAAAATTTCTGAGGCTAACATTATCTATCTATCTAACAGTATATCTAACATTATAAATCGTGTTTAATATGCTGAAAGCTTTCACTAGAGTAACTTAAAATTCCTATATATACTATGATTACATTGTGAAAAGACAAAAAACCCCTTCTTTCTAATGTACTAATTAATGTTTTTTAACAGTATCATTACAGTTGCCTCCTTTTAATTTAATTTTAATTATCTTAATTTTATTTTCTAGGTGGGTTCGGTGTAGCAAAGAACCTGTGTTCCTGGGCAGTGGATGGCAAGGACTGCACTGTCAATGAGCACGTGAGAGCCACTCTGCAAGCTTTCCACAGCGCTAAGAAGCCGATCGGTCTGTGCTGCATATCCCCAGTCTTGGCAGCTAAAGTCTTTCCTGGTTGTGAAGTCACTGTTGGCCAAGATAAAAATGTTGATGGAAGGTGAGAAGGGGATGGATGGAGATACCTGGTGTAGGAAGTATAGGATTAGAAAACAGCTGTTCATTTGTGCAAAGTCTCACATCTCTGGTATCTATAACCTTTGGGTCACTTACTAGTTAGATTTTTCCTCCTTATAAACTTTTCTACTTGCTTAATAATAGTAGATGTAGAACTATCAGGACAGAGAAGTTGAATATGTGAAGTCAGTGGCTTGTTAGGCATTTTGATGCTTGACCAACTTATCCCTGAATTCAGAAATAACACTGGCCTGTGTCACATTTTGTGATGCTAGTATACACTGGCACAGTACAGTAAAAAATAAAATGTAAAGAAGATAAGTACACCTATCTCTTACCCAAACACCGGCCTCTGAGCCACTGAAGGCTTAAATATTCCTGCAATATTCCTGTTATTCTTTCATTCAAGTTATGGTGACAGAACATTATAGACACAGCATCTCTTTTTATATTAATCAAAATCTTTTTATTTACAGATTTCCTGATGCTGAAACAGCGTCTGCTATAACAGAGCTTGGATGTAAGCATGTTTGCAAAAATGTAAATGAATCCCATGTGGATAAAGCCAACAAGATCGTCACTACCTGTGCTTTCATGTGCAAGGCTCCTTTGCATGAAATTTTTGATGGAATCGGAACAATGATAGAAGAAGTTCTGAAACTTGCCTGACTGGAAGCGTGCAAATGTCTTCAAAGAAATCCACTCGCTAAATGATCTGGCTTTCTTTTACTGTATTAATAAAAATAATGCTAAACTTCACAGTTTTGTTTTGTTTTAATCTGTAATACACTAAATGGTTGCTACAACTTGATCCTTTTTTTTCCCCTTTAAATTAGGAAGCCTCTGTTGAAGGTGATTTTTTTTCTCCCCTAAATCTTAAGTGTGCTCAGGCTTGGCCAAGGAAAGTAGGAATCCTCCCTGCCTCCTTGTCCTTTCAGCACATAACTAATGGTTATCAGCAATTGATAGTTCATGTTACCCACCCTATGCAATTACAAGTGAGATGGCTCTAAATGAGTCTGTATACTTTCAGTATAGATGAGCAATTGAATTCTATAATCCAAAGGGAAATAAGAAAAAAATCCTTGGGAGACTCTACACAACCGTATCTGAGATGGGCTTTCCCTACCCCTGAACCTTCTAGATAAACCAACTTTATAACGCTGGAGTCAGGGACTTAGGAACACACTATGTGTGTGGAGAACACACTGCTTTTGCTCTAGTAAATGAAGTAATTTGAAATCTGGTTAGTAAAACAAAATGGCTTTATTTTGTGAGCTTTTGCATACATATTTTAGTCCCACAAAGTTAGATACATTTTATGTCTTTAGAAACAGTCCTTTGTTCTTAAATATCCGAAGCACCAGGTTTGCCTTCCAGCGTCAGCCATTCTGTGATGCTGTGAATTAGTAGCCAATATTCGTCACCACTATCAGCACTGGATTATACTTAAGTAGAAAGTATCTGCTGTAGTAAAGAGCCCTCTTGAGTGCAAACTTGAAACATAACAAGCAGCTTTTATCAAAACTTGTAGCTGTTGGCGAGCACACAGTGTAATAGGACTTCCCTAACATCTACACATTCACAAAACGCAGCACTCGCATAACCCACCTCACCTTAAAACAGGTTTTTCCTGCTAGGAATAAATAACCTGGAATGGCAGCCTACATGCACGTGCCTTGCAGTTGCTCATCAGCTTTGCGGACACGGTTAGGGAGAGCAGAGCTGAGTGTCTTGTGGTCCTTCTCACAGGGATGTTTCTCACAGAGACAATATTTTCACACTCCTCCAGAATTTGCATCTCCCTTAAGAATTTAAGGGACACAGAATATACAGTATTATTTTTTCAGAAAAATTTTTGAGGCTTTTTTTTTTTGTAGCATGCAAGCAGTGCTCTGCCTCAAGAGGTACAAAGCTAATTGAGACAGACTGTGCCAGCAGACAGTGGATGCTCTGCTCAGCTTCTCTGACCAAATGGTGCACATAATCTCTATATTATTTACTTACTCAAAAAACACAGTATTGGACTGACCATGGCTCGTGTTGCAGGAGTCCAATTAAAAGTTTCTGAATTGCTAAATAAGGGATTTTCCTGATTTTTTTTTATTAGCTTTGTGAATAGGGTCTAGCTACAAGTTGGGCTCCGAAGTGATGGAATATTGTTCAAGGCAAGTGCAGTTTCTCGGAAAGTGCTCTAGCTGACTGCCCCGATAAAAAAGCGCTTAATACAGAACAGTCCTGCACGTTTTCCAGGTTGTACACCGTCTCTATAATGCCTTCCACGGCTTCTGCAGAGAGGACCTGGGAGGCGTTGGACTGGAATTTTCTCTCCAGGTCCTCCTTCCTCAGAGGCTTCCTCCAGTGCCCGTAGAAGGTGTCGCAGCGGCCGCTGAAGGCGCAGCCGTCCCGCAGCGTGACGCTCACCTCGCAGTAGAGGTTCTCGAAGCTGGGCTCGTTGTCGGCCGGGTGCTCGAGGCGCGTTTTGCGGAGGAGCTCCCGCAGGGCTGCCCTGTGGATGTTCTTGCCGGCAAAGGACTCGACGGACATGCCGCCGTCCAGCAAAGCAGAGCAAGCGACGAACTGGAAGGAGTGCCGAGCCTCGTGCTCCGAGGCAGGGGCGGGCCTGTTCACGTACCTGACCTCTGGGACCTTGACGACGACCTTCTCAATTTTGTCAAGAGGGAGCAGGTTGTTCCCGTGCTCCACGAGCTTCCTCCTCACCGAGGCGGCGGCATCGGCCACCCAGTGTGTTCCGAGGTGCGCGGGGAAGCGCTTGATGGCAACGTCCTGTTGGTCCAGCAGCCAGGGGTACGACTGCAAGGTCGGCAGGCTCTGCGGGCTGTAGTCGGAATAGAAGGCGCCCATCCCTGACTCCATGTCCAAGATCTGCCGGTTTCCTTGGACGCCCAGGGATGCCAAGCAAGCCGCCTCCAGTCCGTGCTTGGCCGCGTTGCCCACGTGCAGGGGCTTCGTTTGGGTGGCGGCGTTGGCCAGGGGGGCACCTGCATAGGAGGCAGCTACAGCCAAGGCGTTTTTGCATTTGAGCTGGTCCAGAGCTAGCAGTTTAGCACAGGCTGCTGCACTCCCCATTGTACCAACCACAGTTGGAGGGTGAAACCTGAGGGAAAAAAAATCTCTTTCGTTATTGTCCATCATAAAGTTATATGAACTCACTGTATGCACGAGCTCCAACTTCCTCTGAGATTTGCTTAAATCTTTACTACACTTCTGGACAACCTACACAGCAAATAGGAACAACCGTGCCATTTGTATTTTTGATGGCGTTTAATTAAGCATATTGGCCCTGAAAAAAACTTGTACTCGGCTTACTCTTTGAAGTATTTTATGTACCTTTTTGGGATGTTCCTTGCTTCGCTGGAAAAGCGTAGCAACCTGCCTTGCACTTCAATTCCCACGTTGAAAGCTAAGAGCAGATCGAGCCCAGAGATCCTTTTCTTCTGGGAAAAGGCCTCTGAGAGGGCGATCACAGCGGGCAGCACAGCCCCGGACGGGTGTGTGGCCGGATGCCACGTGTCGTCAAAATCCATGGAGTGCACCTGGTGCAAAGAGAAACCTTCGTTTGTCATCAGAAATCAACCGTTTGCCTTGGCAAGAAATTCTGCAACAACTGGTATAAAAATATTGAGGGACTTCATCTTTTAATCTTTCTTCTGGGTACTTTAGTCCCAACATGGTTTGATGAGAAGCAGAAACACAATATAAATCTTGCAGCAAAGGGACATAATTCTGATCCTAGTTGCGCAAGTCTGAAATCAGTATGACACTGATATTTCTTTCCTATGACAGACTTTTGTTGCTATAACTAGGCTGTTGCTATAACTATTAAAGCAGCAGTTCGAGAGCTGCCATGTGAATGCAGATGTATCCACCTTCACTTCCCCAAAATCATATTTAAGTATAATGAAGTTACTTCCCCTGTGATGCAACTAATGTTGACATTAGGGTTCATACCAGTAAATTATACATACATAGTTTTATTATATATATAATGTGTGTGTGCGTATATATATATATATATACACATAAATATATTTATCTATACAGCCTGCAAACGCTAGTCAGGCTTTAGCAGATGCAGAATAGCCCTGTCGCTTGAGCAACCGGGTGCACAGGGAGCAGGGGTAATCTTTAGTCTAAAAACTGAGACGAGCTGCTTAGCCTGTAAGAGCATCTGGAGAAGCCCCCTCTCCCCCACATCCAGAGTCCACCTGCCATGGAAGTTTCCAGGTGTTCCCAGCATGGCATATTGTGGCTCTTTGGACAGCAGACTGTTCCCAGCAAGATTTGTTATGGTTAAGAGTCTGCCAGAAAACCCAAAATGTTCTAACTCATCGCCGGTGTCAGGAACAGCATTTTTAACAAAATCATTAATGCCTCAAAAGCAGAAGTGACTTTCATGTGTGTTCCCGTGTGACTTCTTATTTCATAGACCTACAAGCAAAGAAGGTTGTAATGCTCCCCAGTGCTCAGATATTGCTCTGTAATGCCGAGAATACACAATTCTGCCATCCTCACGATCAGGATGCTGAGGAGTCTGCTCCCAAACAGGCAGAAAAAGACCCAGAGCCCATCTTGAATAACATGATACCACCTGTGAAGATACCCTACGACGTGGGATATAGAAAGTTGTGCCTAGTGTCCAGTAAACTGAGTTACCTGAGTTTTCAGTAAGTGCTTAGAATTGATCTGTTACCAAAATGTAAACTGAAATTATCACATACATGTTAGCAGCCGGATTTGAGTGTCACACTGATTATTAAGAGCTGAGGGTTACTATATCTTATTTCCAAAATAATCTTTTCTACATTGAAAATGAGGTGTCAAATTTGATCTCTGATCTTGTCACACTAATTTAGACAAGCTTAATATATAATTTCTTTGGATGGTTGCCTTCCCTAGTTTTGCATAATTACCAAATTTTTCTAAGCCACCTCTAGCATAGCCAGTGATTTCAACTGCTTTCAGCCTAAATCTGAGCTTCAGCAAAACTCTGAGGAATCAGTTATTGCTTTGCTGGTAAAGTACGTGTCCAAAGTGCGTAACTGGCTTTTGCAACCTGTGTGACTGAAAATTAAATCCCTTTGCAATAGTATATATGCATATTCACATGTGTCCACATTGGTGTTTTTCAGTAACTCTAGTTGGTCATTTGGGATGAAATTTGGGTCCTGCTGCAATCAGTGAGAGTGAAGTTACCTCCTTGTTGTGTGACTGTAAAAGGCTGTAGCAAGCTGGGGAGATCTGCACCTTGAAAACAGCCCCAAGTGCCAAATGAGTAGTCAGACCTGGATCAGACACCCATTATCTCATGCTTTGAGCCTGAACTTATTGGAAGAAAGTTGAAGTAAACTAGAACAGCCTAGGAAAAAAA
The DNA here is from genome assembly GCA_032275445.1 of Crypturellus soui. Taxonomy (NCBI): domain Eukaryota; kingdom Metazoa; phylum Chordata; class Aves; order Tinamiformes; family Tinamidae; genus Crypturellus; species Crypturellus soui. The sequence continues at coordinate 749,852 of JAUBNY010001178.1, forward strand.
TTGTGGTAGACATCAGGTAAAATAATAAAGTAAACTGTGATTTTAGGAGCATTCTGTTCTCTCTGTAAGGAAGATGGAACCCATTAGTGTGATTTAAGAGCAAATAAAGAGAGTCCCTTACGGCCACTCCGTTCACAAAAGCTGCATACAGAGGAGGAAGTCGGAAATCCAAGTGGCCCCAGGTGGTACTGGATGTGTCTGAGCTGTAGATCTGAAACACAATGACATCAATTATTTCAAAATCCTGAGCAGAAGGATAAAGGTACCCTGTATCTCTGATGTAAATGAGAGCAGAGCACACCCGTTTGGGACTCAGCTGCTGTCTTTCATAGGAAATGAAAATGGCAGCCTGCTATTCTACCGGGAAGTATTAAAAGAAACAAATTTTCCTGAGGAGCTGTGTCAAGGGCTCGAACAGATCACAGGGAGCAGTCTGTTTTGGAAAGTCTGGTGTTGGGTAATGTTTGCTTTGCTGATATTTACATAGAATCTTGTACACAAAAGAAAGGGATTCTTGGTTAACTCTGTTCTGCTTTCAGTGGGGAGTCTCAGCATACAGTTTCTTGCACAGATTTTTAGCAACTCCAGCAACCCTTTCCTCCTCCTCTTTCATTAAAAGAACCTCACCGCAATAATATTCCCCCTGGTAGCCCAAGTTTTCGCTTGCGTTTCTCACGCTTTCTGAGGTGTGCTATGAGTACCAAGGATCTTACTTTGCTGTACTGCATCACTTTGTGGCAGATCTCGGTGCTGGTGCCCAGAAGTCCGACTCCAAGGGTATCCAGAATCATTCGCTTGCTTCGCTGAATGACTCGGTCTGTCAAATGGTTCGCATTCAAACCATGAATCACATTGGCAAAATTTCCTGTAATTGTCTGTGAGGGAAAAATGAAATGTAGATATTTAACCTTCCCTTTCTTAGCAGGCTAGCCACTTCTGTTGTCCTGTCCTTGCTGATAGGCGTTGCATCAGCAAATGAATTGCACCAGGAAAGCTGTTTGAATTCTTCCGCTTTCTATTCCCAGAAATGGCATAGAGTTACTTATGTTTTGCTTTTACTTTCATCTGTCTCATTTGTCTATTTCTACTGCTTCCTCCCTGACTTGAGTCCTTAAGATGTAACTAATTGATGTAACTTGGCAACTTTTATAAAAGAATAGGAGCCAAAGGCACCCGGCTTTCAATAGCACCTTTTCATTGTTATTGAAATCAGCGGGAATCTGGCACTTCAGGCCAAGGCAGTCACTGTCTCTCAGGGAGGCAGGATTTAATTTCTCTGAGTAGCAGATTAACTCTCCCAGGTCTCACTGAGCTTGGAGCTCAGAGGGAGACAGGACTTGGCAGCTCTGCCTTTTACCAGCAGCTCCTGTCTCGCAGCTCCCACTGAACTCACACTCAGTTGGATTTCTAGCTTTTCTCCAGCACAAGATCTCAGCTCTCGGAAAAGCAGTGGCTCCTTGTTCCTGGCTCCTGCTGATCCAGAAATTATATTTCTCATTTTCTGCTTTCCCAGTGAGCACTGACCCATTACGCAAACTCAACAGGCTTCACCTGGCCTGGAGCTGGTGGCTGCTATTAATATTGCTGTTAGAAACTAATCTAGAACTTCCCTCCTCTGATAGACTTTCTGCTGTAGAGAAGCCTACATTACTTATAACAGCTCTGTACATACACTTGCTTTTCTGTGTTGGCATTGCTATAATAGTTCTTCCCTTTGGAAGTCTTTGGAAATTGTCTCTTCCACTTCTCTTTCTCCCTTCCTTTACTCCCCTGCATATATCCACAGAGTGATAATAGCTCCTTTATCTTCCTAGCTTAAGTCAGTCAAACTTTACCACTCTCTCTTTGGAATACAGGCACTTCATCCCCAGTGACTAGGCCTGTAGCTTTTCATTGAATTGTTTCAAATGGATTTATTTTTCCAGGCAACAGTGACCAAAGTGTCCCCATTATTTCAGGTAAGTTCTCATCATCCTCAGTAGGAAGCATCAAGACATTCTTGAGGAACACAAAGCATTGAAGGTAGGTGAACTACATAGCCCATAGTGTGATGCACACCTACAGAATACATGCACAATGAAGAAACAAAAGCTTATGCTATAAGAACATCTGAAAGTTCAAAGAAACAAGACGGTACCTTTGCCCACATCTTGGATGGATGATGGTCCCAGAGAGAAGCAACAAATGACTGGCAACCAGGGAACAGTCAACATCAGTCTTTCACTATTTTTATATGTGTTTATATGAGGTGGGGACAGATTAGGACAGATGTATTGCTCATCTTGCTCTGCCCATTTCCTCTTCTGTCTGGAAATGTTCCTTTTTCAACATTTGCAACTTTCCTCTGACTAACTGCACTACAAACTGCTGAGACGTGTGACAGGACTTTGCAAGTCAATCCCATGTGTCCGTGTAAGCTGATAAATGTGCTTATTAGCAGACAGAAACCAGGATATTAATCTGAGTTTCTTAAGGACAAGGAGAGAAGAGGCCATCAGGTGTGTCAGGCTGGGGAACTGCGGTACACCATGAACAATTCTACTGTGGGGAGAGCAGTGAGCCCTTTATCAGCCCTTTTTTTCTTTCATTATATGTGTCCCCTCTATAATATGTGCAAGCTGGACATAACACCATGTGGCATTGGAATTTCAGACTGTATGTTGTTTTAAAGGAGCTGTTGGCATTTAATGGTGTTTTAATGGCATGAATCTCTATAAGCGACCAGATAAGATGGATTCCTGTTTGCTGTCAGATTTTCTGCATCTCAGACAAGGAAAACTTCTCTGAGGAAGGAGGTACTTCTCCCATCATAATCTTTGTGGTTTCACCTCTGTAGGAATGCACAAGTGCAAGTTAAACTCAACCTGTGAGACTCTGGACTCAGCTGGTATTGAGTGAAAAAATCCATCTTCAGCCCATTAACAAGGTAGCAGACCTCAGAGGTGCATAGAGGCCACTCAATAACTCTGAAGTGAAAATGTAATGTATACCTGAAATTCTGGTACCTCCTGAGTCAGGAATCGAAGCACATAATCTTTCAAATTTGCAGTTTTGCACCTACAAGCTCAAGTGCTACCTCACATAGTTAAAGACCTTCAGCCCTTTACTCAGTCTAGCCCCAAATCATTTGGCAAAGCTTTCTCCAACTCCTGACTTCTTTCAGACAGAGAGAGCTACAGGGGTCTATGGCTGCAATTTATCATTAATTAGACTGAATTTAACTACCATTGAAAGGGACAGTCCTGTGTCATGCTCCATCCTCTCACCACTCCCAGGCCACATAGGAAGTTCTCCTCCTCCTTCCAACAGCTTTGCAGATCTCTTTTTGAGCTAAGGGCCTCTCTCCAGCCGAGAGATTCTCAGCTGTCAGACAAAATTGAATTTTATTGCCCCAGAAATGCAAAATTAAGTCTAGCTGCAGGAGCAGGTAAAGGAAGGAGGAAGGCTAGCAGCAGAAAGAGAGAAAGGGAATCAGTTGTTCCCTGTCAAACTCTAACCCAGACGTCTGCCTACTTTGCCTGTTCCTTGAGCCAACTGATGGATCTCATCTTCAGGAGCCAAACCTAAGGCTGAAAATTGCACTGGGTAGGAGTAGCCAAAGTGACAAAAGCTGCAATGTCCACGGATGTAGCGAAATTGCCCAGGGCCCAAGATTCCTAAAACCCTACACCCACATATGTATTTTGTACTGGCTAAGGTGCGTTGTGTGGAGTCTCAATTTCAAATCATGACCCTGTCTTTCTCCTTAGTATGAGCAGATATTCAGCAGAGCTATGAATCCTCTTAGTTCTCACACTCTTTTCTCTACGAGTATACCACGTCTTTTTGCAATTTTCCCATGCTCATACATACATAACCTACATCTACATGAAAGAACACAGCAGTATTTCCTAATTCCTGTGAGAAGGACATTTTGGCTAATCTTGACCCACTGGGGAGAAAAAGCCCAAATGTGCATCACTGCTCCTCGTCCCTGTCATTTTCCTCCTTACCCCCATTTCACTCTAAGGAAAACCCCAGAGGTAGCCTGAATGTGCTGGGAATTATTGATTGCTCTGATACTGGAGGATTTAATCATTATAGCCCTGTTAATAGGACTGGTCACTTTGGCAAGGTTGGCAACAGTTAGAATGGTTAGCAGTAACAAGTAATTGGTATGAGAATAAAAAAGGGAAAAAAGCATCTGATACCTTTCTGTTCCTTCACATCACCTTTTCTTCAGAAAATTAGAAAAAAACATATACATTAAATAAAAATTATTCAAAATCTACAGTCAGTCTTTTTTTCCCATTATCCTCTGGTTGCCATTTGTCATCTAGCTTGTCCAAATTCTGCCTCTCATTTTCCTCCTTCTCTGTTGGGACAGTCAGACTGAAGGGAAATTCAAATTTCTCTTTGGACTTTCTATGCTGCTGGACTTCCCCAACACAAGAAGAACCCTTTGTGTTTCCCTTTACAACTCTAACGGAAGGAACATTAAATACAGCTCAAAGATACAAAAAAAAAACCTATAAAGTAATGTAACTCCTTATTGCCTCAATATATTGCTCTAATGATTGACGTAGTGAAGGTGGCATCATATTGGAAAGTATAATCAGAAGAGGGCAAAAATGCCTTGTAACCTTGTAACGAAGATCGGCAACTGCATTTAATCCCATGTCAAAGCTCAAAAGTGAATTAAAATTTCATCAAGAACTTGTGGATATGCTGTCACACATTCCTAGTTGATCTCAGATATATTGTCACTTCCTTCTGCAACCTTGATTGCAGTACAGGGTGTCCAATACATTATAATAGTAACTCCAGTACTACTAAGGTCCAAAATGAGAAGTTATGAGAAGGTAACTTTTTGAAAACAAAGGCAAACTGTAAATATAGAAAATTAAATTACTTTGGAGAGTGATTTTCAAAATGTGGTCTGCAGACGTCAGAGGCAGGGGTGCACTGTAGAGCAGGAGGGAAAAGAAAGCAGGGTGATTATCCTTGCGGGCAAAATAACCTCCTATACAAAACTCTGTGCCACCACGGGAAAATTTGTAGGGAGTCTAGGTAAAACAAGGCTGAAAACGACTGACTGAGAGCTTGGCAAAGGCTTTCCTCTCTGCTTTCCTCTCTATTGACATAATACACCCCTTGTTCAGCATTCTGGGCAGAACATTTGTTAACGAGAAAACATGATGGAAAGACAAAATAATGTTCATCAAAATGCCATTTGTAACAGCATGCCTATCTACAGCATAGAATTGCATTGATTACAGGACAAGGCTTTAGATGCCCAGTGTCCCACAGAGATATTTTCTCCTGCTGGGATCATATTTTTCAGATGCTATTTCTTCTTTTGTACACCTATTTTAGGATAAACTCTGCCCACACCTGCAAGATGTATTTTTGCAATTGAAAGCAGTATCTGGCCTCAGTCTTATGTTCTTTTTGTCATAAACAAAAAAAAAAAGACAGAGGTCGAGCTGCTTTGCTTGAAGATATAGCTTATCTTTTACTCAGCTTTTAACCTATAACTGTCAGTGGTTGGAGTTAACATGAAGAAAAGGGAGTTAAGCACCAATGATGTGCTTTGTTCACAGAACATCCATTAGTGTAAAGGATCTGAAAGCAAACTGCAAATTTGCTAGGGACATAACCTTAATGAATTGGTTGGTGCCTCGATGTACATATTTTTACCAGTCAGACAGCTATAAATCTTGGGATCCTGTATCACAAGCATTACACTCTGCTGTGCCCTATCTTCCTGTATCCACTCCAGCATGAGATACTGGAGTAGCCAACTGCAGATATCAAGAAAAATTATGATTGCACCATAAAACATGTGACTCTGAAAATTTCAAGCCCTGAATAGTTCTCTTTTATTTACTTGCAAAACCAGCATTAACTGCAAAGCAATCTGAGAAATTATAACATCTTTGTTTCCTTTTTTTTCAAACACTTTGAATCTTGGAAGTGGCAGGCCATTTTCCGGTAAAGGTTGCTACATGTCAGTGCACCAGGTCTACACTGTTGTTCTCCTCTTCATAAGTTAGTGGTGCATTTTTTGAAGGGAAGTCTGTGCAATTCACTTCAACTCATAATGTGCTCCTTGACCAGCTTATGCTAAGCATAGGATGGCAGAACTAGATATGACTGGGAGAATCAGGTGGGATATCGTTCCAGTCAAATCTGTCTCTTCAGCAGACAGAATACTTGACGTAAGATGAACCACTGGGCCCAAGACACTCCAAGATTGAGAAAGCCAATTTGAGGTGACCCAAAACAGGCATCACTCAGTAATCCCCTGTGACACAGTGCATGGAGTGTTGTGAGCAGCACAAAAAGACGCTGCAGTTCCGTGAAATTTCAGTTGGCTCAGTGTTAATTTTCTCTTTTAAGCTTTTTTTTCTTTTGGTCACTCCACTGTGATACCTCCTTATCTTCTCACCGAGGTTTCAAGGCTGCTCAGGTACCCCATGAGCTACACGGGCATTGCTGCCCTTTAGCATCCTCTGGTTTCTTTCGAGGCCCTCCACTGATGGGAGAATGACTGTTTTTTCCCTCCTCTGTGGCAATATGCAGTTAGTTAGACCATGCGTTTCCCAGGGCTGATGATAGATTACAGAAGTGCCAAGAAATATTGCAAAACAACCTAAAAATTATACATTAAATGTGGCAGTGTGTATATGTGATTTATGGTGTAATTATATGACATGTCACGGTAGTTATTGGTTGTGAGATATTACTCGTTTCAGATGACCAAACACACTGAGGAATTTCTAACTCTTTATGCATTCATCTCTAAAGAGAAAGTGGGCAGAATTACACCAACATTTCTAAAATGGAGAAATAACTGCAAAAACAGAAATAAGGTTATGTTTAAAGTCAACAGATATAAATACATAAAGTATTTACATTTTTCTAATAGAACATTTAAACAAAAAAAGCTAATGTTTTGGCTTAAATTGGTCTTTTTTTACATAAATAACCCTTTACATAAATATTTTTAAATGACACTACATTTTCCTAACATGACTCATCTTCAGCATTGCAGGTCAAGATAGACTGAGGAGGCATTAAAAAAGGGAAGGCACATAATTTGACAAAATGAAAGGTCTGATTCTATAATTTTTGGTAATTTATGTTGATTCTTCAATGTCAGTATGACACTGAAGTGACGAAGATGAATAGTTTAAAACTATTAATAATAAAAGGGTAGTGTCAGATGTATTGAGGATCAAATATTTTATTTACTTCTTTCCTTCACTTCAGCATTTGAAGATCTCCTTCTTGATGTGGTTTTAGAAGCTGCAGGAGCAACAGAGCTAGCTGTAGGAAAGATAATTTTTGTTTGAATCCTTATATATTGTATTTTACAAAAATTACTAAAGGTTACATTCAGTGAGAATCTACAATGACTGTAGTAACATCAAATCAGACAACTTCTTATCCTACTGCCTTTGGATGACAGAATGACAACAATATGATTTTGGTTTTACTATAACAAGGAAATAAAACAAAATAACTTTATACAACCTTTATTTCTATTGATCACACTGGACAGCTTTGAAGCGTTTCGAAATCTGAGTTTTCTTTTGGAATATTTTTGACTTTTTATTTGCTTGGTTTGGCATGACAGTGTATTCAAATTTGAGGAATAGTCAGAAATTTGGGGGGAAAAGTCAGAAAAGAAAGGAGATGCATGATTCTTTTGTCCAAATAATTAATTGAGCTGCAGATGAAGGAATACTGAACTTTTGGGGTACATCCTAAAACACCAACACAACTGAAGCAGCGCGAGTCATATTATTCAACGAATGATGCGCCAAGTGGGAACAACGCGGTGCCATTTAACCACATAAGAAAAGCAGGGAGCTGTCCTGGTAGCAGCTTGCAGGAAGCAGGTTGCTCTGTCTGTTGTCTACAAATGTAAAGCGAAAGCAGAAGTTTTTTGGCCTGATGCCTGCTCTCTGCTTATGCCCCTCTGTTACCGCTGCTGCCGAGGGAAGGGCTCGCAAGGAGGAACAAGGTGGTCCCTGGCGAGAAGTTGTTTTCCACACAGCTTCCTGCTCGCTCAGCCTGCTACCCGAAACAACGGCTGGGCCACCGCATCGCACAGGAGCCTCCTCTGTCTTGCAAGCGTAAGCCAGCCCTACACTGCGCCTTTCCCTCCTTCGGCAACAAGACCCAGGCAACTTTTCCCTGGATCTTCTGTTTCCTTCAAATCTGGGAGACAAAGCTGTTGGTTTAGGGAAAGTAAATGGCTTCCTGGGGAGGGTGAAAGAGGTACCAAAGCAGTATGACTGCATGGGAATAAAATATGCCTCTCTCAACGATGCTGGAAGAGGAAATCATTGTGGGGCAGGGAAAGGAGAACTGTGGAAGGGAAAGAAATAGATCTCAAGCCTGCTGGAGCCTTCCAAAATATTTATGTTCCCATCCCCCAAGTGCCACTCATTTTCTCTTCCTGCCCCCAAAGCAAATTCTAAAGCCACATTTAATTTTATTGTGCTGCTGTGAAGCTGGGTACATCACTGCTGTCTGGGAAGGGAGAGCTGGTGCTGATTTCTCATAGCCCTCAGGAGCAGGCAGCATGCTGCAGACATGGAGAGAGAGACAGGAGAGGCCCCTCTGCTCAACAGATCTGTCCCCGGCCCATTTCCCAAGCCCCTGCTGCCTCCTCTGCCTGCCACAGCCCTCAGCACCCACAGCAAGGGTGCCGCTTGCCGCTACGTGACTCTCAGGGCTGTCCAGAGCCAGCACTGACCTTCATGTGCAGAGCCCATACAGACAGGGCCTCTAGCCTCCGCTCGAAAAAGTAGGCATCATGCTCTGGAGTCCCTTCTGGCGTTTGTCAATGGTCAGGCCCCGTATCATAACTATCCTAGGTGGCCTTTAGAGTAAGAACAGCTTCTCCTGAAAGCTCAAAAGCTGCTTTAGGCTCCTATTAATCCACTCTCCAGCTCTGGAGGCTCTATGTGAATAGCACGCCAGCTCCTGCATGCAAAGTAACACTGGCCCGTGTATGCAGGAGCTGGGGAATGACGGAAGGCACAGCTATAAGCTGATGTGGGTACATACATGACGTACTTGTCCTAGTCAGTTTGAACCTCTTCTTTGAGGGCCTGGCTAGTGACTTAATCTCATCTACAAGCAAGGGGAGGTGTGACCTCAGGCCTACAGTTCCTGCCATGAACATTCAGATAATTAGTTGCAATGTGAACTACAGGACAACTTAGAAGCCAGTGTTTGCGCTCAGAAGTTAGTTTTATTTGTCCCCCATCACTCATGAAGCTAGTGAGAAACCAGTGTAGCAGTTCAGCTGAGAAGATCTCAAGATCACCTCCAAGTAGGCCTTTACTATTTCAGGTAGTGAAGGGTTAGGGTTAAGGTTGGGGTTGGGGTTCAACACACTTGAGTTTGCACACCTTCAACCACTGCTACTTCCCACAGCGCCTTCAAGCAAGTGCTACAGGTAACTCTCCTGTTCTAATAATCTCCTTCAGGGTCCTGAGTAGAAGCTCAAACTGTTTGGAGGGATAATCATATCTGTCTGCAAAGCTCTGAGGACCTAAATTACCTGAAGATGCCTCCTACACAACCTCTTCTACTCGAAGTTTCTTTTCTCTGGACTTGTAGGTTAAAGGTGGCAGAAGCAGAGCTCAATGACTTTTTGTCTGTCCTTTCTTCCCTTGCTAAAGGTACATGTCTTGCCTCTTTTTGGTGTTCTGAACAGTAGAGAGCAACTCAAAATATTGATGAGGACTGCGTCCAGCTGTCCAGCTTATCTGGAGAAGATGCCGCGCAGCAATGGCAGTAACAGCTCTTTCCTTACCTGGGGCCAGGCTCTGTTAGGACCTGCCTTGTTCTGTTTCCTTGTGTGTGTGTAAGAAACTAGGGCAGTAGCCTTGCACTACTCATCCTTTGCCCCTTACTTCATCCCGTCAGTACCATTATTTCCTGTCAGAACAATTGCCTGTCCCTTTCAGACTCAGAAATAAGGTTGTGAGTTGTCTCTTCTGGCTCTGGGTCAGAAAATTCTTGTGTCAGGAATTGGATACAACATGGGAGCTCACCACATGGATGACTGCTCTTGAGATGTGGTTGAGAGTAAAAATCCCAAACAAAGCTGAAAGTCCCAAACATATCATACCTTCCTAGGATCAGACTGTTCTCAATCACTGTCACTACCCATAGTCTTTTTGTATAGGCACAGAAACCTTTGCTAGCCAGTGCCAATGATGGCAGCTCCTCCAAAGCTTTCAGTTTTGTATCTACGTCTGCTTTCATTCCATGTGTTTATCAAAAAGGCAGGAAAGAAACCATGGCTAAGGGAGGGAAGAAAGCAAAAAACTTATTTGACTTTATTGTATGAAGCCCAATGGATTAGTTTTGCCTCTTTGCTCTACTCCTGCTCAGAAGTGAGTGGTGAATAAATCAAGAACTAGAAACTGATTTAAGTGCCACACTGTAAACTAGAGTGGGCAATTGACCTGGATCTTGCCAGCTGTGCTTGTGGTAGAGTCATTGAGGGGGTGCTGCTTCCAGATAGATACAAGAGTCAATAGCATGGTGAGCATGCTCACTGAGATTTGAAGTGTTTTGAAGTGTTTTGAAGTTTGAGTCAAAAACATTCACAATTTCAAGTGAAAAACACTCACAGGCTTGTGACCACTTTCAGAACACCGCTTAATCACCTGGTATTATATCGCTTCCTTTTCTCTGGAGAAATTAACTTTCCTCCCTTCCTTCCTCCATTCCCAATCCTCCAGGAGAGCTGGGAGCAGTTCTTACCTAACAACACAACAGAATGCCAACCTGCCATAACTTGAAATAACAATAACAGTCCAGGCTAGTTTGTGCCTTGGGAGTGGATCCTGCATTAACCCTCGAAAACAGCGATCTGTAGTCAGACTGTGTGTGAATCATCACAACAGTGGAATGAGATGAATCATCACTACAGTGGCTGGGACTGTTGGAGACGGCCCTCGAAAAGAGGTAAACCAACTAGTTCTCTCCTCTCCAACTAGTCATCAACCTTACTAAGCTCCATTAAAGTGCCACTGGGCAGGAGCTGCAGCTTCAGAGACTTTCAGGAAAAGGAGTGTGGGGTAGAAGGGGAAAGTCACACTGCAGGATCTGCATCTGGGCTTTGACAAAGGTATGGTCAGTCTGCAATGAATCCTCTAAGGATACGGAAAGATGAACTTCAAAAATTCACTAGGTTCTGATAACCAGGTGGGCAGTGTATAAAGGCGAATGGGGCTCCTTCCTCAATATCATTGCTTACAATGATATTGAGACTTACTCAAAAAACCTCTAGCCTCTACTGTAGAGTCCAGGCCCAAAGAGCCCCCACTGTCCACATCATCTCTGAGACTGCAGGGCCATGAATCCATAGCTTGTCCAGTCTCCAGTGTTCCTGTGCTCTGAGAGGCGCTTGAGGGTCCTCATAGCCAGGAGAGTAGAACCTGGTATTGCTTTGCTCCAGAGCGGGCATCTCTGAATTTCTTCCTTCTGAACTAGAGGAAATTACCTCAAACTGAAACACCAAAAGTTCCACAGGAACTTAAGGAAAGCTTTCCTGACAGTGAGGGTGCCAGAGCCCTGGAACAGGCTGTCCAGAGAGGTTGTGGAGTCTCCTTCTCTGGAGATCTTCAAGACCCGCTTCGATGCAGTCCTGTGCCATGTGCTCTAGGTGGCCCTGTGTGTGCAGGGGGTTGGGCTAGATGACCTCTAGAGGTCCCTTCCAACCTTAGGCATTCTGTGATTCTTGTGTTTATCTCAGCTGACTGTTCTGGCAGTGCTGACCTCATGGGGGCTGCACGAGGCTTTTCCCAGTAGGGCTTGTTGAAACAGCTAAACCTTCGTGGCAGACTGTTTCCTAATGTTCACTAAAGCTAATCAAGGCTTTAGGGGTCCCTCCCCTGTATTGCTGGAATAAGATCCCACAGAGAAGAAAAGACTGCTTTGCATCCTGCGTATTAGCTTTGCAGCAGTGAGGCACCAAGGCTCAGTCACTGCAGGGATGGCTTGAGAAGTGGAAAAAAAGCACAAGAAAATCAGGGATGGGGTCATTGTAAAGAAACGACCTGAATTTACCAGAAGTACCAGACTTCCCTGCCAGTCTCATGGGTTGCCTTGTCTCAGACATGAAGTTAAGAGGACAAGCCAGGATGTAGGTAGAGTCAACAATCAGTCACATATTGAGACAACTAACATTTTATTTCTATACACTACCATAACATAATATCCGTATGAAGCTATTGACCTCCAAAGAGTTCAGATTACTTGAAGGATTGTCTGAGAATTTGTTATGTATTATATTCTCGATGCAAGCCAGCATATACACATGGCAAAACTGAAAGAAACTTAAAGCACATGATATTCTCTAGCTACAGAAATATTTGACTGAGGTCCTTCTGGAATTTTGTCATTGTCCTAAGTTAAAATTAAACATGATGAAATGGCCACATGAGCAGTGATCATAGGAAGAAAATGCAGAACAGAATGACCTTCCTCAAACTGAAAAAAATGTGGCGAAGGATGGTACACTCATATTAATGCATCCATTTTGTGTGCACAACTATTACACAGGTATACAAAGCCACAGCAGTGGCATACACAAATTAGGCATGGAAAATGGGCAGAACAGTATACAAGCAACTGCAGTTTTCCCTAACTGTTCTTTATGATGGATAACTCACTCATAACTGAATGACAAATTTTAAGCATCCTTCAGAATACAGAAATACTTTAAATGCACCGTATAGGAAAAAAAAAAAAAAACAGAGAAACTGGAAAGGGTTCAGAGAAGAATAAGAGTGATAAGAGGCTTAGAAAGCATTGCCTGTGAAGAAAGTGTGAGGAGGCTTATTAGAAATGAGAACTTTGTGGGAAAAGAGAAGTAGGTTCACTTACATGTCTAAGCCAACGAAAAAAAATGTGCTCATCTCATGTCCTCCTCAGAGGCTGGTTAAATGAATTAAGTCAGCAGAAAACTCCTTTTACAGAAGAACCAAAGATTTCTCCCCTTTCTTCTCTGATTTGGTTCATTACAGTCCTGCTAGGCTAGGTGAGCTGGGAAAAGAGTAGAATGGTTCATTCAACAATCTGAATAAGCTGATTTTCAGATTGGTTTGCTTTCAACAGGAAAGTGTTTCCTATGAGGATCCGATACAAAGATACAAACTATATTTTAGTAGTAAGTAGATGTTGAGTAACCACGTTAGTCCACTGAGAAAGGAAAAAAAAATAAAGAAGTCTGCTAAATATTTAAATATTCAGAGAAGATTTTTGTTTTATATGAAAGAAAGTTTTCTAATAGGAAGCTCACTGGGTACTGAAACATTAAAGCAGCCTACTTAAGCATATCGTGGATTTTCCTTCATTGGAATCATTACCGGTGCATCACACTGACGTCTGCCAAGATTGAGCCAAGGTTTCTTACCCTGGCGAGACCCTTACTGTAGTAAAAGTAAAAAGTCAATCTAATATTGCTATTTGATCGGTATTTTGTTGAATACCAGACAAACATCTGTAAACACATTATCCATTAAACATAATTGGACATATTACACTCATCTTTGTTTTAGCGTTCTGAAAAACTTCCTGAATTAGCTCAGCTGCACTTTAAATACACCATGAG
>JAUBNY010001178.1:802819-819004 GCA_032275445.1 Crypturellus soui
TGTCTCTGAGATGGTTCAAGAGCATCAGTGAGTTCTTTATGCAGACTACGTAATATTTTAAAATTCTTTTCTCAACTGTCAGTAGTTTATCCACATCCCTTTTTTTATTACAGATATCAGAGTTGGAGATTGCTATCAGTTATGATCTCTCCTCTCTAAAGTGATACCATAGCCACTCATAGTACCTCTTCCAGCCTGATATTCCAGTATTGGTATGTATGCACTCAAAAAAATAATTTGATGCTTTTTAATACTGTTCCGTGATTGACCCAAGGTCTCAGAAGTAATCTGTGTCAGGAACTGGAAAGCAAGTCCATTTCCTAAATGTCAGTTCAGTGATTTACACTCTAAGGAATCACTGGAAAGTAAATTACAGTATAATCTGAAGTCTGTAAAATTTTCTAGTGACTCTCAGGAGTTTTAAAGCTATGAGTTACTTCATTTTTGGCATTACTTCTATCTACACAGTTGACTTCCGACCGAGCATTTATTTTCCACTACATAAATTGCCTCAGGGAACAGTGGTTGTTTGCCTCTTCTTCCTCTGATTGTGTATGCTAGCATTGCTACATGATTGTAATCTTTCTTTTTTTCTTTTATAGCTATCATGAAGCTTTGGGAACTGATTAAGGAGACATTTTGTCTTTTTCTTAAAAAAGCAAAGGTACTATCTGTTCCTTAGACTTCACATTCCACTGCTAACTTTTGGGCCTGTTGCTCTACCTCTGCTGAATTTGAAAGAGAAGTAGGAGTCTGAAACACTAATATGTTACTGCTTTTGTAATGAACGCTGATGTCGGGGTAGGGAGATCTAAGCTAAAGACTAATGCAACACATAAGCAATCAGTGCAATTATTGGAGGGACAATCTCACTGACAGAAGAAATCTGTAGCTAACATAGCTAAGTCTAAGGCACTTTAAGATCCCATAAATTCCTTGTGGCACCTGCAAGGAGAGATTTACATCAGTTCCGTACAGAAGAAGACATTTTAGGTTGGAGATTTTTATTGGTTTTAGTGCTATGTAAAGCTTATATCATCAAGTTGTGCACATATACTTATTGTTTACTTGTGAGCTGGTTTAATTAACTTGATTTCCAGAAAATATTAGCTCATCTTTTGATTTGGCTTTTTTTTTTCCCACTAACTAACTAAATATTCCTAACAGGAATATTTAAAGTAAATTATATCCTAGTGAGGCCTCTGTGTTTCATGGTACATATATTTATGTTGTTAAGTTGTATGTATGCCCCTAAAGGTAGCTAAGACCTAAAATCTACTTCAGAAAATGTATCTAAGTCTTAAAATTTGAAAGTCAAAAATACTAATGTACCATTCTTGGAAATATGGCTCAATCATGAGACATCGTTCATTTTGTTCTTCTGCTGCTTACTGGTTCCAGATCTTTACAGACTCAGGTAGAAATCAAGATAATGTTTTCATTCAAGTTATATTTTAAGTATTTTCATATTCAGCGTGCCTAAACACTTCTTTTTAAATGAAATATAAACTTCCAGAACACTAAAATGAGCTTTAGGTGTGATCTGATAAAGCCTATGGCTCTTTCTGGCCTATTATAAAATTCATTTGTTCTATGCATGTGGTAATAAGAAGCAGGCATATCACTGAGTTTTGTTCTATTTGATATATTATTCCATTCACTTGGAATACCTTACCCATGGGCTTACCTATGACTTTCTGATAAGAATGTAGTGGAGCCATTTCAAATTCATGCTATTAAAACCCTTACATCTCATCAAAACGTGCTGTGACACCATCCTGTTTATGTCAAAGCATGCAAAGAATTTGTTCAGTCTAACTTGATCCTGCAAACTTTACATTTTACCAGTTGTATTATGTTTGGTAAGTATATATATGATTTGAAATGAGAAGTTTCACAGCTGCTTCTTCTGTGAACATTTGGTCTGTATGTTAATAGATGACAGAGGTAATCTTCTGGAATTACTATTTCATTATGCTTTATTTCCCTAGAAGATAAAATAAAACTTGTTTAAATAAAACAGAGAGGTTTACATTTAATATGATAAAATTATCATATTTTAACTTTGTTAGACTCTTTCTTTCATTTTCTTTGTATGCTCTTTCTGCCACAGGGCTCAAGTTATCATAATTACAGAGATTTATATTTTGGAATTTTGATATTAAGTGTATTTTTTTTCCCGGAGAAGTATCAGCTGTGTTCAGAAAGGCCTGCCTTTCCTGTAGCAGGTCTCCCCTGTGTTATTCGGTCTGCAGGATTCAGTGAGATGATTGCCTTGAGTTTAAACAGGAGACACATGAGCAGGAGCAGCCTAACATATTCCCCGGTCCACGGATTTCCAGTATTCAAACCTTGTAGGCAAAATACAGGCTGACTGTGGACAAGCACTTTCTAGACTTGCCAATTGATAGAGTCCCCCCACAATGCCTTATTAATAATATATGGAGCCACTTTTACCTGGAGAATCTAAAGTGTTATGGGCTATGTTTTTATGACTGAATCTTTCTTAAAGCAAATATTGTTATTCCTATTAACACATCAGACAGACTTAACTATTTTCCCCCAAAACTCAATCCTTGAGCAACCAGATATATGTTTAAACTGCATCTTATATCTAAGGTTTTTGGCATAATTGGTAACAAATTGAGGAAAAAAATCATGGGAATGTGGTAACTTAATATGACATAAAGGCAGTATGTGACAAGTATTTTAAAAATTCAGTCCAGGTAAGTGATGATAATGGGAAATATCTGCTGGGAAAGAAATATAGCAGAATGTTCAGGAAGTTTTTGGGCTACACGAGTGAAAATGTTTCTGATTCAAGAAACAGAGAAATAAATTAGAATGGAGTTCTCTAATTCCTTACCAATTCTGAGGAGTGGATGAGAATATGAGTTCCTTTTAAGAATGAGCAAGAAAAAATGTCTGTGATCATCCAGGACCACAAAGAAGAGTAGCAGCTGAGTGGTAGAAGGTAGGACTAAATAAATTTATAGAATTGGTAGACATGATCTCATGCAAGGGAAAATGCTATTAAAGAATTTGCTCTTTAAAAAGTAATACACACAATTACATAATATCCATCCACAAGTAAATATGCCAGTGTGGAGGAAACAGAAAACGCTTTTAGAGACTAACTTGATTAAACGATGAACTGTGCCTGAACCTCAAACACAAAAGAAGAAGCAAAGTGGAAGTAGAAACTAGGTCAGGCTACTGAGGGTGAATAATAAATACAACATACATGAACTTGTAGGAACAAATTTTAAAAAGCCATAGTTCAAAAGAAGATGCACCTGCCAGGAGATATCAGTCAGTTTAGAAGTACAGCTGTAGAGGGGGGAAGACGAACGAAAGAATAAGCTGGTCAGCTTTTCAGTGAAGAAGATAAACTAGTGCTTGATGATACTGAGGGGCCAAATTGTATATATATGTATATATTTTTCTCTCAAGCCTGACAAGAATGAACAATTGCAGTTGAGTGATATTATAGTTAGTACCAATGACAAAAAGAAAGACTTCAACTCTGAGTGCAGAAGTTACAGTTTAGAATTTTTCAAGTCAGCAGGGGCTAATGAATTTCCTACTCGGATAGGCAAGGACTGCATGATGAAATGTTAGGCAATAATGTTGTACTTGAGAGCATGTGATGGGCAAGTGAGGTCTTGAAAGACTTGCCAAGACATTAAATAAGTAGAAAGGAAGACTGAAGTATAGTTCAGCCAATAGCTTAATTTCAATTCTCAGAAAATATTGAAACAAATGATTGAACAACTATTTGTTAGCACTTGAAAGAAAACAAGAACATGGGTAGCAGCCAATTCTGAATTATTGAATTTATGTGATGATCTTCTACAACATAACAGCAGGATATGAGGACATAAATGTCGTTTAACTTGACCTCAGTAAGGATTTTTTATTGTCTCATACAGCAGTTTAGGAAACAGTGGTCTATATAAAACACTAACAGCATGTTAATGAAGAAGGGTTGGATAGATCACACTTTAGGAAATAATGACCAGTGATATCAAGAAAGCATCAAGAACGCCATCATGTGTTTAGTGTTTATTAGGGTCCCTCAAAGACGTTGTTCATTTTGGTTCTGTTCAGCTTTTTTTTTTCTTACTTTTCCCAAAGAATGTGCCTATTGCATTTCCGGGTGACATGGAGTCAGGACACATGACAAGAACAGAGGATTCAAAGTGAACTTGAAAATTTGAGTATGTAGCCTGCAAATAATGAGCTGAAAAAGCACAGGTTCAAGGGTAAGGTATTGCACTTTAGCAGGTGTAATCAACCACACATATATGGGAAAGGAACTTCAGAAAAGGAGTTGTGCTTTACAGTGGTTCACAAGGTGAGCATAAGTCACAGTAATAGAAAAGGTAGAAAAGTGTGGCTGCTTTCATACTACATAGTATGCAAAATATATGAAATAACACTTTTCTTTTGCTCATTGTAATATTGCAGAATGATTTCCAGTTTGAGGCCTTCCAGTTTAATAAAGAGAAATAGAGAATTCTCATTAGAGAACTAGGAGTGATCACAAGTCTTCAAAACATGACCTACATGGAAAGACTGAACAGAGGTCCTTTAATCATAAGAAAGGAAGGAGGGGCATTAACACAATAGTTAGATGTTTGAGAGAATATTGTAAAGAGGAACATATTTTGTCCTTTATTTTTTGATTCTGATTGGAAACTGGGAAACTCTTATGTGTATTGATAGTGAAGAATTGGTAGCGTACTGGTAATGTTAGGTCCTTCACAGCATTTGTAGGTTGGGACAAATATACATACAAAAACATAGATATACTTTGTCTATTTTAATGCCAGGAGCGGTCTGCAGTCCTGATTAGCTCTCTGAATTCGAGAGTTGAAAAGTTGAAAGAAGTTATGTGATTATGATATGAGGTCCCAAATGTCAGTCTATCTTTAGAGGTATAATGTGAAAATATTTGAAACAAAAAGGGGAGATAAGCAAGTCTCAAACACGTGTTACTTGCAAGCTCACAAACATAAAACAGGAAGACACGCAAAAGCCTAAGAATAAATCCAATGCAAACAAACATGAATTCTTTTGGCTAATGTGTATGTGAAAACAAGAGAACCTGTATAAAAGTCTGTGACATCTAGTCATTTATTTTCTTCTTTAAGAAAAAAATAGTTATAACTAGAAAGGCCACAAGATTGTATCTGTTGTCTCTTTTCTTAAAATAGAACTCATAAAAATAATTTGTTGTCTATATTTGAAGTGTAACAGTGTAATCCATGGATATAATATGAATAAAGGATTAAAATGAAGATTGCTAAAATGTTTCCTTCAAAATACTTGTAATTTGTAGCAATTCAGTCTTTTGTAAAGCAAAGAATTTGTTATTTAAATCCATTTCAGTATAAATTATTTAGCAGTATTCAAATAGCAGGTCCTTCTTAGCAGAATATCCCAGCCTTTACAAAGCTGATTAACAGATTTCTAGCTGGGGACTCTTAGTTTGTGAATGCAGGTACTATAAGATCAGACATGCTCATAAGAAAAAAGTAATAAACAAATGCTCAACATATGTGAGAATGTAGCAGTAGATAAAGTAGAGCTCTTCCATCACTAACTTTTGTATTAAATGTTAATTGGTATAAGATTAGATTATACAAGAAAAAAATGAAGAAGTAAGAAGTTCCATTTTACCTTGACTGTCATAATTTTTGAGGAACCTCTTACAACTCTCTAATGCTATTATTAATTCTTTATATAGTCATGATTAGAAACCTGAGAGTGATGTCTGCAAGTATGTCTGAATTCAGAAGACAATAAAATTTTTAGGTTGTATTTGACTGGGATAGGACTCGAGACCTCTGAAATGAATGCCATCTCAGGACTGAAGTTATTTTTTATAATGAAGCCAGCACATGTTCTATTCCTTCCAAATCATCCACCTGGGGAAGAAGTTTGAGTATTAGAGAAGGCGGCTTAATTTTCCATTCATTAGCCATAGCTCAGTGATGCCTGAACCCCAAGGAAAAGTTGCATAAAATCCAATTAAAATCAACTTAATTGGTTAGAGGTTTTAATTTTTAGATAAAACCTCACTTTATATTGTTTTTTTCTTGCATGGTTTAGAACCATCACTGGAATTTTAATTGATTTGTATAATAATACATTAGATTGAAGATTCAGTTTTAAAGGTTAAAGAATGTTTCAATACCAAGAGCAGCAAATAACATAGGCTTCGAACTGCTGGGACAAATCCTCTTCTTACACGTTATTTAGGACTTTACATTCTGTCTGACTGCAGTGGAGTTGTTCCTCATGTAGAGGTAAAAAAATGTTATGATAAAGTAGTGGTAGACATATACATGAATAAGGAACAGACAAGAGATGAAGACTTACACCTAGTGCCGGTGTACATCTATTCTGACAAGCGTAACCATCCAGACAGGGATCCTGAGTGGACAAGGCAAGTAGGATGCAGTTAGGGCAACTCCAACTTCAGTTCACTCCCCACAGGCACCCTGCAAACCCTCCTTTTGGAGAGACACAGTAGGAAAAGCAGGAGCAGACTTGTTCCACAGCAATACGTGCGTATTTGGGAAATGATGTTGGGAGGTCAACCTTTTCTTATGATCTGAGGCCTAACTTGGAAAATAGCTTTCCGAGGTGCGGTTTTGCTTAGTTTAGGACCAGCTACAAGTTGCACTTAACTCTGGACGGAAAAAGCTATTGTACACCTTGTGTGTTTTTCACTCAGTCTATCTGTTAGCCTGCCAGCCTGGGACTGGATTTACTCTAAGGCTCTCTGGTCTGGAGGTCAATGATCAAGTTCCCTTGGTAAAGAACTATCTTTTGTGGCTTCTTACGTGGTCCAGGTCCAAACCCCAGTCACAGAGACCAAGAGCTAGAGCCCTAGTTAGGGCTCTAGCCCAATCCTGGAGTAGAGCCCTAGCTCTTGATCTAGGTGGGCTAGGGAAGTCTACTTTCTGTCTACAGCTTCTGAGCGCCTTGTGTGGGACCCTTTTAAGGATCTTGACTCTCACTAAAGTGTGTGACCCTGATGATGTGTCTCCCATCTGACTGGATGAAAAAAAGAAAGCCAAACCATCACAAGTGAATCCTGCAGTTGGAGCACCAAGGCAGGATGCACCTCCCTATCTCTGTCATCGGCATCTGCGTGGTCCCCACTTTGGAAAAGATCCTTGGACTTGGGCTCTATGCAGGAACAAGACAGGGAGACCTCAGGGCCCATCATCGTCCCCTTTCTCCAATCTTGCAGTGGATATTGTGCTGAAAGCAGGCATTTAGGCAGGCTGAGTCTGTAGTACAATGCTGTTTTATTTTATGTCACCTGGCAGATGCAGATGTAGTAAGGAAAGCTAACAGTCCAGAGGCCCAGGCCCAGGTTTCCCTGCCCTTGCCAGTACGTGCCAGGAGAGGCACGTGGCTGAGCGACCACAGTGTGTTATCCGGGTGAGGGCAGCAGGGAAAAGGAGCCTTGGGTACCAGTGCAAGAAGATCCCTGCAGTGAGGGATCTGGGGTGTCCATGGGGGTTTGTGGGATGTCTCCTGCACACCCTCACAAAACAGGGTCAGTGTGATCTCTGAGCAAGGGGATTTTGATTAGAGATTGTCAACATTTTACTGAGAAATCCACCACAGCTACAGGAAATGTCCTCCGAGTTGCACTGAAATGATGTTTTGGAAATATTCATATTTAAGTATACATCATGCCTCATAGCTTTTCAATATTCAGAGTTCATTTATCTCAAAGTTTAGTTTCTTCCTTATGTTTACCATCAACTGAAGGACCAGAACTGATGAACTGCTGGGAAATGTTTTGTCATGTTGTATACAAGTGTCTCACCTGTAACTAATGCTTTTACGTCTAACTTGCATCCCTCTGAGGAGAGATGAATATCCACTGTTATTTCATACTTACATAATAGCTATTCATTTGTTTCATGACTGAACTTTTCCATTAAGGATTTCCAAGTCTCATATCATAATAGTCTGCCGTTGCAATTGCAATATGACACAAGACTGGCTTGCACGTAACTGTTACCAGATGGCATATAGTGCTGCCATATTCGCTATAACAGACGTTTCAGCTTAGAAGACGCAGAGCATTCCCTTTCGATCTAAACAAAACTGACTCCATTTAGCAAGTGAATCTTGCTAAAGAGCCCCGTGGGAAATAATAATGGTAAAATTTCTATGATAAAATTTGTGGTAAGTGCATTATTATGAATAGCTATTAGATAAATTTGCAAATGGATTTGTTTGTGTATCTACATTTATAAAAACTCCCATGCAATTCTACAGTTGAATGATCTATAGATATACTTCATAATTATGTATATTTGACTTGTTGACTGCGTTTGGGATTATACTAAGAGCTTCATCAAAGAAATTCAGTGAAGCGAAAGCAAGTAGATTATGGAATTTGCCTTCTTTAAGCATGTTTCAGGATAAGTTTAGTACTCAGTCCTTTTTTTTGCCTATTGTAATGTCAGCAGACAGTGTATCTGTCAATTTGTATCACAAGCTACTGTCAGGTTGCTTATTTGGGAGGGAATGAGAGAGGGCAAAGGGTTGCACCGAGATGGATTAGGAATGAAAAAGCATCACAGCGTAGCACGGAAGACAACATGGCATAGATGTGTGCAAATAAATTACAGGTGGGCACTCTTCTGTGTCCTCGCCCTGTGCGTGAATGTGATGAGATGCGGGTGAGCTTCTTGCCAGCCTACCTGGCGAATATGAAAAGAGCTCCAGGTCTCGGTACTGCAGGGACCGTATGTCTGGGGCCAGATACTGGAGATGTGTGAAGTGATATTGGAGGAGCTATAGGCCAGATGCAGGAGAGTCCCACATGTGCGTGTGTGTGCATGGATGTGTGCTTACTGGGAACACACGCTTAGTCTTCCTACTGTCTGGACCTGAGAGCAAGGCACAGCAGCAATCACACGCTTAGCCAGCTCTGAAAGAACATAGCTGGGTCTCTGTTTGTACAGTTTTTGTGATATAAACTGGCTTTTCCTTCTCTTAGCATTCATCACATTGGCTTTACCCATGATCGTCCCTGGTTGTGAAGGTGCCACATGATTTTCCCTCTCTGATTCCTCATTTCTTCTGACTGTGGTAATTCAAAGCAAATTTTACAACTTTACATAGGATTTCAGTGTCTGTGCTGCTCAGGAAAGGTCTGCAATCTGAGATCACTTATATCTGTGTTGCTGCTGGGAAGGCAGACCAGGGAACAGGTTAAAGCACGTGATACAGCTTGGCTGCATACTTTTATCTGCACCTCCATCTGCAGAATATGTGGAAAGATTTTGAGATCATGTCAAGCTATTGTAACTTCAAAATGGTATAAACAAAAACATTCTGCAGTAATAAAATATTGACCTGAATTGGGCAATTAAATATAGTTTGACTTTTATTAACTAGCTTCTTGTGTGAAGCCAATTCCAAAAGCATAGGCTATACCTCTTGTTTTAAGCATGCATATAATCACTGTCGGACTCTCTGTTATGTTTTAGAGAGCATTAACCTGAAAAAAATGCTGTTTTTCCATGTGTAAGTATTCTTTCAGCTGGAAGATTTTGTTTCTTCTGTGCTTCATTATATTACCAAAAATTCTCTAAACACTTTCATGTGAAAAGGTTTGGAAATGACACTGCCATAGCTCAGGGGAAGTCCACACCTTCAGTTATTTTATTATTTCCTCTTTGAAAATGGCTGTTATTATTTTTTATGTGGAATAAATTTTCACCAATGCACTGCAATGTCATTCATTACGATGAAGTAATTTGTTTTTTGAACTCTTTCCAGTTTCAATAACATTTGTGATAGTCTATAGTAGCCCTTAAATGCCTAATTATTGTCTACTGTAGAGGTGCATGGGAATTCAGCTATGTAATTTACTGAATAAACTGAGCAGTAACAGTCTAGAAACTCAATCCTAAAGCTATCAAAATATATTTTTTTTCCATTTTTTAACCAAAGTTCAACACAAGTACCACTTGGATTTTGCCAGAAACCATGAATTGATTATTATTTCATACATGTCATTCTATTTATCATTTGTCATTCATATTCACACAAATTATTCACACAACTAACAACTGCCTGTTACAGTCGACTGTGCTTACACTCTGGTTGATTGTTTAAATATTACTGAGATAGATAGATACTTTCTTCTAACATTTTTGCAATTTGCTTCTTGTGTTAGCCATTAGTTGATATAATATTCTCCTCAGACAACACAAAGAGTGTCCTTAGCAAAACTGCAGAATAGTTTTGACAAGAAATTCATAAACACCACATACTTGATGTATGTGATCACCGCTTAAAATGGGGAGTGTGTTTTCTGCATATCATCTACAGAATAAAAAGGTAAGACCGCCTCTGGCTATTTCATCACTTGATGCAGCCTGTTCATCACTTGGTACAGTCATCACTCTTTCCCAAATTCTAGGTCTGTTTTTTGGATTAGATAACACAGTAATGTTTGCCAGGAGAAAACGACACTTAGTTTCATTTTTTTCTTTGAACATGAGAGTTTGCTGCAACTCCATATGCAATAACTACAGCCTATGAAGAAGATAGCTTATCTGCATAAAGAAAGCATATCAATAAAAATAAAGGTCATCTGATCTTTTATGAGATAAGTCTAAAAATGTACAGAAGCATTTAAAACTGTAGATGCTTCTTACCCTCTGAAATTCCTGGAGACCTTAATGCTTTTGTTCTTTTTATTTCTTGAAAGGCTTGATAGCATTCTGTGTATCAGATATGCTAGAAAAGCATTTTCATTCTGAAGCACAAAACTTATTAGTAGCTCACTTAGTTTATTAGATTTTTTTCTGTAGTTTTAATATGCACTTAAAATATATAGTTCTATTTGCTGAGATCTTTGCTTGCAGAGATGCTATGAGCTGCTCTTACATATGTTACTATTATTATTTTAGTTCTGTTATTTATTAGAAAAAGAGGAATGAAAACTTTCTATGGAAATGCAGTAATTTTTTTCCATAACTGAAAATGATGACCAAACTGTCTGTGTAGGAGTACAGCTCTCAGGCTAGGCTGAGCTGCTTTGAAACTGTTAAAAGTAAAATATCCTGTTGCAAGTAAATATTTGGTGAAATAACAAGTATGTCTAGAAGGTTTCTTTACAACGAGATGAAAAATTGGTAGTAACTTTTATGACATTTTTCTTGAATGGCAATGTTCAAGTCATTTTCAGCATTATCATCAGGGTTGTATTATTTTTATAGAACAAACATAACTCATAGGAGTTTCATACATAGTTATTCAGTTACAAATAAATGTCTGATATTAGTAAGAGTTTTACTTTTCTGTTATCTTTTTTGCTATAATTATTTTTACTAACCTTTCAGGTTTTCCTATATTTTGCCCATAAGCCACTTGAAACAGTAACATTCTCTTTGAAAATTTGCATTTGATTATTATTTACATTTCCTGCTTCTCATCTTAGTAACTATTCTTATAAACTGTTCTGCCTTTGCTGAATTGGTGAATGTTGTCTTCTCCTATTAATATGTCCTTGGTGAATACAATGCTCAAAAAAACTGATAGATTGATTAAGATGGTTGGTTTGTTCCCAAAACCTGATAAGATAGAAGGAAGATCCTCTTCCAGGTGAACTCCGTCTTGCTCCAGATTGCTCTGCCTCACCAGAGCAGGAAGGTCTGAATAAACAGGTCTTTTTCATATTTCATCAGTTTCTGCCTTTCACACCTTTGTCATTCACTGACACCATCAACTGACATCTCCCGTACCACAAATGTTGAGCGGTTCTTCTACCCAGTCTCATAGTGAAACGACCACCTTCTTACACACATTGAACTGCATCATTTCTCCTCAGGTGAGAGCACCCATCAGCTGGTGCACTTTGGAGGTCAGCAGCCCCAGCAGAAGTGCTGGAGCATCTGAAAAGCCAGTCATGGATCCAGGTGGACTCAGCTGTGTGTTCTACGTGCCTTAAAATGCCCTAAGGCATAGTAGACTTTGAGGTGAGTTGCGTGAAAATCCCAGATTTCAGGATGTATAATGTCATAAATGTTGTCAGCTATCCAAATTTACGTGAGTTTAACATGAGGAACTCTGCAGAAGCTAAGAAATGACATCCAGTAACAATGAACAATCAGTCACATAAACACTAATATATAACTAAATTAATCCACCAACAACATGGAATAATTAAATGGAGAGAATATATTCCCCTTCCCCCTGGAAGCTAGTAAACAATACTGAAGGAATGCCAGAGCCTTTTCTCTACCTAAATCCTGCTCTGCTCTATATTTATGTTCCTAGAGTGCCTGTAGGATTTCATATTTCTTACTCTCATACCTTGTTACAAGCGGATGACAGGATGGAAAAAAAAAAATGTTCTTCGAAAAAATGTTATAGCCTAAAGCTTGGAAATCAGAATGGTGAATTGTATGCTCATTATAATTATTCTTTTTGTCTGCAATGTTCAACTACATACAGTACAGTGAAATGTCATGTTCACTTCCTGGCCTAATAAAAAGAAGAACTTCTACAAACACAAAGCATCTATCGGAACCCACCACAACCCACAGTTCTTCTTTTTCACAAGAGCCAGAGGAGCTTCTGCAGAGCTACTTCCTAGTATTCTCCCTGAAGATACACTGCTTTCAAAAGCAACACCGCATTTCTTTAAATGTACATTTTCAAAATGAGGGGTCTTGCTATATGTTTTGACTATTGCAATTTTTTAACGATGGTTATCAAAAGATGTTTAAAAAACTACACTTTGCATGTGAATGGTGCTGTATAATTGGTGATAATAACATACAAATATATGGAGATTAGGCTATTCCGAATGAAAACTGTGACTAAATCCTTGTGTTTTATGGCCAAATCTGTTCAGGGATAACTTGACATGCTTACTGAAAAAGCTTTTGAGAATCTAAACCATTTTGCTTCTAGTGAACATCAGGCCCTATATTATTCTGTGGAACATGACTGTCAAACATTTTTGTTGGGTTGATCATGCATGAAAGACTAAAATCTTTTGCAGCAGCAAGAATGGTCTCTTTAGGATTTTCACGTCAAAGTGCCTCCTTCTTTTCAGGCGTAAATGTAACGTCTCCTCCCCAGGTGACTCCCTTGAAAAATGAGAGGGGGAAATGAGAAATAAGTGCCTTATAATTTCCTGAGTTGATGTGGTTTTTAAGTGCACCTTTTTCCTCTCTTGTGCAGTAATCACCAAAATGCTGCTAGAAACAGCAGTTCCTCTTTCTCATCTTTAATGAAGATTTTTACTGCTATTCTGCACTGTATTTTTGAGATAGCCTGATAAGTATGGTATATTAAATCATTAAGCTTCTCTTCACAATATATAGCAAAACTGCATGGGAAAGAGATGGCAATCATTTCCCTTTTTAGTAGAGAAGCTTAGAATTTTCTGACAAGCTCTGTTACCCCTTGGATAATCCATAGAACAAAAGGTAGAATTAATCTACTTTCTACTGCAATCTTAGCAACTCCTAAATCCTTCATGTATATCTGTTTTGGCTTTGCTTACACTAGAAAAAAAAAGATAATCCAATTTTGTGTTTCTATTCTATATAATTACTTACTTTTTGACTAAATAATATTTTCACCCCACCCAAAAAACCCTACATCATCTGAAAACACTATCCACACCACTGCTACATATGAATATCTTAGTCTTAACAGAGAAATGAGTGAGGGTTTTTTGCAAAGTATTTTTGGTTATTGTTTGCCTGTGAAAGCATATCATAGAAATGTGTTACCTTAGGTATATCATAACTGTAATCGACAGCTGGGAGGGCAGGAAGGAGAGAAAAACATTGCTTTTCTTCTTCTCCTGACCCTTTTTAAGGCAGGCTTATGCAGAATTCACAGGACACACATCACACCTGACAAAATGAAACAAAAAAAAAATATCTTAAACCTGCATGAAGTCTGTATTTCAGATGGAATAAAACCAGCAGTGTTTGCCTCCACCTGAGTCTCTGACAAAGGCACAAATGTTTGCTTTTTATTCTCTGCTGCTGTACTACTCAAATAGAATAAAATATTGGTCATGCTTTTTAAAAATCTGTCTGAATTAGATCTGCTTCCATTTCAGTCTTGGTGCACAGGGGTACTTCAGCTTTAATTTTTCTTTTCAGCTTAGCAAAGTAAGTTTTCTTTGCGCCCCGCTAACCTCCTCCTCCTGGAGCCCTCTTAAAAATCTCTGGAAGATTTTTGTGCTTTACATACTTCTTAAGCTTACTTTAGGTACTTTAGGTGCCTCACTTCTATGAATTTGCATCTACGGGAACCCAAAGCCATCCCTCCAGGAACCTGGGCAACTGCTGCCACGTGGGCATCAGCTGCGTTGCGGGGAATGGCGATTCTGAAGAAAATGGCTATTTCTGTTGGAAATGGTTCTAGGAGCCTAGAGCTGATATCGTTTAATTCCCTGAAGCCCAGGAGTGACTGCCACTCCTGAGCCCAGGGAAGACCTCAAAGGCCAGCTTTGATGAGCAATCAGAGATTAATTTTTCAGGCATTAATCTTCACTTGCGGCAATGGTATGCATTTCATTTTCAACGATGCTGGGAAAGAAATTCTAGAAACCTTCCTGGCCACTCCTGTGTGTGACAAGTGCTTTTGAAAATGGCATCTTAGTGGTTACACCATAATGGGTATTAATTGGCCATCTGCTGATTTCGGAGCTCGGAAGACCTGCAAAGACTCCCTCACAAGAAGCTGCATCCTTTATTTTTCAGCAATTTTGTTTATTCCTTTCAGCAAATGGCTCCACTAAGTCTGAAATGAGCACATGAAAGGTAGTGTCCTCACGAGGGATGCGTTGGCCACGTGCAGCTCCAGCAGAGATGCAAGGGCAGGAGAAGCGGCCTCGCGCGGGGCGCCCGCTGCTCTTGAGCCACCCAGGTGGGATGGGTGATACCAGTGCCCAGAGCAGGGAGTGTGCAGGAGAGGAAAACGGAGCTACAGATTCCAGTACTAATCCTTACATTGTTTTCATTGATTTTAGGGAAAAGTAAAACTCAAATCCTCGTTCACGCTGTTTTTTTGTCTGTACAGAGCTTGCAGCTTATTCTCATAACAAAAGTTCAGCTCCAAATTGCTATGGTTTTTAGTCTGGTATTCACAAGAGATACCCCAAAAGTGAATTGATTCCTATCTCTTTATTTTCTTCTAAGAGATAAGGCAAGGAAGCAATATAATGAAACAAAATATTTATTATTATTGTTGTTGTTGTTGTTGTTATTGTTATTATTACTGTTACTATTATTATTATTATTTGAATTCAATGGTTCACAAACTGAGTTCTCTTATTTTTGGCCCTGGTCACATTTCCCACTCCTTCTAAAGACTGAAAAAGTTCAGACAAATTACTGCAATACTACAAGATAACTGTGAAACAAACTTCAGCAATTTTGTGCAAATTTGTCTATGCTGAGACACTGGAATCTGGAAAGCTCCCAGAAGAGAAGACTGGCTGAAACAGATTTAAATATTTTTATAGGAGATGGATAACACTTTCTGCTTGGCTGAGAAGCTAGAACACTTTTACAAAGCCCAGCAACCCTCACTAAATGCTCAGTATTTTTGCTGCTATTAGAAACAGAGCTTTTCTACTTTTCCCTCCTCTCTTCTGAGCCATATGTGTGTACCTTTTTGCCTCTTACATGTCTTTATGCTGCGAAGGACAGTGGACCAATTTTCATTTGCCCTTGCATATAAGGAGAGAACTACTGAAGTTTGCCTTGCTCCAGCCTCACCTTCTTCTCGCCCTCTGCCCAGCACAGGATCTGGCAGCATTAGCTGAGGATTCCCTTGGTGTAAGGGAGTCTGTAGTTCCCATCCACAGGAGTAATGCAAAGCACAGTGAAGGGAGAGGAAGGTTCCTGCTCTTCACAGCTGCTCTCTATGATGCAAGATTAAATAGGAAGAGACAGAAGTTCTCAGTTTTGTTTTTACATCATCATTTCTTCAATGACTTTCAAAGTTAACTCTTTCAAACTCAACATTTCCAACTTTTTAAAGCCCCACAAGTGAGGTTAAATCATGAGGACGTCTTGCCCTCACAACAAAGTACCTCAAGGGAGGCAGTGAGGAGGACGGGGCCGGCCTCTTTTCACTGGTGGTCACTGACAGAAC
>JAUBNY010001178.1:819104-831936 GCA_032275445.1 Crypturellus soui
CCCTGCGTGTGCAGGGGGGTTGGACTAGATGACCTCTAGAGGTCCCTTCCAACCTTAGGCATTCTATGATTCTACGACTCTATGAAAGCAAAGATGGAAAGGCTGTGCAGGTATTCAGTGATTCTTATACAGACAGGGCTGAATTCTGAGCTGCTGGTGCTGCAGTGGAACTCTCCATACCGTGGAGACTGGTATGCCTTGAGAACTGTGTTTTTGTAATATTCTGGGATATGTGTCAGACTGGACACATCTGGGCACAGCTGGAGATCTAGACAGCGTGGGCTTTATTCTAGTTTCACTTCCCTATGCTTTCATTTCCATGTCAGTGAACAGTCACACTGGAGCCGCATGGATGTGGTTAAAAATCATGCACGTAAGAGGACTGGGAAATGAAACCATCACAAGGTTCCTGTAAGCGGAAGGTAAAGCGCTACAGTATGTGCTAGGAAACTTTCTCAACACATATGTAGATGAACAACAGTTATCCACTTTATTTCACCTTTATTCTTCTGAACCTTCATCCTCAGGGCAATCACACACATTTATTTACTTGGGATTAGAATATAGTGCTGGGTGTAGAATATATCTGTACAACCAGCATGTACATCTTTAACCACGGATAAATCACATGCAGAAAATTATCATTACATCAGAAAACTCAAAAGTGTCTTCCAGTAGACCCAAACATGCTACTAAAACCTTTAAGTACTGACTTAATGCTCTTCCTGTCTTTCAGAAAAATTGAACTCTTTCTTGTTTTGTGACTGTGAAGGAAACTGATCTACTGTTTTTTAATCTCCTGTAGGTCTGGATTGTTGATCAGGGAAAAGGGTTTTTACGTGACTTCAAAAAAATATATTTTTTATTTTTATATTTCTGTTTATTTCTGTTTCCCTAATATAAATTTCTATGAAGCCATGGCTATGTGGGCTTCAAAGCACTCTCCAAAATTCAAGACCAACAGTTCCCATTTTATAAAGGAGATAACATACACAAAGAGCCAATGTTGGCTACTGTGGTCATACAGGTAGAGTCAGATCTCACGCTAGGGCCAAGAAAAAAAAGTGAGATTCTGAGCAGAGAGTGTAAAGATAGCATCCAACCTTTGTTTCCTTCCTGAACTGGTCACGCTATGTACCTATGCTTGGAGTCACGCACTTTCATGGCTACAAGTACCAATTGCTGCTTGGAGTCACACACTCTCATGGCTACAAGTCAAAATCCATCTTAGGAGGCTGTCCCTTCTTTCCTTGTATGAACAGTGCATTGGGAAGGTGAAGGAGGAGGGGAAGAGTCCCAAGTTGTTTAATCCTCCATCTGGTAACCTGACATGGGGGCATCCAGGCTTTGGTTCATGTCTATCACCCATCAGCTTCCATCTTTTTGGGGCTTCAAAAAACTCTTCTTCTGCCTGGTATAAGCCTCAGGTCCCTTTCATCATCCTGAAAGGACAAAAGACACCCATCCACCACGCTTGTGTTTTCATGACCAACATCAGAGCATTGTGATTCTCAGTCTGCCTTTAATGTTGAGCCCACTAAAAAGTGGGTGATGCTGGTGTGTGTGAGCAGAGATGGAGAGTCTCTCTTCAGGGTATTTCATCTGTATCTGTAGTCAGGAATCATACTCACAGGATGCCTCCTTCCTCTACTCAATTCCTGAGTCAAAACTAGACCCAGAGCTTGAGCAAACTATACTTATAAACTTCCCTGCAAGATCCTAGGTGGCAAATGGGGATGACACAGCTCTGTAGACAGAAGGAAGAGTTGAAAGCCTTCAATAAGATTATGACACTGCAGTAACAAGGCCAATACAGATACTTAAAATAGCAAATGCATCACAGATGGCTAACCAGAGGTCTTTATTACCTCCACTTACTAGGGGGATGTTCTAGATGGGAGCTGTTCTGTTCCAGTTGTCCAAGGTTGACATAGGGCCAGTGAGAGGGCACAACGAGGAGCTGAACTCACATTTCAGAGCGCAGTAGTGTGTAGCTTGCAGCTCAGCTTACAGGCGGCCGTTTGGTGTGGCACAGCAAAGGGAAGTACCTGGTAGTGCTGAAGAGACAAGTGATTTTTGTTGGTAAACATTAGTCAGACGGTGATTCATAGTAAGTTCTTTCTGTATTGATTTTAAAAGCCACCTGAATCTGAAATGTTATGACAGGAGGTGCCCAATAATGCCAATTTTGATAGCTGATGGAACACAGGAAAACAATGCTTCAAATGCCAAAAAAACCCTTCTGTAAGAACTAATAAATATTTTTGAAGACTTTTAAAAAGTTTGGGAATTCAAGTCTGCATTTTTTCTCAATTTTGTGGTTAAGTTCATTTGTGGCATTATGAAAAAGATTTTTTTTTATTATTTTAAGTACAAGTTTCACTGTAACCTGATTCTTGGTGTTATGACAGCTTCAGCTCACCATACGAACTATGATATTTCCCTCAGTGCCCTTACATCACTTCCATTTCTATGATGTTATTATGCTTCATAACTAGCAGCTTGTATTCTTTATTTAGCAGACCTCTGAGATGGCAAAGGATGTCATAAATTCCTTAGACACAACCCACCTGTGAAATTTATGCATTTTCATTAATAGAAAATAGGAGAATTGAGAAATGTATTTGCAATTTTACATATAGCACAATTCATCTACTTTTCTCTGTTTGTGACAGTATGCAATTTAAGCAAATTATCTGCTCACGCAAAATGTAAGTCGAACTGTATGTTTAGAAGCTTCACCATGCCCTCTTCTTTCCTGAAGTATCTTGATGTCTCCTGAAGAAATACTTTGAAACTCAAAGCTGGTTTTTTTCAGCTATATGCTGGCTAATATGAGGGTTATGTTCTAACTTAGCCAAAATGGCTTCTCTTTAAAAACAAGTGTTTCTGGAATTCTTCCAGCAGCAGCTAGCTTCTTTTCTTGGCGGTGGGCACAGAGTGATTTCTTAATCCCTGCTTCACAGTCTGCCTTCCTGCAGTTGGTCTTCTTTCTCCCTAGTAACCTGTTGTTTCTTACATAAGCAGATTTCTGAAAGAACTGTAAAAGGCACGCTTTATTTTAGGCTTTTCCAGGAAAGGAAATGATAAATTCCAACCTGGCAGCAGAATGGCCTGATTAGAAGGGTCCCAGTCCAGCAGCATCCTGTCTTGCTATTGCATGCAGAATATTCACCACATGTAATGTGGTTTCAGCTCTTGCTGTGACAGAGAAAGTCTAGTCCTAGTGGAAGGGACATCTGAGCAGGACTGCCTTCTACCTGGAGTTTGTCTTTTCCGTGAGGTTATAAACTCCCAGAGTAGACAAGCCCATCAGAGTTGCTGTCAGATGCATAACTGCCTCCCTTTCCTCTTCCTTTAGTGCTGATCTTGTAGGTAGATGAGAGGAAATAAAGATCACAGGAGGATGGGCATGTCTGCTCTCTCCTTTCACCTGTAACCTGAGCCTTGGGAAAGAGCAGGGGCAGGTTCTTCTCAGTGTCGTTAGCAGAGATTTAACATCTAGATTATAGGGTGAGATTATGGAATTACAAAATAGGATTTGGTCAAATGCAATGATTCGCTACCCTGAAATAAGTGGAAAGGTGACACGAAGGCTTGCTTGCTCAGCAGAAATTATGTCAAATGGCCACTGAAACTGACTCCAGAGGTAGGATGTTTCTGGAGCATATGAGCTTCTATTACCAGTGGCCAAGGCCCACCAACTTCACAATTTTTCCACCTCTTTCTACACTTTCCATGAGAAAACTGCAAAAGCAACTTTCTCTAATGTCCATCAGTAACTCATGTGTGTCAATAAAACACCAGTGTACCAGTTATGATTCTTCTTAGCCCTTATTTACTGAATTGAAAGTTCAAGGAATGAATCTCTTTTCTGCACATCCTTCTTCTCCCTCCTTCCTTCTCTTCATGATGTACAGCCTGTTAATGTTTCCTGGTAGAATGAGAAAAGTCTCAGCACTAGAGAGTATATACAGGCACCTTCACTTCGAGGTCTGTGGAAGAGGTCTGGGGAAGGCAAACATCTGGCTTATATGAAAATGAGCATGATGCCACATCTCCACCATTTGCCTTTGATGCCTGCCTCTGTCATCCTTTATGGCACAACCTCTCTCTGACTGCATCCAACAACAGTGATAATTTCCATTTCTGTCCCTGTCTTGCGACTTCCCATAATTGCCCTTGCATGTCAGGCTCTAACTTTGACGTGGGCTTTGCTTTGAGCAGGAAGTGGATCAGGTGCCCCCAGTGGTCTCTTGAAACCTACATTGCTCCTTAGTTGTGTGATTCTGATTTCAATGCATCTGAATAAGCAAGTTCTAGCAAACTATAAACTTTGTGCTTTAAACAGAAGCACTAAATATATCTATTTACCCATGTGCCAGGGCCAAATATAGGAAGCGGACAACTGATTTGAAAATCAGACTTAATGTGTGGATTTCAGAAAAGAAAAACTTCAGCAAAAAGTGACATATCTCTCCCATGTTTAAGACAAATATTACAGACATACACACACTCCACTAAAAGTTGGTTAGTTCTGTCCCATGAACACAACATCTGCATTTTTTTTTCAGACAGACAGAAAGGAAAGGAAATCCTTGACTGAAGGAGAGGTGAAAGTGCAGGCAGGCTAAACTCACAGAAAAGAGTCAAATAGCTGACTTCTTTATTCTTTTTTTTTTCTTTCTGTTTTAATATCATCTATGAAAATAAGAATTACCAAACAAAACATGTTTGTCTCAGGGAATTAAGTGTCTGGTCTCTTGAACTGTTGGTAGTGCTGATGTGTCAAGCCTGAGGGCCTATCATGATGACAAATAATGTCCCACTGTTCCTTTCTTCTGCCCCTTTCCATCTGTATCCATTCTCTGTCTTGTCTTCTACTTAGATTAATTCAGATTACAAATGCTTTGTGACAGGTGCTGTCTGGTTCCATATTGAGGGGATACATAGCATGATTAGACAAACATTAGTTGGATCACTGCTTTTTAACCTCATTTATGGTTGTGGGAAACTTACTCCTTCTGAAACTTGTCTTCATCCAGTCCAAGAAGAACCATCCTGTTTTAAGTGACAGATGAGGAAGCAGGAGAACATTCGGATTTTAAGGAAGGACGTCTCCATGGTCTCTAGGAAAAGACACATATTCTGGGTCTCTGCTGGTAAGAACACAGTGGCTGTGGCTGCTCTTGTAGTATCCCAATAAAAATCATGAGAACAATCTGTTCCTGTGACATTTTTGGCTTGGCCATCTGGAAGGGAAAACAGGAATGAAAGGGAAGATATAAGTGGCAAAAGGGCTCTGTCTGTGCATATGTGTGGATGCACGACTTGGGTAGGAAGAGGGAGGGCAATAATCAGAAAAAATCAGAAGGATATATAAGATTGAAGAGTAACAAGAGGTGAGGAAAAAAAATAAACAAAGAGGAAGCAGATAGATGGTATCCAGACAAAAGGACAGAAACAAAGAACCTGACAGGAAAAGATAGAGAAGGTAAAAGAGGAAAAAAGAAAATATAAAAAAGAAATAAAATCAGAAATTCTTGGGTTAATTCCATTAGTCTCATCAGAAACTGAATCAAGCCCTCTACCACTCATTCTGTGTTGTGAACTGAATTTAGTGGCATGCCATATACAAATTACTGAATATAGCAAAACATCTTTGCAGTAAAGAGTCTTTGTGATTTATGAAACTGCCCTCAGGAGCTGGAGGGAGACACAACAGCACTTTTGTTTTTCTGCTTAAACATTTATCAATTTTATTTTATTATTTTTAGATTTTCGTAAGTATTGAAGTTATTGCTTTCTGTAAGACCAATTAATGGTCTTAGATAACAATTAGATAACAATTAGTGGCTGAGATAACAGCTAAAGAGAAGCTCAGTCAATCTGTTTATAGCTACGGCTTCTCCATCTCTTCCACTTTCTGTCCCTCTTCACTACAGGGAAGGCTTTTAACTCTGGACATACGTCTGTCAATTTGTCTTTGGGTGATGCCATTTTAGATAACCACAGCGCTAGACATTGGTGTGAGAACTGGTGGGTCAACGCTGACTGAAATGCAGCTTTTTTGAGGTTTTGTGCTTGCATGCAAAGAACAAAGTGTGGAGGGCTACTTGACTTGTACAAAGACAAAAACTCTGACAAATGCTGTAGAGACCACATTTAAGTATATCTAAAAGAGAGTTTATCTTACCTCTCTCTCTGATGTATGTTTGTGTCTTTCCCAGAAGTGCTTCGGAGGAGCCCCCTTCCCTCTCTCCCCAGGGATTCAGAGAGAGAGGGGTGCGCTCCAGCACTGTTGGATGCACACAGTCATGTCAAGCATGTAGCTCGTCCAGTTCTCACCAGGGTTAAGTCCTCCTGTACATTTCAGGCAATAAAATGCATGCAAGAGTGGACAGCCCTCCTCCAGGGCACAGCTGGACAGTGGTCTTACAGCTTGGGGCTGGGAGCACCAGTAGAAAAAATGATGGGATCTGCCTGTTCTGCCTATGAAGGGTCTGCCATAACTCACCATCTCAGGTGGGGCTGCTGTATTGATAAATTGCATCTGGTGTTAGCTGGTGAAGCTGCACAGCGGGAAGGCGAATTCCACTCAAAAATATGTCAGTGGAGAAAAAAAGAACTTTCCCCTAGAGCTGGAAATGGAGGAACAGAGAGCTATGGGAACTTATAATATTTGAGCAATACTTACAGTATCTAAGCAATAGCTATAGTATTTAGCAAGTCTTACTGAGACTGTGGATAGCTGAGTATCCCTGAGACTCATCAACACTCTGATTTAGACAGCATTATCGTTTTCACATACACCATGGGATTCTCTCTTGTGTTAATTATTCTCTTTCTAATTTTAATTCTTTGATTATTTTCTTTGCCATTTGTGTGATTTTAATTAAATAACCTAGCTTTTAATTTTGACTCAGTGCTTTGAGACCAATCACTTTCTTTCCCCTTGTCATTTCTGTCAGTGACATTGAGCTCTGGCTTACATATGTGGTCTATCTGAATATCTTTTCCTTTTTTTTTAAAGTTGAGAACAAAGGATTAAAATGTTGGGAAAATAAAAGTTTAGCCATGCTTTACATGGAAAAAAAGCATTTGTAACTCCCAAAGATAATGACAACAATAAGTTCAGATGTTGAAATTAATGAGAATTCTTCATTTCTAATAAAAACTTGACGTTGTTCTTTGAATAAATCTACCCACACCTAACAAAGTAGGGACAGGTTACTGCAATGCAACTCCGAATACTTGGATTGGTATCGCAGCTTTTCTCCTGATCTTTGAGATGACACATTTCCTGTTTTAGTGGTGGAGCAGTTACTACAAAATCTAATTTGGGTATATAAAGTTTATCCACATCTCATGGTGATCTGACAAGTGAAATCTCTTCTATTTGCCACTGTCTTCTTGCCTCATGGCTATAAAATGGGAATAAAGATATCACCTGCTTTTGAGGCTATCTCATTGATTAAACAGTTAGTTAGAAAAAGTTTTACAAAAATTTAATGAATATAGGCTTCCCCTAAATGTTATGGAAAAAAAATGCAGCAGGAAATAATTTGGTATCACCAATTAAAGAGGACAGAAGTTGGTGAACCTACTTTAAAAAGTGGCTTGTATCTATTGAGAAGATATGTTAGGGTTGTAAATTAAAGTAAAAGAGATCACATAAACCACACACATGCACACAAAACCTGTCAGGAAAAGTATCACTTTGAGGAAGGATAGTGAAAGGTTCCTTAAAGGCAGTGCTAAAATACATATTTGGAAGTGGAAAGAGATCCCTGCTTTAAGAGAAACAAACTGCCTCTAGAATATTGTTGTTATGGGAAACTTCTCAGGAGTGGTTGGAAAACAAATACTAAGTGCAAAGGCCTCAGACAATGCTGGCTGGGATACCAAATAAGAAAAATGGATTTCCTGAAGAACAGGAGACATTTTTAACATACATTAAGCAAATGTATTATAAGAGATTTGGTTTATATAGTAACCTTTCCACAGATCATCATATTCAGTTTTTATTCAAGTGATCAATAAACAATGATGGGTCTGTAACTTAAGTTATGCTGACAAAAAAAAAGGAAAGAGTCATTCCTGAATGAGGCTGTGGTTCCAGGGCCAAAAGACTGGTATCCATCCCATTGAGGACAATCTGGACCTCAGTGCATAATCACTATTTCATCTGTAAAGAAAAAAATACTATTTATTTCATCCATGATTGTTCAGTTCAAACCACTTCTTTAAGCTCTCTGGGAGATATGTCACAGCCTCCCACAGAGGTGATCTGTAAAAACAAATCTAAGAGGGGGAGCTTCATCTCCAGAGGTGTCATATGGCAGCACATGATGGATTTTGAGGCTATGAAGTACTGGATAGTTTGGAAGGCCATTTAGAGTGGAGGGACCACAGGCTGGGGTGGTCTCTGGAGTGAAACATCTCCAGGACAGTGCTCAGCCATGGTCTGGGAGAGAGCCAGCAGGAACAACCCAAAATGAGGCATGGAGGAAACCAGTAGTTCAGGAGTGCGGAGGCCGAGTTCAGGTCCCTCTTACATCCTTTTTGTTGCTCATAGTGGGAATGTACTCTCAATTCCTTGGCTTCACAAGAACAAATTTTGCAAAAAGAAGGGAAATAAAACTTTAAATGGATAAAAGAAGTGAGGGAATTTACACAGAAGGTTAGATTTTGTAATGTCAGTGATGGTAAAGAGACCACAACACAAGGACAAGAAAAAAAAAAAAAAAGATTAGAAAGAAAAAATCCTAAGAAATCCATGATAAAACTTTTGAGGAAAATAAAAACCAAACTACTGAAGAAGCTATAGGATAGAACTCGTGTTGTGTTATACTAGCCATATCTCAAAATAGTAACAAAAAGAGACAGCAAAAATAAACATTATCTTTCTTTAAGTGCACCAGCACTAAGCAAGTATTTCTTAATGATTCCAGATTTTGAAATGCAAGAGAGCTGTGGCATTTTCAGTCTTGCAGAGGAGGTAAGCTAGAAATAAAGTTTCTTCCCTCCACCTAGAAAAAAAAAGATCAAAAGGAACTTTGTGAATTCAGTCATGCATATACCTCTCTGTCAAAATAACTCCATTAATGGGGAGTGCAGTCTTTATCACTGAGAGATATTTTGCAACTGGAATGGCCTTAGTTAAAAGAAAAGACAGATTCACAGGGTTTTTATTTCAAGACTATGAATAAGTGTTGTTTACACTAAAGAAAAAGAAATAAACACTTTTTTTTCTTGATAAAATTATGGAAAAATTTATAAAAGAAGGAGATGATAGGTTTGGAAAGCTTTTGTCTGTGCTGTTAACAATATTGGATTAATTATTCAGTAAAGTTCAGGCAGTGTTTTTTTCTTATATTTGTACTTCATTTATGACAGTGCAAAAAACCTTCAGGAGCTAAAAAATCCTAGGTCTAATAAGCCAGGCATAAATTTAAAACTTTTCTCAGTTAGTGTAAAGGTATTAAAAATATCTTCATAATTGAAACTTCTCTTTAAGGTACCCTGAATTTCTGGTCTTTAGAAGCAATTGAAACTTCTGCAATGGACTATGCAGAGTCATTTGTTGCTTTGCTCCTATGCCAAGTGGCAGAAAAGTGAAAGAAGGGTCAACTTTACTGCTGACATTTGTCAAAAAGAAAATGTTCATTGTCATTAAGCTGTAGCTGTATCTCATCAAAGGAATAAGCAGTAAAAGGCTGGAATAATTGTCAAATGGCTTGGAGAGAGGAACACAACTTACAGATAGCTTTGGAGAAGGCATCAAGAGGGCAAACTGTGTTGCACTGTGTGGCTGAAGTATTCCCTGTATTTGCAGCATGTCTGAAAGGGATGTGTGGGGGTATTTTTCTCTTAGAAATAAGTAGAAATAATTCAGCTTGTGGTATGTGAAACATATGGACAGTGGGACTAGTGTGGCTTATAGCAAGGAAAAAAATCTCATTAACAAGCAAACAAAGCTGAGTCAGGAGGGTATGTGCCGGCCAGGCTGGAACATCCAGTGGTGAAGTATGAATGTGCAAGGATGTAAGCAACTTGAGAAACACAATTACTGGTGATATCCAATGCAATTATGACGATGCCAACCAGCAAACGTAAGCTGCTGAGAAATACACACGGAGACATTTCTGGAAATTATAATAGAGCTTCTATTCATAGCTTGGCACCGTGACTGCAAAACAAAGCTGAGAGAGGAAAGAATATAATCATTATGGGCCCTGCTATGCATTTTAACAGACTGTAAAAATGTATTTCAAGCTATTGACATGCAGATTCTGATGCACAAATAGTGAAATTACTGCACTTATTCATATTGTTACTGAGTAGATCAGCAACTCTGTAAGGGGCAAGAAAATTTGGGGGAAGCTGAAGTTTTGTTTCAAAAGCTCATATTTGTATAAAATCATGGAATATAAGACTTGGAAAAAAGCTATCCCCTTACCAAAGACCAAATACGAAGGTTTATTTTATCATTTAAGATAGGACCATTCTACGTGATGATACCATGGTAAGCCAAACTGCAAGACAGTCAAAACAGATGTTAAGAGCAGAATATCAGACTGGATGCAGACGTGTTGAATATACTGAAAACTGATTGATAGCCTCTTAATCAGCCCTTCGTGGCCTTCTGAGGAAATCTGAACAGCCCTAGAGAGCTAAAACTCTCAGGGAATGTCTAAACGAAAGCATATGGAAAACAGTAATACCACAAGACAAATTCTCTTCGTTTTTATCAGAATCCCTTAGATGCTTTCTTGAAACAATATATACTCAAAAATATCTATTTCAAGAATAAAGAAAACTAAATGAAAGACTAAAGCTCCACAGAGCTGTGAAGCAGCTGGAGCAACAGAATATTGTCCATGAATGACATGTGGGAGAAGCAGAAGCTAGTAGAAAATAACATTTGCTACTAGGGTCCTGACTAGCATGGAAAAAAACAGTAAAATGGATTAAAAATAGATCTACTCTCTGCTGTCTTTCTAGCATGGAATAATTTACTTGACCTCAGTTGTCTGTAAAGGTAGAAACGTATCACAAGCCACTGGAATTGTTATATAGAGACCACTGACCAAATATTTCCCAGGAAGTTAGATGCCTCTTTGATAGATAAACTGAAGAAGGCATTTCTTGGGTGCAACTCTGGTTGCTTGGTAGGTCAAGAAATAGATTGTTATCATACAAGAATATTTTTATGCTTAAGGTGAGAGACTCTAGGCCTGAGTGAATGCTTGGAAAAGAAAATTATTTATACACCCAAGTCCATGCTGATTTCTATGTTACCAATCCATAAGGTAACCTAGAAATATATTTCTATCAACAGGTAGAGGACAGGCTATGCATTGATGACCAGACAGCAAATCTGAGTTTATAAACAGATGCTGTAATATAGGTATATACATACCCAGGGATTGTAAAAAGCCATAGGTGAATGGGGAGGAACTAATGTCCAATGGGTGAGGGGTGTAAAAACGATGTAAAACAAGAACAGAAAAAAAAATATGAGAGTGTTTGGAGATCCTAACCCATCTATGGAAGAGATCAAATTTATTTGCTTTTACTGATGAGAAAAATACAGTAAAGGAGTTTACCTCTGTTTCTCTGGAATATAGACTGCCTTAAAGATGCTCAAGCAGGTAAGGCGGTGCAGAAAGACGAAGGTGTTCTGTGAATGGTGAATGGTGCAATGGGGTGCTTAATTCTCACACGCTGCTTCAGTTTTCGTAGCAGAATTTGCATGAGAACTTTTGTTATGTTGTAAAGTCCAGAAATACCGAAGAACAATGCTATTTTTCTTTTATTTTCTGAAGAAACAGAAACAAAATAGCTATTTGCTTGCAATCCATATCAATAACTTCCAACATCTATGCAATTATAGTACTTTTACACAGAAATAATTGAACCTTCCTTTTTGCATGAAACTTTAATAATGCATTGAATGAAAACCATGACCTTAATCACAGACTTATTTTACTCTAAAATCAGGAAACAGGGAAGATCATCACATCTAAATTACTAGCATTGTTTTCCTCAGTGCATCATTTTTTCCCCAAGGCTCTCACAAAGCTGTAGAAAGGAAGAGTCGAAAGAGAAAAGAGCCAAGAGGTTGACAGTAAAGGCCGAGAAGTGGGAGGAGGTACCTGCCTGCACCATCCTTGTCGTGCACAGGACCACAGACTGCAGAGATGTGTCAGAAAATCAAGGCTCTGCTTCCTGCAAAGGCACTCTGTCAAAATGACTGGGTATCATATATATAAATATTTAAGATGACACATAGCTAAGTAGAGAGCCCACTGGAAGAAACAGAGGCTGCTAGGCACAATTTTAGCCACTGCATACCCATATAAATGAATAACGAAGAAGGGACCTGAGATATATGTCAAATGAGTTGGTTATGAACTGAGGATAGTAGAAACTGCATCCTCAAAGTAGAGGTAGACTATAAAAAAATGAAACTGCTTTCAATTAAAGGAGTCTCTTGTAATTGGAAGAAAAGTCTTTTCCTTCCAGCAGCTAGAGGGAAGTGGAACTTCAATTTTATAAATTGCTAACTAACCTGGAGCTAACTAATATAAATTATTAATCTCTTGTGTGTGGCCTAAGTCTAGCAGAAGTCCTATCATGCCCCTCATTCCTGCAGTTAAGAGCATCATTCAAAATGTTAGGGAAGTTAAAGTTTCAGCCTTCCTGGGGAAGAGAAGAAATAACTATGTTTTTTGAGGAATATTTAAAACAAATTTCTACTTAATAGAGTGTTTCCAGAGCTGAATGAAAGAGAATGAGAATGAGAATGAGAATGAGAATGAGAATG
>JAUBNY010001178.1:840524-856468 GCA_032275445.1 Crypturellus soui
GAAAAGAAAAGAAAAGAAAAGAAAAGAAAAGAAAAGAAAAGAAAAGAAAAGAAAAGAAAAGAAAAGAAAAAAAGAAAGGAAAAAGAAAGAAACAACTTTGATTTTTGATTTTGGGCCTCTCACCCCATTTTGGCAACCTCACACCTAAGCAAAGAGTCAGAATGAATGGGGAAACCAAGCATGTAGACGTGACCTTTTGCAGGATATTACAGTTAAGCCAATGTTAGGAGGATAAAGTACCAAATACTTGAGTTAGCTATTTTCACCAGAGCTATCTCATCTGGTATTGCTCTGAAGTGTCTGTTTTGCCATCAGAACCAGGTGATTCACAGGTGACTTGTAGAGCATAGAGCTGCTTTTGTCACCTTATAGGAGGTTCTGTGGGGGAGGTTTGAGACCCAGTCTTTCTGGCTTCTCTTCATCTGAATCTCATATTTCAGCAAGGAGCTTTACATAAGTGGAAATAACCATAATCTTCCATGATGACCTGAGGAGCCTATTCCAAGACAGAACCTGTGCTCAGTGGTCTATATATTGCACTTGAAAAATATTATACATAGATTACATGTGGCTTCAAGCATGAGTTTACATAAAGTAGCCTTCTCACAGTATATATCCTTGCATGTGTTTTTAGTCATAAACTACTCCAAGAAGACTCCCAATGCCAGCAGTGACATTTGTTTTCCCTGATGACATCTTATGTTGTCCAGACTTGGCTGGCAGCACTGCCTGGATATAGAATGAAGCAAAGTATAAAAAAAACAACAAAAAAAAAGTGAAGGGCCCCAAACTGTATTGCATTTGAGATGGATTTAGGCTGCGACTGAGACATAAGGAGATTATCAACTTTCTAGGGATTATTCTGTAAATTTGGCTGTCATTTCCTCTGACCATGGCTACCTCAGGGAAGGTGGGAGATACAGCAGGCAACGTAGTTGGAGAGCTTAGGCTTTTTCTTCATCTACTTCATCTACTACAGAAGGCTACTTCTACATCTACTCAAAAATCTAATTTTGAGTTAGATGCTATGATATCAGGCATATTTATATCTTCTGCATCAGAATGACTTAATGAATAGTAATTTTTTTGGACAGGTATCTCATATGTAACTTGGTAACAAATATCTAGTTAAAATCTTATTTTTCTTCAAATCTTTCTGAAATCTAAAGGCAACACAACTGCAGACATAATCAAACTGTTTCTTTATAGTGCAGAAACAGTATCAGAAGAGTTTCTTTGTTATACTGAGCTCAGCTTTGCTATCATCAATATATTCAGACAAATCGTATTTTCAAGTCCATTAGAGAATTTAGGGC
This sequence comes from Crypturellus soui, assembly GCA_032275445.1. NCBI lineage: Eukaryota > Metazoa > Chordata > Aves > Tinamiformes > Tinamidae > Crypturellus > Crypturellus soui. The sequence continues at coordinate 841,841 of JAUBNY010001178.1, forward strand.
ACTCAAGGTGCCTTGCATGAGCCTTAAGACTTCTGTGAGATGCAACTTGTGCTAAAAGACCTGAAGAAGTATGTGCATCATGGTACAAAAAGCCCTCCCACTGAACAGAAAGGGTCTTTAAAATACCTCCAAAGGTGGAGGCGATAGGTTGTAAGTCAGAACACCTGGAAGACAGGTTTATGTCATGTATTTCTGAGCAGCTTCTAGAGACTAGAATGTAAGTATGCTATCTTCTAAAAGAAAAATATCTTTCTGATACTCTTCTCAGAAAGAAATTATTAGTGCATTTCATACCACCATAGTAGTCAAAGTGCTGCTCCCATCACTTGATGTCCTCTGGGATGGATAAAGGCTATTGCCCTGATATTAAATAAGTAACAAGTTGCAGTGTGTGTTGGATAACTTTAGTAAAGATATTAGTCTAAATTTACAGCCCTCATAAGGAAGTACAACTCAACTGGGCTTCACAGTCTTGCATTCTTTTACATCAAGAGTGAAATTCAGCCAACGTTTCCCAGAGATATTTTTGTACTCAGTTCCCAAGCATGAATTTGATTTCCTGGATTTGTGATATTGATGTCATTCTCCTAAGCAAACAAAGTGCCATGAATCCTCCATGTTAGTCCTTTAGAGAGTTTGTGGCTAATTGAAAATGCATTCAGTTCAGTTGATTTTTCATAAAAATATACAAGGCCAGGCTTTTGTTCCTCTCATTAGGTAATAAAAGTGTGATTATGTGGAGTTCTTATTGTGTATAATGCAATATTCCTTGTTAGCATTTAGAAGCACTCCGAAATTGCTGTTTGAAAGCCAATATAGCTCCATGGATATGCAGCCAGAGTTTTGCACTGACACACCCAGCTTACATTGAATTCTGTCATTTCAGATGCTGAGATACAGAGTAACTGCTGTGTCAGGCTATGCACAAGTACCCAGACTCTGCAGCAGGCTGAGCAGATGCCAGTGATGCTCCAGGTGAGACAGTATCTTGATGGTACCTGAGCAGCATCAGCGTGAGTCTGTCTTGGTGCAGGAGACAGACCTGCTACTGCAATAACATAACCTAATTCCAGCTCTTACAGCTCTGACCAGCAACTTTTTCAAAACAGAATTATGATCTAGCAAAAGTTTCCTAAATTCTGTTTTTTTGTTCTTTCCTGTACTGATACGACGATTGCTTTATTTTGTTCCTGCTTTTGTCATGCAGCACTTAACCTTTCTCCATTTGGTACTTTTAGTTTCTTTTATTTTTCTCTTAGTTTTCCCCTTTTGCTCTCTAGCCTTTGCATTTTAGGTTTATATAAAGGCATTTCAAATTTGATTGTGCTTTCATTTTTTATTCGTGAGTTCATTTGCAATTGCTAGCTTATCTAACAGAGAGAATTAACAGAGTCTTATCTTTTCACCAGTTCTAATATTGAAACTAATTCAGGAAGAGGGAACAAGAAACGGCTTTTTTGAGAAAAAAGGAAGAATACTTCCTTTGTGCAGAAAAAGAGTGATGCCTTTTGGCACTAACGCAAGTTAGCAACAGAAATGGCAAATAACTCAGATCTTAGTTTCTTCCTCATGCTTGTACTATCTCATGGTCTTCTTCAGTTTTCCTGCTGACATCTCCAGCTTGAGAGTTATGGGCTGAAAATCCCTTTTTCTCCTCAAACACCCATGGTTTGTAGTCTTCTAGGGCAGTACCAAGGAACCAGAGGTGAACTATGGGCTTTGGCATGTTCAACTGTTGTTGAACTTTTGTGAGCCAAATCTGCTCCAAAGCCTAAACTGGAAATAGTTCTTAATAATAGCTTTAAAATTCAAATACAAGCCTATAACCTCTTCCCAGCTCCAAGTGTCAGCTCATATCAACTCCAGAGACCCACCACTGCCTTCAAGACGCTGGTGTGAGCCCTACGTGACTTCCAGCCTGTGGATACGTTAGCCAGGAGCTCTGGGAGCAATTGGAATTAGAGCTGAGAGGACCTAGAAAGACCCAACTCTTCCTGCAGGGAGACCTCTTTCAGACCCAGTCCTTGGTGGTCTCCTGCCTGAGCTGGGTGGCCTGTCTGCTTGGTGTGTGCTATGGAAGGCAGCTCCGAGCTGCCATGGCTTTTTTCTCTAAAACCAGGAGAATGAGCAAAATGACTTATTTGCTTTACTGTTGTGACAAATGCCTTCCCATGGGGTGCTATAGGGTAGAAATGATCATCTCTTCCATCATCCCCGGCTTAACCCTTATGGCCAGCAAAAACCTGTAAGACACCTTGCGCTGTTGCTTCCAGCTTGCTTTTTTTTAATGCTCCTTAGGAGACTTTCTGTAGTTCCAACCCCCTAGCAGGTACGCGCTTAATTTGAAAACCAGTGGTCCACATATCTGGCCAGAGATGGGAGAGTTCCTCTGCAGAAAAGTCTTTTTAATGTTACCAATTTATAATTGTAAAATTTACTGCTCACTGCAGAACCGTGCTTTTGCATCAAGGCTCTGACCTTCCAAATTCTTTCAAACTTTTGCACTAAAAACTTTCTATGCCTGCTTTCTTATTTCATAAGTTTTCTGAAAAATGCAGCTCATTTAATCCAAATATGCAATATACATGTATTTATACTATCACAGAGCAGTTTATCCACACCCACTGCACATTGTACAAATTCATTCAGATTGATTTTAACATGATTTATTAGTGCCCCAAACTCAAGATCAATAACATTACTGTGTAAAATATACAGATAGCCTGAAAATATATGCTGGAGGCTGACAATTTACCTCCTGACCTCACTTACTATTTCACTGCAGAACATTTTAGCAGAAATGTTCACGTACTTCCAGCTGTGCAGAACCTTGCTCGCATTTCGTATGGTGCAAATGCTTCCAGGGGGCCAGAAAGGGGGCAAGCAGGTCATCAATATGCTTCTGAAGTGTTCTAAAGTGATAAGATTTTCCTCCTCACAACTTGTCAGAATTCTTGGCAGTATGGTGTATTATTAAGAAAAGACCGGAGGAAAAGTGGATACTTTGCACCATTCCTACATTATAATGATTTTTTCAGCCTAGTGCTCTAAAAGGAAAGCTGAAGAAAATTGGCTCTGTACTGCTTCACTGATGAGCAATGTATACGTATTTCGACTAGCTCCCACATTCACCCATGTATTTGTTCCAAGTTTTTCCAGATCTTGACCTTTTACCTAAAATAGCTGTGCATTTGCTGAATCTCCTGCACAGTTTAGGAATAGGGAGAAAGAAAGAGAGAAAGAGAGAAGAAGAGAGAAAGCTCAGCATCAAAGGTGCTGATCAGTGATGGGGGCAGCATAGGGGTTGCCTGCTGAGGTAGCTGGCCATCAGTGGTTCTTCATGGACAAACAAAGCAGTCTTCTACCAAAGGAAGAGATTTTGGTCAAAGTTGGGTAGATCATAATTTGCTGTTCGCTTTGTCTTTTCTATGGGATTCTTGAGTTTCTTCTAAGCAGCCATGAGTTACTGCCTTCAGTTTTCGGTCTTGTTTGGATCAGGCTACTCATCAGTAGGTTGCTGCTAAGATCACATCAGGAAATTGGGTGCTGCGACTCTATGCAGGTGCTCAGCAGCTCTCAGAACATGCAAAACCCATTTTACTGATACTCAGGGCACCCAATACTCCAGGTGCGGCCTCACCAGAGCTGAGTAGAGGGGCAGGATCCCCTCCCTCGACCTGCTGGCAACGCTCCTCCTGATGCAGCCAGGATCACATTGGTCTTCTTGGACATGAAGACACATTGCTGCCTCATGGTTAACCTGTTGTCAACCAGGACTCCCAAATCCCTCTCCACGGAGCTGCTTTCTAGTGGGTCAACCCCTATTCTGTACTGGTGCCTGGGGTTATTCCTCCCCAGTGCAGGACCCTGCACTTGTCCTTGTTGAACCTCAGGAGGTCCCTCTCTGCCCAACTCTCCATCCTGTCTAGGTCCCTCTGAATGGCAGCACAGCCCTCGGGAGTGTCGGCCACTCCATCCTGTTTGGCGTCATCTGCAGACTTGCTGAGGGTGCACGCTGTGCCCTCGTCCAAGTCATTGATGAACAAGTTGAAGAGCACCAGGCCCAGTACTGACCCCTGTGGGACACCACTGGCCACAGGCCTCCAACCAGACTCGGCCTCACTTATTACCACCCTCTGGGCTCTGCCATCCAGACAGTTCTCAATCCACCTCACTGTCCACTCATCTAACCCACACTTCCTGAGCTTCCCCATGAAGATCTTATGGGAAACAGTGTTGAAAGACTTGCTGAAGTCCAGGTAGACAACATCCATTGCTCTCTCCTCATCTATCCAGCCAGTCATCCCAGCATAGAAGGCTATCAGGTCTGCCAAACACAACTTTCCCATGGTGAATCTGTGCTGACTACTCCTGATCACTTTCTTTTCCTTGACATGCCTAGAGATGTTCTTTAGGATGAGCTGCTCCATCACCTTTCCAGGGACAGAGGTGAGGTTGACTGGCCTGTAGTTAGTTTCCCAGATCCTCCCTCTTGCCCTTTTGAAGACTGGAGTGATATTGGTTTCTTCCAGTCCTCAGGCACCTTCCCCACTCTCCATGACCTCTTGAAGATGATGGAGAGTGGCTGAGCAATGACTCCTGTGAGTTCCCTCGGCATTCTTGGGTGCCTCCATTCAGGCCCATAGATTTACGGGTATCCAGTTTGCCCAAATAATTCCTAACCCAATCCTCCTGGACCAACAGAAAGTCTTCCTCTCTCCCAGTTTTCTGTCTTGTGTTCGGGCTCTGTAGTTCATGGGAACTGGCCTCAGCAGTAAAGACAGAAGCAAAGACAGCATGTAGTAACTCTGCCTTCTCTATGTCCTCTGTCACCAAGGCCCTCAGCCCATTCAGCAGTCAATCCATGTTTTCCCTAAAAACTTAAACTAAATGTTTTCCCTCTCAGTGCCTTTTTTGGCAGCCTGATAGTTACTCTCAGGCTTACTCAAAGAATCTTCCTCCTATACAGTCTCATTCTCCTGTAATTTTAGGGTCAGTATGTTTACTATATTTTGCCTCTGTTTATTTATTAGCTTCTGAGATTTGCAAAAACGAAATACACCGAGGAGTTGTAAAGAAATAATGTAGTGAATAAAATCATGGCCTAGGATTCAAACACCTTGAGTTTGACTTTTGCTCTGTGTAGATACAGATACCATGTATACCACATGATAGCTAATTTACTACTAGCCCTTGCTATCCAGGAATACTCATGAATGTCAACCATATGGTAATGGACACTACATAAGCCCGTCTATTTGGGATCTTTGTATACTGTAGAGGAAGCTGTTTTTATATAACAGTTCCCTTAGAGAACCAAGCCTCCATGATCTGTTTAAGACTGTTCTTTTTAGGAAGGAAAACTTAAGTAATGTTCTTTAAACTCTCTCTCCAAAAAGAAAACTAGAGCAACAGAAGAAAAAGCTAATGAAGTGAGAATCTCCAGGGCGTACTAGGGCAAAGAAACATGGAAATAAAAAAACAAAACTAGTGAGGAGTCTAATTTTTGTAGTTTTTTTTTTTTTAAGTAGTCCCAGTCTCACTGGGTAAAATCCCAAGACTCTTAGAAATATTATAATATTACCTTTTTTAAAAATATATATTTTAAATTTATATTTCTCTTCCTTTATTCAGGATTGTTTTCCAACAAGAGTCTGTTTTACATGGACCTATCAAAGAGCAGTGTAGCTATTAGGCATCCTGGAGCTTTTCTCATCATATTATTTATACCTATTACTTCTTTGCAGCTAAGAAGTTTTCATTTTCAACTTAGCAACATGTGCTTGGAAGCTTTCCAAGGAAAAGAAAAAAACAGTTCCCAAATAATTGCAACTATTGTCACACAAAAGGAAAACTGACCCCTGTCTGAGTGACAGGTTAGCAGGTCCCAAATTATTTATACAACATTTTAACATCCATACATGCCAAGAATCTAATAAACAGGTGGTAGGAGGCAGCTGCCAGACAAGTGAATTTTAGAAACTGATTGCAGAAAAGCAGTTTGCAGATGGTAAAAAAAGAAAGCAGCAACTCTAGATTAGCCCATCTGGAAGGCAGATCCATCCATACTTACTGTTTGTTTTCACAAAATGCTGTTATTGTTTGTGCTGCTACAATGTCCAAAGGCTCCTCCCAGAGCCAAACTTATGTGTAAATAAGGAACAGGTAGGCATGATGCTAACAAGCTGACCCACATAAAATAAGTTTTAGCTCCTGCGAGGGGCTATCAAAATATATGCACTTTTTGTATGATCTTTGAGTGAATCGCTTATCAAGTCTGCCAATTTACGGAGCTGGTAACAAAATGACAACGATTTACAAGTTCTGGAGTAAGGATGTTCTACATCTTTTCCACTGAAAAATTAAAATAAAAAAGTAAGATGATCAGGAGGAATATTCCCATCACACAAGTGAAGGTTTGCTCTTTGGCCAGCTGGTTTCCTGAGGCTTTAGGTACAGCCAGTAAGGAGGTGCCAATTCCTGCAATGAAAAGTCCTAGTTTTGAGTGCTTTCAGTTTATGTTTATCCATTGACTACAGCGAGAATTTAGTGTTTAGCTAATATTAGTGTAGCATCTTAATTCTTTCTCTCACTTTTGCCTTTCTTGTCTTAATTATAGGTACGTGAAGGCCAAAAATGTCTATTATGTTGTTTGCAGAACATCTAGCAGAATGCTGTTCTTTCCATATCGGCTCTTGGACCTTACTAAGAAGGTATAAAATTAAACAGAGAATTAGTTGAATCAAGGTTTTCATGTACAGCACCCAGCACTGAGGAAATGCAAGGAAATCCCTTTGCCCTAGTGCTGCTCAAAATAGCTGGCTCAGGCCAGGTCAGCTTTGAGGAACCGCTGCTGTTAAAACCACAAAGACACAGGACTGGGTAATGAAACGCAAAGCAAAGAGAAAGAGACTATCTCATACCAGCTCAACAACATGAAATATGTGCAAAGCCAGCTCTGCACTCTGCTTATAGTGCTGGGACTGGTTAGCCAAATAACTTCTTGAAAGCCAGCGATTTGGATATATTTGTATATAATTTGAAAATACTTTTTGGATATACTTGTGGTAAGGACACAAGTGGAATGGTCTTATGGAAGGAAATTGCGTGGTCCAAGGCAACCAGAGATGCAGTTCTGCAACAGCAACTTAGAAATGCTGCGTACACAGAGTTGCTCCTAGACAGCATCAGATTTGGTGCCAGACAGCAGCTTTTCCACACGACTAGATTCACCAGGAAATAACTAAATGTACCATTCCTTATAGCAGCTGGTGTTCCCTGGATTATGTGTTTGAATCCAGATCTCCTTTCCGAAGGTTCACAGGCTCCAAGTGCTCAATTTGCAGAAATTGTCCTTGATAATATTATCCCTTTTCCTTTTTTTTCCTAACTTACCCAGTCATCAACAGAGCCTTGAAACATTGCCCTTGAAGGCTCTCCGACGAGATTAATAGCCACTCTTTTGCTTCCTCTGCATGCCAGGTTGTCTTCAGAATATTCTATATATGCTATAATGTGTCTGTCCTTCATCATATTTCCTGTCTTGCTTAATTGCTGTCCCAGTAGTTCAATTTCTTCTTCATCAGAGGTTGTCACTGAAAGATTTTTCTGATATAAGTAAAAAAGCTCAACCATTCCAATAGCTTTGAATGTGGGTTTCCCAGAACTGGCCCATCTATATCTTCTACTCTCTTTAATATAGTTGTTTTCATCTCACATACTTTGCTTCTTGAAGAAAAGAGTTTACGCAGTGATTGTGTAGTATCAGAATCGAAAGTTTCTCAAATTCCACCTGTTAATAGCTCTGTTTGTATCTTTTTCTCAGTCTGCATGTCCATCTGCAAAGATATATTTTATAAGTAAGTAGAGCGTTTTTTGGCCTGTTTAAATACATTTGGAAGTGTTCTTGACACAGTAAAAACCATATCCACGTCTGATGTTTTAATCCTGCCAAAGGTTGGTGCAATTGGATTCAGAGGGAGCTGAAATATCTCAGGGAAACCTTGGCTGACATCACCTCCTCTTTCTTAAGGATGCACAGAATTTACTGACAGAGCTAAATTACATGTCTGCCTGGGCACTGATAGGGAAATGATTACAGTGAGCAGCTAGTGATTTAAAGACACTAAGGGATAGTTTCTTAGAAAGCAGATGAGGTGCAGAAGTTGTATTTGACAGCAGTCCAGCGTTCTGACCTCACTTCTCTTTCCTTATTTTTGCAATTGTCAGATCGTCAATCGGTACTGGCTATATTATTTTGTACTTGCAGGAGGAAATTCAATAAGTATGGCTGGTAGGAGTGGATATTTTATTTATTATGAGAAAACAGACTTGTGTAACTTGAGCCTATATTTTATGATAACAGTCTGAAAAGGGACATCAGCCATTTTTTGTTACTTACTAGCAGGACTAGCATTTTGCAGACTCCTGTGTAGTGTTTTGCCCATTCATTTAAATGTCTCAAGTGAGCTTCCACTATTTCTACTCGAAGATCCTTCCACAGAGTATATATCTATATTTATTAAGACTTGTATTTTCAATTCATTTTTAAAAGACCTAAAAAAATACAACCAAGCAAGGATGACTTAATTCCAAACAAAATTTGGTTCAAATACAGGTCACACAATTTTGTACAAGCTCCTTGTTTTACATAATTTTGTACAAGCTCCCTGTTTTCCCAACTAATCTTTTATTTCATATACAAATATATTGATATTAAATATAATTTACTCTGCATGAAATTAATTGGGTAGTTGATTTACAGGAGTTTGTATTGGTATCTTTTTGGTGCACTTCATAAATTGTGGTTTGTTGCCATATTTAACAAGATTAAGTAATCTTTGCTCTGTTTATGTGCCTCGATTCTTTTTATGCAACTTAAAATCTAGAATTTAAAGCAAAATCAGCAGATAATAAGAGAGCAATGTTTGCATATCTACGACTATCTTCCAGTAGCTCTCTAAAGGAGAATATGAGTCTACTGGTAATAGCTCATAAGCATAACATCACCATGGTAAATTGTCATAGTACCTACTCAAAAGGGCACTGGACTAAATTTAGAAGACTATGCTGCTGGTGAGTCATTGATCATTGCACAAATAGCATGGTCTTCTGATATGAATATATCTTGCATACATGGGTATGCAGTTTGGGGGGGATATAGTTATACTGCAAATTATGATATTTTACCTTATCATGGGCAAGACTGAGGAATCTTTAGTGGATTTAGGCACTGAGTTTTATTTAAGAAAGAACAAAATTAGAACTTTTACTCTGTGTGATTATCTCACATGTTGACTCACTCACACTCCCCCAGTGCTATGTTCACTAGGTCTCAATGTTCCTCCTGCAGGTAAAACATTGCTGGCTCATGGAGGTGAGGTAGAAAGTCATGTTGACCCTTCTCATGCCTTCAGTCCAAGCCTCCCCATCAATGAGTTCTCCCAGTCCACATAATTGATGTGTAGAAGCAAATATGTGACCAGTCTTCTAATTTGTGGCTCTGTCATAGAATCACAGAATCATTAAGGTTGGAAGGCACCTCTAGAGATCACCCTCCTGCATACACAGAGTCACCTAGAGCACGTGGCACAGGGTGGCATCCAAGCAGGTTTTGAAGATCTCCAGAGAAGCAGATTCCACAACCTCTCTTGGCAATCTGTTCCAGTGCTCTGTCACCCTCACTGTCAAGAAATTTTTCCTTAAGTTCTGGTGGAACATTTGGTGCTTCAGTTTGTGGCCCTTTCCTCTAGTCTTATCGCTGAACCACCACTGAAAAGAGGCCAGCCCCATCCTCCTCACTGCCTCCCTTGAGGTACTTGTACACACCAATCAGTTCCCCTCTCAGCCTTCTCTTCTCCAGGCTGAACAGGCCCAGCTCCCTCAGCCTCTCCTCACAGGGCAGATGTCCCAGGCCCCTGATCATCCTCGTGGCCCTGTGCTGGACTCTCTCCAGCAGCTCCACATCCCTCTTGTACTGGGGGGCCCAGAACTGGCCAGATGTGGCCTTATCAGGGCTGAGTAGAGGGGCAGGATCACCTCCCTTGACCTGCTGAAGATGCTCTTCTTAATGCACCCCAGGACCCCATTGGCTTCATGGCATTTTGTTGCCTCATGGTTAACTTGTCTCATGTTTTTTTTTAAAGCTTGAAGATTCAGGATGTGCCACATTTGTTTAGTCCAGGTTTTATCAAAATCTACAGCTAGTCCATACTAGCTGAAACTGGAAAGTAGCCTGCTTATGCTTGAAAGTTCAGTTTTGGATATTCACCCACTCACCCACAAACAGGCAATTATCTGCTACTTGCCAGCTTTCACAATCTATCTTCGCCTACTGCATATAGCTATAAAAATTTTCTTTGTTGTTGTTTTGTTTCCCCTGTAATTAAAGAATCTCATCATCACTGGTGCACACACGTCAGTGATTATTAAAATGACTTCTGCTTTAGAAGTATAAAATGTAATAAAGCACATATTATAGTTACCTGGTGACTATTATAATGCAATGAATTTTTGAAATTTTCAATCCTAATATAATATTAGCGAAAATAATTACAAATTTTATCTTTTCAGCCTAGATAAAATCAAAAACAATTTAATGTAACATTTAGAACCTGTGTTTTCTATTGAAATTTGTCATGTTACAATGTGGGTCAGACTTAATCAAATAATAGTTTTCCAGTATATGAGACCATCGCTTATTTGCCCACCTAAAAGAGGACCCATTGGCTTTCTGGGAAAGGCAGAAGAACTGAGCTCATGTGGAAGAAGACAAGAGTGGAAGAGGAGTGTGCATTTTAATGTTCCTTCTTCTTTTCTTTTTTTTTTAAACCCAACAACAACAAAAATCCCTTCTGTAGGATACCCAGATGGAAGGAAGAAAATAGGCCACTACTGGCTATTCTCTGAAAATGCACAAAGTGGGAGGATAAACATGGACAGGGAATGCTACTGCCTAAAAGAAATTTCACATATATCTAGGCTGTACCACACTAAATGCAGCCTGTGACTGCGATCCATGTACAAACACAGCCAGAAGACAGTTCAAATGTGCCTATATTCTCACTAATCCATTGTATTTTAGCCTTGTCTGTCAAAACTGTTGCCAAAATGAATGTACATTGACAACAGATATTTATTGAGAAACTGCTGCCCTAAGTCACTACTTCAACAACTGGTTATGTAAAATGATAGTACGAGAGTAAGAGCTAGATTCTGCTCTCAGTTTTGCAAACATAAATTTTGAATAGCTGTACAGAGGTTCTGATTTACTGTAGTGTGACTGTGAGACTAATCGGTCCAAGGAGTATTATTGCCTGTTTCCTCCTGTACACTGTTTTATTACTTTTCACACAGAGAAGTAGATGGCCTCTTGCTACAGGGTGATTCAGCATCTCCCCAAAATGCTGTGGTAAAATTATAATCACACATAGAGTCAGATGCATCAATCTGATGGCCAATAGGTTCCTCTTCCCCTTTCATAGTGGCATATGTTTAGATGCTCTGTAAAAATAGAAAGCGAATTTTGCCCCATTTTGGTTAAGTACAAGTAAATATGAAGACTAAATTGTAGCTTCACTGTATGTATCACACTCAAAATAACTACTAATCCTGCTATTTCTCTCTGATTCACACAATAATCTTTCATATATAGGACTTTGGTTGGTAGAAAAGTAGTAGAAGCATTCTTATATCTGAGTTGTTTGAAGCACAATTGTAAAAAGATAGCACTAATTTGTCCAGAAAAATGATTTATCATGTCAATGGCTCTTCATTTATTACATCATTTTACCAATAATGAATGGTGGTTAAAATACAAAAAAAAATAACCAAGGTTTGCAAAACTCAGAGAGAAGGAATTCTTGTTGTTTGACTTTTTCCTAAAATATGCAATTAAAACACACAGAAGTGCAGCTGATTTTGACAGGCTTTATGAAGTCAAAGAAGAGTGTGAGATTTTTTAGGGTAATACCGACAAGCACAAGCAATGCAGGTAGACTTCTACCAGCTTTAGGTGAGGGTATATTCTAATCTCACAGGAGTTGCGTTTGAGGTTGGAAACAAATAGCCCTGACAAATTATCTGGTTTCATGGATATGGGCAGTAAGACTGTGGGACAACCTCCGGAAAGGTTTGAGTGAAGACCTGTCACAAGCCAGATACTAACTGGGTGTGACAAATTAGAAAGGTTTCAGCTACAGAGGACAACAGAGTTCAAACAATGGTATTTTTATAAGAACTTACAGCATTTATAAACATTTATAAGCATTGATTGAAACTTGTGTATCTCACTGTACTATTTTCTTGCTTTAATTGACATTGGACCATATATTTACATTTTCTCACAGTCAGAATGCTTATGGTTTTTGTACATCTTGTGTATTCCTCAACATTATATAAAGTTTCAACCTTTAAAACAAGCCTATAGCAAACCACAGTTCCTCAAAAAAAAAAAAGTGTTATCATGATTTAGTCATAGTATTCAACGTTCTTCTGTTTGTAATCCAGACGATAGAGTCACTATTTGGAGTTTGAGGTCTTATGATAACAATAGTAAATAATCAGTTATTTTATGGATGGAAGACTATGATTGTTATAAATAATTACATTGTAACTGCAATACAGTATAATGTAGAAGCATGAGTAATCGCGCCCATTTTTCATGTGAACAGTTGAAGTGACACTGATTGCAGTGGCATTTTATCTCCTATAATCTAAAAGGAAATGTATATATGTACATGGACACTTTTTTTTTATACAGATAGATACAAAAATATAAGTAAGGTGAAATGAGGCACAATTAAATTGTGATCCATGATACTTTCGGACAGGGATATCTAATCCAATTCACCTGCCATTGCCAAAGTTCTCTTAGAATCAACAAGGTGCAAAATACCCTGTTGAAGAGAAGAAAGTTTTTAGGCGGACTCTGTCAATCTCACACAGTGCCTGTCTTTCTGTAAACTAAAAATAAAATGCAGAACAACTAGCTACGTTCCTAAGTGGAAATCTCAACTGAGCACCTAAACTTAGAATGACTAAAATATGTAGGCATCATATCTTTTTTTTTCTTTTAATGTATTTTTCAGTTGTACAAAGAAAACTCCTACATTACTGTGTTGCTCTGGTGATATAGTCAAAACTGTATCTTTAGAAAAAGCTGAAGGCTTACCAGAGGAAATATTCACAGTATGAAATACATAAAAACTTTAAATAAACCCAGACTAAAACAGATTTTATTTACCATCCACTTCTGAATTTGTAAATCAAGGAATAAAAGGGTGCTTTTTAAGGATGATTTCTCTTCTATAGCTTAATTTAGGAAGAACCTTTATTTGAAGCCTTTAATAGGCTAGTTCTACTATACTAAAACCACTCTACTATGTCTTTTCATGAAGTACCAGTAATGCTGTATTGTCATAAACCCTATGTGGGAGCCTTTCAAAGGAGTTTCTTGACAAAGGGACTCTGGCTTTCAGATCTGACAAAGACAGGAATTTCTCTCATTTTATTTTTGATCAAGCTTTTTCATGAATGGCACGTTCACATCTACTGCCCCCAACTCTACCAACCTTTATCCAGAAGATTATTCTCCTGTCTCTTTGAAAGGAAGACAGCATCCTGTGGGAAGTGCTGCACAAAAGACAATCGCACCAGCTATTTTCCTTAAAAATAATGCTTTCACCAAGGTTGCTCCTCTGTTTGATCAAGCAGTGCCTAGGTATTGGAAGAATCATATTTATGTCCTTTATATTAATGGAAATGAAACTGCCCTTGTCCCCAAGCTACAGGCTGCTTTAGGATAAGGATAAGCCTCAGGTGTCAGTCATCACCTTACTTGTTGTGCTAGTAGCATCATGCAGAAGAAGAGAAATGATGATTCTTTTGGTCCAGAGGAAAAAGAAGACTCACAAGGGTAAGCATGTTTCTAAGACATGTCGTTGTTTACGTGTAAAGGGACCTCTAGAGCCTTGTGCTTCTTTCAGGAAAGCTGAGTCCATTTTATCCAATGACCATAGAAATAACTCAACATGTTGAAGAGTGCAGTTCCCGTATGGACGCGTCTATCCATTCTCGAGCATTGCTTATAGACCCTATGTGAGAAATCCCTACCCCTTAGGATGAATAGCACTGCTTTTCTCTCATCTTCACTGCTTGAGGCAAGGTCATCTGGAGCAGGTTTGTGTTGGAATTAGCTAGTTTGAGAGCTCCAAAACAGAGCAAGTGAGTGAGCTAACAGGCAACATGAACAGGTAGGGATCCAGCTGGAATTTGCTTCCTGTCCCTCTTTAATTAAGCAGGATAAAATGTGTTCTATGAGCCTAACCATGGTGCAAACAGGCACACAGCTGCTTTTCACACGTCAAGCTTCGCTGAAGTCAAGCAGGACATTTATATGCAACCAGCTATGTAGGCATCTCAGTCAGGATCAATCAGACTGACTTCTGGTGGGTGACAGCCAAGAAGGAAGATCATTACCATAGTAATGAGAAAAGGAAAAAAAATCCAGGAAAGAATTATTAAAAAACTGTCCTCCCTAGTGCTAAAATTCAAAGTAAAGTGACTCAGTGTGATCATCTATTTGAGAGGAGCTGACTGGATAAAAATAGATTCCTCATTGATAGTCAG
>JAUBNY010001178.1:882573-892776 GCA_032275445.1 Crypturellus soui
TGTGTGTAGAAGACGCATTAGCAATATGCAGCACTGCAAACTGCCTACACAGAGGGCAAAGCAGGGCTAGTATATCCCCAAAATATTGAACTATTGGATATCTGCTGTGCATTTGGACTGTAGTCATGGGTCTAGGCATTCTGTATGCCAGACATCTTTGGCAGAGTTGCAGCTACTGCTCCTCCAGCTGAGCTCTGGGTTGTCTAGAAATCCTTAGGCAACTTGGTATATCTGGAGTGGAGGATAGCTGAGGATAGGATCTGGAGTTTTTGTAGTTCTTGGTCAGGTCTAGTTCATATTTTTTTTCCTCCAGATGTGGAAATTGATTTAAAGTTACAAATCTCTGCTTTCAGTCATAAGAAACTAGATGACCTCTAGAGGTCCCTTCCAGCCTTAAACATTCTATGATTCTATGAAATGAAGACCCAAATGCATCCCTATTCGTTATCTATATAACAATAATATAACCCCCCTAATATCATGTTTCCTTATTTATCAGATTGCAGTGAAATCACTTAGTCTAGTTACACCTCCTTCACACAATTATTCCAAATTTATCTTAAGTAGATAAAGTGGAACCAAAACTCTTTGTCAAGACACAGAACACTGAGGAAGACTGGCTCACTGCAGCTCTTGGTCTCTTGAGGAAGTTCAAAGACTCAGAGCCACTCTGAAATACAGCTATAGTCTAGAATATTTATAAAGAGATTAATATATTCAGAAATTGTACAAAGTCTATATATAGTAAATGCACAGTAAGAATTTCATTTCCTTCTAGTGGAAAAGGGGATTCCTGCATCTGATCTGTCTTCAGTGTTAACCTAAATTTCTCTTCCTTCATTTTGCTTTCATTCCTCAAGAGAATAGAGCTCCAAGCCAGCAGGAAGGTGAAACAGTAACACAGCAGCAAAATGGCCCTGCCACTGCATTGCAGAACTCCTTTCTAATCTTCTCCCCTTTCTGCAATGCATTTCCAGCTTGTCATAGATAGATCTAACAGACAAATTTCACCTATGTCAGGTCTGGATTTTTTTCTTAATATATAAGATAGGGAATTTGAATCAATAGTATGTTTTGAGTTTTTGAAGAGTCCAGATTCCAAGAGTCCCGCAATCCCACCCCCCGAATACATAAAGGTCAAACTTTATTCCTGCTATCTACTGCGATCAAAGAGAGTACTTGCGTGTGCAGTGTCAGTAGTGGCATTCAGGACACTGGAAAAATCAGGTCCTCAGGAGTCAAGTGTTAAAATAAAGGTTTGAGAATTGCCTGGTACTTTGTGATCTGTAGCCAATTGCTTTGGCCTGTTAATCCCCCGAATGAATAAATCAATCAGTCAGGAAAAAAAATATATAAGATGAATGTCCAGGAAATTATTGCTGTAGGACCACAGTTCCATAGTTCTGCTGGTGGTCCTATATTGCTGGTAGTCATTAGATGAAGGCATAGGGAATCTGGTAAGATTGTTTTAAGCTTAGGACAATGGACGATGTTTATTCCAAAAAATAATCTGACTGCTCCAGCAGCAAATCTCTGTCTGAATGGAGAGCAATGGTATGTGTAAAAGATGTACAGCTCTGATTTTAATCCACCTTCTTCCCTATATTCTAAGCTGTACACACAGCTTACCTAAAATTCAGAACCTGTCTTCATCTCTTTGATAACCTTTCAATAATTCCCTCCTTAAAATCTCATTTATTAGCTTGACATCTAAAACAATGGAGATTTCACCTGAGACAGTGCTGTAGCAATCTAGATATGGTTCAATAAAGTAACGAAACAAATCAATTTTCTAAAATGTTCATTTCCATTTATACCATTTCCATTCACCTTACAGAGGATGAATGATTTTTTTTTTTTCCTGAAAGCTATAGCTTTATAATTTAGGCCATAAGCTACACAGTTGGTTTTCTCCCATTGTTCAAATTCTTAATTCAGTGAAGTGCTTTGAATCCTCAACACACAAAGAAGTCAAGACTGGGGGAAGGCTTGGCTCTCCTATAGCAGACCCAAATCCAAGAAAAAAATGGTCTCCCACTCCCGTTTTGTCCTTTGCCCACCTTATTGTGAGGAGGAGATATAGAAGAGACCTATTGGTCTGTAAAAGATCTATCAACAGCCCAGTTTGCAAGACAGACATCCTGGGGGTTCCTAGCAGTTCTATCTCTGGCAGTAGAGCCAATAAGTCTCTCCCAAAGGTAACCTGCTGAAGAAAGCTACTCTGAATCTCAGCATCTGGGGTTTGTAATTGCCAAGTAGCTAATCCTGTTCTCAGCTGTTGGTAGTAATTTTGGATCTTGTTCAAGGTGAGTAGAACAGACACTGCTTACAGAGAGCAAGGTACACAGAGCACAAGTGCATATCTGAATTTCCATCCCAGTTTTCGGTGTGCCTCATGAAGATGTTTTCTCTGAGTGCCTACTCAAGGGCACTGAGAGGGAGATGCATTGAAGACCTCCTGTGGGGAATTCACTCCAAAGCGCTTAATAAACGGCACTCGGTGTCTATAAAAATTCAGATAACTCATGATGATCCACCACTGGGAAACAGTGAACCATATTCTATGACAGAGGAGATATCTGCTCTCTCCCAAGGAAAAGGGATTATGTAACACGAAAAGTTTAGGCATCAGAATGGAAAGGTTTTAGTTGATGCAAGTCTCAAGGATCCTATTGCTCTCCAGGCTTAGGAAGATACTTCAGTTTGTTAAATTTTATTGTTATTAATGGATACAGCTCAGATGTTATTACTATTTGCAACACTATTACTTTTTTGACAAATAGGCTGTATGCATGAAAATATGATACATCTTCTCATCCAACTCAGTCGATCCTCACAAAAAGTTTCTTTCAGGATCAGAAGAATTAAAAAATCATTTTATAATCTGTGAATTTACTGCTGTTAATTTTGCTGAAGAGAATTGAAGATAAAGAAGCTCTGTGTACTGTGTGTCTGTGATCAGAGACTCACACACGCAGGATGAACCCTCTTCATCCTGTTAGATCATTGCCATTCTGCTTTTAGGCTTAGACTGCTTAAAGATGGGCTTCTCCTGACCTGGGAGAAGGCAGAGGATTGCAGACCATGAAGCTCCTTAAAGCGGGATGAGCCCCAGAATGTAGGTGTCTCTCAGAGAGTTAGGTTTCTAAGCTCCAGGTGCAGTTGATGGAGACCTGAGGTTGGACTCATTTTCCCAGATAGAAGCACTTAGACCCACATGCACATCACAGACGTCTTCACAAGACTGGATGATGACACAAGACCTTCAGCAGAGTCTTGTCTGTCTGAAATGCAGCTGAAGGTCAAGTGAGATGGCCAAAGGTTTCTCAAATGGCCTACATGCCTATATATGAGCAAATGAAGTCAGAGATCAGACATCCAGTTCACAGGTACACACCTACATACAGACATCTAAATTTCAGTGTCCTTTTCTTTGGGCTGACTCTTACTCTAAACCTCATTCCCTTCTTTTGCTCCCTGAGCGAAAGGGTAGAAAAAAGCTAACAGCTTTAGTGGTGGTGATAGTTTTAGAAAGAGATTTAGGCACAGCGCTAGCTACACCTGTGTACCACTCCCTTTCCCTTCGAAATGAAGCCTTTAAGTCTCAGAGTGTGTACTTTCTGCCAGTAGACATCTACAGACCTACCTGTGTCACTGATGCCATTGAACTGCATTGGACACGGACCTCACAAATCATTATCTTCACTACTTATCTTGAGCAAACATTATCAGAGAGGAATTGGTTAGACTGGAACTTCCACAATTTAGGAATCTTGCCATGCAACACATAGAAAAAGTGAATGACCCCTCATCTGTGGAGTCTACTTAACTTTGTATCTATTATCTGCTTTATTTTTTTAAGTAAGACTATTAGACCAGGAAGAGACTGAATACATTTTCAAGTACAAGCAGTACAAAAGAAGAAATTGTAGTCTGTATTTTTGGATTGGAATAATAATATCTTGCAAAAGATACTTTCAAGATACATTTGAAAGAGTGCTGAATAAAGAAAAGGTTTATTTTTAAAGAAGTGTGAATTTGCTAAAACTGGAATTCACTGGTTTTCACTTATAACAATACCACAGTTTCAAACGTTTTTCTCTTCATTTGTGATCTTGCTTCAATTTTGAGACTACAGCATTTATGACTGTGTAACTGCCTTTCGCATACACAGCCATACAGGGCCATACTTCTGCTTGTGTAAGCAGTTAATTTGTTCTGTCTTTGGAAATCCAGCAACAATGCAGACATGTAGTGACTACATTTCACTGTTGGAATCACCAGTATAAATGAGAACCAAGAGGTTTTTAATGAATTTCAAGTACTGAGGTTTACTGAAAAAAACGGCCCTTTTGGGTGTCATGAAATATGCAGGTCCATTAGTCAAAATGTGCAAAAAAGTCTTCCTGCCAAGAAGTGATTTCCACAAAAGGCAAATTCCCTTGGGTCTACCAGAGAGGTCTGTTTTTGTTAAGAATTGCAGCCTGTTGATTCAAACTGCCTAACAAGGAAGAGAGATAAATACACCAAGTATATTTTTCCTCTCTAAATATTGTGACAAATTCTAACCTTTAGATGCCTTGGCACTGACTTAGACCCATAGCTCTGACCAACAAGCTTGAAAAAATGTCCTGTAGTGTAAAAGGGAGAGTTTGGCACCAAATCTCACTTGGATATGTATTTCCAGAAGAGGCTCTATGGAACCTGTCTTGACCTTGTGTAGTCTGCAGATGCCAATGGTCTCACTGCTTGGAGCAGTAAACCAGTATTTCGTCTGTACTGTGGAAATGAACTAATTTTATGAGGTATGTTTCCTCTCTTTCTGTTATTGGCAATGTCAGTAGCGGCACAGAGCTCCAGTGTGCCCCTGAAATGAAGAAATGATTTGGGAACTTTGGATGATTTGTACAAAATAAGGCAGATATAGATAGGATAGGAAGCTGCTCCTTCCTCTTGTTATATTTTGACTTTGTCTTGTCCTCACCTTTAAGCTTATGCCCAGTCCTGATCTCCTTTCCATCCTGTCTTGTAATTTCTGCTATGCCTCTTTTTCAGCTTCAATTTCTCCTTGTAAAACTGATGAAGCCCTTACATTCAACTACAATGGACTGGATACAAGTCCTTGACTACATATGTCCAGAGGAGTTAATATATGTTCAGGTGCAATCATCCTTTTGCTAGAGTTGAGAAATA
Source organism: Crypturellus soui (assembly GCA_032275445.1). Classification (NCBI taxonomy): domain Eukaryota; kingdom Metazoa; phylum Chordata; class Aves; order Tinamiformes; family Tinamidae; genus Crypturellus; species Crypturellus soui. The sequence goes on from JAUBNY010001178.1 coordinate 887,767, forward strand.
TTATTAATATTGCAGATAAACGTTCATATTCTCAACAGCTGTGGAGAGCAGCATCCACTTGTTGCATGTTGCATTGCTTACCTGCAGATCTCACACATTTCTAGGGCAGCAAAGTGTCTCAAGGAAAACAGCAGAGGCGGATTTGGTTATCCGCCATACGCTGTTAATGACTCTCAACTCTCCCTGCTTGAGATCTTCTCTAGTTTAATTAATTGCCTGATCCAAGACAAAGCTTTTGGATAAATACATAGTTATAAGCACTGTAGATAAATCAAGATGTTTCTAGATGACTTTGGTCATTCCTTTCCTTTTGTGTGTCATTAATTTACCTTTTTTCTTTCATTAGCTGCAGAAAGAATGCAGAGTCAGATAATGCAAGGCAAACTTTTTCCATTGATTTTCATCTTCCTTTAATATTGTGGTAATACACAGTCAGTAAAAGACTTTAAATTATCCTTCAGTTTTTCTGGAGTATTGATTTTTATTTGTGGATATGTTAAACTAAGTCCTTGAAAACCCATAACTGCAATTTGACAGAGTAAGTGGCCCCATGAATAAGCAGAGGCAAGGCATGGAGGGAATAAGGTAAAGAAAGAGACTGATGTTGTACTTGTCATTTAACAGGCACGAAATGTTCACATCATCACTTTGAGTACCTCTGCTTTTAGATGTCACTCTTTTCCAATCAACAGACATAACAAAAGTACAATCCGAATTCCAATGGATGTAGTCTGCAACATGGGAGAAAAAATCCACATACTTTCTGAGATAGTTGTGAAAGACAAAAAGAAGCATCTTTTCAAACAAGTCTGAATGTTCTGAATGACTCTATGCTTGCAAGGATAAATTTGATGTTATACTTTGTTATCTAATATTAGCCACAGACTTAGGCAATTAAATGAAATGGTACTTTAATGAAATTTCACTGGTCTCCTTGACGCCATGGAAGAACTGAGACTATGAAATGAACTGCAAGGGAGGGAGAAAAGTTATCTCTGGACAGACATTTGTATATTAGGTGGTGATTTTTTTTTTCTACAGATGCACTAATTACAATTTTAATTCATGCATGAAAAGAAGGAGCACAGATTACTTCTGTCAAAATAGTTCTGAATACTGTGAAGATGTTAATGGGTAATGTTCCCATGGAAGAAATGTTAGCATGCCTTTTTCTTTACTGTTATTTTGCTCTACTCCCTTGTTATCTTGTAGAAAATTTTGAATGTCATTCAAGACTCAAAATAAGAATATAATGACTATGTAGGATTTCAGAAAGAAAACACTGAAAAATGCAAGACAAGCAAAGCCTTTTAACAAAATGTAGGGTTTTTTTTTACTCTTGAGAAGTACTTCAGTTGTTCAGAAAAGTATCTGTAAAACTGTGCTTATCTTGCCACATGGTTTAGTCACAAGATAATGAACTGTGCTGAGTGGTGACATGCATCAGTAGTCCTATTATAACATTAAAACGCAATGCTATGAATGCTTTTTGCTGCAGTGCAGAACATTATTCCTTATGGAAACAATGTAGTAGAAGATCTTATAGCAAAGATTTTTTTGTCCTCTCTCTTAGGTTTTAACAGAGTATCTGAGCACTTAGTAAATAGAAGAAATAGTTGGGTGTGTGACTAAATTAGGTTTTTCCAACAAAACAAAAAAAGGATAATAGAAATGGAGGAAATGTCTATTATTCTTCTGAGATAATTTACTTCAAATAGAATGACTTATAAATGAACACGTTTCTTGGAGAATTATGAAGAAGTCATTTGTTAAAAATTAAAGACCATCTATTTCTTGAATAGGAACCAGAAAGAAATGAAAGAACATAAAATTACTGTCCTGTCTGATAAGACATTCATCTGTTTTCATCCATCCTTATATGAAATGAGTTCTACAGTCATATATTAACATCTTTTGAGAGCAAAAATAGCTTTGAGGTTGGAATTTTGCTATGCCAATCAAGGAGATGACATTAATAACTTCTTTAGCAGTGACTGTTCCTAATGAGAAGACACCTACTGCATGAAAGCATCACTATATTTCTTTCCAATGACAGTACAGTGATCTTGACCCATCATCAAAGTCTGCATAAGAGACATATAATGAAAATTAACTCTCATGGGCCATTCTGTGCTATGCAATGATGAAAAGGAGAACATCCTTATTGATTGCTGCTTCCTGTTAATTGCAGGCTGTGAGCCAGACTCTACGGTGGTTATGATTAAACACTATCAAGGCAGATACGTACGTGAGCTTCCCTGTTGCTCTCAGGTATCAGCTATTCATCAGCCCGGGTTAGTAAAATATTATTTTCCATCCTTATTGCGTAGATAGTATTTAATGAGATTCATCTTTAATTGAAAAATTTACCATTGGAAAAAGAACACAGGGTGATGTTTCTTTGTTATTTTTATATTAATGCATTAATGAAAAGGAAATGTTGATTATTTTACTTTAGTGTTATCCATATTGCCATAGGATTAGGCTTTTGCAGAGGGAGTTATTTGAGTCAGCATGATTACAAATGCAGTGAATTCTTGGTGCTTGTTTCCCAGCAGCTCTCCAAGCTGCTGTTATATTACAGGCTGCAAAGTGTAATTGAGCATTATTTTAAATTCTGTTTATGAAAATGAGTTCCAAACTTCTTCAGCTCATTTTCACCAGAACTAAAACAATTTTTTTACAGGTATTTTTCAGATCCATGCCTAAGAGCTTTACTTCCCCCCAGGGAAAAAATAATACTTCAAATGTAAAATTTTTACCTTATTCCAGCTTAAATCCATGCCAGTCCACTAAAATCAACAAGTAATTAGTGAAAAAAAAATTATTAGCAGAAAATACCACTTATAAGAGGTGTAAGAATATAATGACCCAAAATCTAAAGTAGCAGTGAATGTAAATTAGAAGTCTCTGGACTGCTGCTGTAGAAACTATATTAACTTTTAAAATAAGGGCAGAATATGAACTGACCTAGAAAAGATTGAATATATTTAACATTTTGCTTTTGATCTTTTATTCAAGGGTCAGCTTTTTTTTTTACTCTTTCAAAAATTGTCATGGTTTTGGCCACAGCTGCTACTGTAGCAAAACCCAGCTATTCAGATAAGAATGAGGAATCATTAAAAATCCAAGCAAAAAATCTTGTTTGGTTGCTTCTAAATGAAGAATGAGAAAAGTACATTAAAATATGGTGTAATTATACATTTTGCATAGCTTTTCTGAAACCACCACGGCCAACTTTAAAGCAATGTGTCCCTTACAGCTGATTCCTCAGCTTTTCCAGCTTCCAGTTTATTTACATGCTGCCGAAACTGGTTTAATTTCTTTCACGTAAATATAAAGTTTATGAACAGAGTTGGGAGACTGCAGACTGAATTACATTCCCCAGCTACAAGATTGGCACACCATGTACTTCAGTGTTGCTTAGCTGAAAGACATCTCACCCAAAGGCATTCAATTTGAAAAATCTCTTCAGTGCTCTTTAGAATATCTTCATTATAACAAAAAAATGATTAGCATTAATTATTATAACAGTATTTTTCAGAGAGCTCATTATTACTGTCAACATTTGTGCAGAATCCAAAAATATGTCAGCATAGACAAATTAAAAATAAAGACCACAACCAGATCCATAAGTAAAAGTGGCACTAGAAAGAAATAGTAACACATAGAAAGAAATAAAGCCCTATTTCTCAAATATGGAAAATGTTAATATACATCTTTGAGGTACCAGCATATTGTACAATGAGGATAGACCTATTTCAGACACTGGAGACATTAAGTTTGATTCAAATCCCTAAATATAGGTATCTAGTGCTATTTGAGCACTAGGTTTGGGCTCTGGGTATCCTGAGGCCTCTGCTGCTGTTGCAGGGAGGTGTTGGTCTCCAGTACGGTGGTGGGAGGACACCTGTGAGCCCCATCGCAATGTCTGAGGAGCCTGAAAGGCCACTGAGCACCCGATTTCAGACTACTCAGCTGAGCTTCCCATGCCTCTCTGGAAGGTGGTATCAAGTAGTTGTAATTAATCGGGAATTAATAAAAATAGTGGGAAATGAACAGTAAGACCCAAAACCAATGAAAGAAACTGTATTGGTAAGGACATACCTTGCAGTTTACTTGCAGTCATTAGAAGAGGAATCTGTCTGTGTTGTTGAGATGCTGGCACTCATCTACTTGCTTGCTCCCTGGCTTACCTTCTTCTGAAGACTTTGATCTATTTAGTTATTTCTTGAACTATTAAGAATTACTATGCCATCTGGAAAATAAGAATCAGAAGTCTCTCAGTTATTCTTAGATGTGCATCCTCTGGAACCAGTACCGCCTTTATTACTATCTCCATTTTCTTCTGTCTCTATTTCTATCAATTATCTTGATTTTCTATTGAGATCCATATTAGAAACTAGAGAGAGAAAGTAGAAGCTATATATATGTGTGTGTGTATGTGTGTGCGTAATCTTTGTGCATGAACATTAGAAGATGAGATTCAAAAATACTTAGATATTTGAATGTTTTTCTAATGCCAAACAGAATAAATGATACAATAAAAATTGTTTGTCAACAAACCATATAAGAAGTTTTCTATCAAACAATTATGTTACTGTGAGAGCATCAGATTGGGAACTAACAAAATTATAACCTGTAATGCATTTTAGTGTACTGAACTGCAATAAAGATTCTTCTGCGACGCAGAATAAGATGAACATAGTCACATCATCGCAAGCTGGTAGAAACAGTCAGGCTTCAGAAGGTAATTTGAAGACAAGGGTCCTACACAAAGAAAATGATCTTAGTTTCTTTTAATAATGACCAAAAAGTGAGATTTCTGCCAAGCGAAAAGAGGAGATGTACATACCTGAAGATGGACTCTAGAGTTCATTGGAAGAAAAGAAGGGAGCAATTTTAGTCACTTAATTAAGAACAGTTACATAATGGATAATTTGAGCAATCTGGTAGAAGCTTGGAAAATCCATTTACCTAAAAAAAAGACACACATAAATCTTGCGTGTG
>JAUBNY010001178.1:899573-910238 GCA_032275445.1 Crypturellus soui
AAGCGGGTCTTGAAGATCTCCAGAGAAGGAGACTCCACAACCTCTCTGGGCAGCCTGTGCCAGGGCTCTGTCACTCTCACAGATACCTCACAGATACCCACTCATTGCATCATATTCAACTTAATTTTTATTTGAATTTGTCTGGCTTCAAATTCCAAATGTTGAATATTGTTATATATTTAACTGATTGACCAAAATCCTTCTATTATGTTGATTTTTACTCAGATAAAGTTACATCTTTACCTTCAATATGCCAAATAGTCAGAGTGCCTAGCTATTTTTTACTAAAGAACAGAAAAAGAATTTGGAATGAATAGAAAACACACCTATTTTTTTCTAGCTTTTATTTGAACACAGACAAATTCAATGCCTTTCTTCTGGGATATTTGCCAGAACTGAATCTATTCTTTTCAGCAACCATCTGAAATCTATTATTTTCCCAATAACAGATTGAAGTAAAATCCCCTGCACTCTGACTTGCAATATTTTCTTTTAAGCTTTCTTTAAGCTAGGCCTTTCTCTAAGAAACATGAATCCATAATTTCCACCTTCCAGGAAAATACCTTAACCATCTTCTATGTGGTTACTTTTTTTATATTCACTATCTAAACACGGTGAAAAGTAGGGTAGAGATGGGTAGGATAGTAGGATAGAGCAGTAGATAGGATGGGATGTACTATAATTGCTTCACTTGCCTGCACAGCCTTACTAGTAACAGGCCCAGAGCTACTCTGTGACCTAAGTCCACAGAATATTTTAATATGATTATTAAGTGCAGTAGGGACAGGGGGGAGTCCAAATTTCATCCCTTCCAGACAGAGTGACCTGACTGTTACACTTACAGACTCATGCTTACTTTTGTGCTGAATATCTGCCTGCGCTTATAGCTCTTAGTAACAAGAAATGGATGCATCTCACTCTAAACTGATAATGAGCAAATCACTTTCATGCCAGTGGCAAAAGATTTTTTTTTAAATTTATATTGGATTTTGTGTGTGTGTGTGTGCAAATATCAGTGAGTGAAGAGGGAAAAAAGGATATACAACTGGGAAATTTTACCGACAGGGAGAAACAGGAATAATCCACTCCGTGACTAGCTTTGGAAATTGAAAATGCTTGAAAATGCAACACATTCAGCAGCTGATTTTTTTTGTTGTTTTTGTTTGTTTGTTTGTTTGTTTGTTTTTGTTTGGTTGTGGTTTTTTATGAAGAAGAAGAATAATACTGAGGGAGTCAAAAAGAAAGGAGATCTTGATCGAGTCTTGGGTACATTTTTGCAACAATGAAACTTGACTCTTTTAATATGATCAGAGATTAGAGAAAAAGCTTCTCCTTCTTTTGGAGGAAATTATAAATGTGAACTAAGGTCATTTCTTTAAAGCTGTCCATATTTGGATCAACAGATACTAGGAACTCTCACGAACACAGGAGGAAACAGCCGCCTCCCGTGGGGCTACAGTTTCTTGCCTGCTTATCCCGGTCCCTGCCTGCTGTTTTCACCATATACCTCAGGTGCACTAGCAGGGATTTCAGCTGCGTTTGACCTTTGCATCTGCTTTCTTTACGCTTTCTGTGATCTGCCCAAGAGGCAAGTCTTCTAGCACAGCACGTACACAATATAAGGCAAAAAACTGTAGAAATAATATATCATTTTACCTACCCCAGAACACAAACATTGCTACTTTTTGCTATCTGATTTTATATTTATGTAGAAATTATTTTTTGCTCATTTTGAATAGTCTAAAACAAGGACTTTACTTCACCTTGACTATGTCAGAGCTGCATCCCCAAATGATCATTCAGAGCAACGGCTCTGAAGCACAAACCTTTAAGAAAGCTGCTTCAATAATAACCATCCTGAGTCCAAAAAAAATCTAAGAGAATCTAAATAACAAACTTTCAAAGAAATTGTATAAAAGCCAGCATATATTATTTATGGCACATGGCAAGAGTATAGATGTTTTAATCATATTTGATTATGAAGGTCAATTCATTTCTGACTTTGTTATAGTGCAAATGCAGTAAAGCCACTATACCATACTATTCCACCAGATTTATTCTAGAGTCATTAACAACAAATTTAGGAATTTCAAACCCGTCTTTATGGCTAGTAAGTTTCTACACTGACGTGTGTTGTAAGCATGTTTCTAGTTCAGAGGAAAACATTAAAACCTCCAAAAATGACATAAAACTGCTTTATCTAATCAAATGTGAAGATTTCAAGAGTTTATCTCAGGAGCAAAAGTGAAAACTATGTGTTGTTTCATAGTCATCTGATCCCAAGAGGGAAAAAAGGTCATTTTCCAAGTCCACAGGAAACACAGGAAATTCCATCTGACTGTAATGAAACACAACTTAATGGAGGGTAGCAGCCCTGGAACAGGCTGCCAATGGGGATTGTGCAGTCTCTATTCTTCTCAGTATTCAAAACCCATCTGGACACAGCGTAGCTGTTCGGATGCCCATCACACGTCTGGCCTGTGATGGATTACAGGAGTTTAGTGCACAGATTAGTTTATCCCATTAGTTTATCCCCGCTGCGCAATTCATTGTAAAGCTATCCCTTTTAGGTGACATTTGTGTACTGAACAACTGTGTACTGAAATACCACTGATTTCTAGGTGCCTTGCCTAGCAAAGCAGCTTCTCATTAAGGGGGAAATAAGCTCTTCTGTAACATCCTCGGTTTACACATCCTTAGTGTAATATCTTTATCCATCTGGAGTATTTATCACTCCCAGAACAGAGGTGGGCACACTCAAGTCACGGTCAAATTAATGTTTCAGGCATTCAGCTGACAGCAGTGCTTGCTGAGAGGTGGTAATTCTGCCTCCATAAATAATCCTGCTATATTAGAAAGAGTAAGAAAATCAGTTCCCTTGCCATTTCAACACTCACTTTACCTCCCCTCTGCCCACTGCCACCACAAAATGAACCAGAGCACAAAACTCAGGGACACATAGCAACCGCTTGCTAATCCCAAGACCTTGTGAAAGTGCTTGAAATAGTGACATCTAGTGACACCTTCATCGAAAATAACCTACAAGCAGTCCCAATTAAAAAATGAATACGGAATAACCCTGTTCATCACAGCAGCGGGGAAACCTTAATGGAATACTGGAACTACACAGATGAACATGATGTCCAGATGGCTTCAAAAGATGTCCTTGTTCTTGTGGAGACCTAGAACTCGTTCATTTCTTTCCATGGATTTCTACTTTAATATAGAGGACTCATCCTCGGTTCTCCATGCTTTGGTATTCTCCACTATTCAGGATAGTGGTAAAGTCCTTATCTATTCTAGTTATACGACTTACAGCTTACTTAATATTTGCAAGATGTATCATTTAATGCCTTATAATTATAAGGTACAAACTAAACTGGCTGGCCAAATAAGGTCACACTGTAGTAAGCATTGAATATCCTAACGTGCTTTCAGAGCACCAAAACCAAAACTCTTGGTCACCTTTAGCACTGGATAATCTTGGTCACGTGAGAGATTGTAGTCACTGAATGACCTTTGCCCAATGAATTCAGTAAGTGATGCAGTGGAAACTGTGGAACAGAGAGAGCAGATGTGAAGAAGCAGAAGATAAAGTAATAGATTAGAGTTCAAATATTTTCCATTTATGTGTCTGAGAATAAAATGATCCTATAATGAATAACTGTTCAGTCGATATCAATGCTTTGGTACAAATAGAAATGCTTTTCAAAGATTCAACAACAAATATTTAATACTTCCCTATAATTTATAACCTGCCTTTGAGATCTTTGATCTCGACGAGGTACTAGTGTGCCTATGGATGGTGTGACATCTGGACTATCTGGAAGTGTATCATATGGATTAACCTCTCACTCCTCTGGAGACCCTCTAAGTTCTTTTTCAATTCCATTTTGCATTTTAAGGGCCCTATTATGTGGAGCCTCTAAAGAACTTGTACTGCCCATCATGTAAAAGCTGTCTTCGAGGCCAGGTGAGGAGCAGAAATACGGTGATACCGGATACAGAAATACAGAAAAACATGATTCTTTTCTAACATCCTACCTCTTGTCTTCTTTTTAGCAAGCTCCGAGAGAGTGGATACTTTCCCTTAAGAGCTCACATCAGGACTTTGCATTCAAACCTGTCTCATATGTCATCAAAATGCAACAGTATATGCTGACTATAGGCACACAGTGCTAGCAGAGCGCTAAAGTTCTCCAGTGCCTTCTAATTTCAATAAATTCCTTTGGCTACTTTTCAAATTATTTTCACTATTGCACAAAGAAGAACTGATACCTCTGTGTTTTGGAACAGGGAAAACGCATTTGGTAGGGCTACCATCCTTGTAACAAGGATTTGCGTTTTAGCGTTAGACTGGAAGTCCACTCAACTTTGATTACAAATATGCCATCCCATGTCTGATCACCAGAGACTTGTTAGTTTGAAAGGCAGGTCCTCTGGATCTCATTTATTTTGGAGTTGGTGCTATGATATGGAAGAAAACAGGAAAGGACTTTTTTATGCAAGTGCTACTTGTGGCTGCCAGCGGTTGCAAACCCTAAGGCTGCAGAGTGAGGCAGTTCTCCTAACAGAGCAGGAGGAGAAAATGATGTAGGATTAGAATGGAGCAGGATGAAGAAATCTTGGAGGAGAACAGACACATACACACACACACAAATAAAAAAAAAAAAGAAAAGGGAAAAGAGATGAAAGAGATGGAGGCTGAGGGAAAGAGGAAGTTGAACTAGGAGGAGATAAGAATATAAGAGCATTTAAGCACAATGCAGGTCTCATTCTCATAATTTTCTCCACTCTTCATTGCCTATTAAAGGGTGATGGGTGCATCTGCCTCTGCATTGTAATTTGGTACTTCTAATAATAATAGCCTGTTTTGGCCTGTCATTTACTCTCCTAATTCAAGAAGCTGATTTTTTGGCTACAAGTCTAAACATCTTGGTGATTCTGGTGATTTGGTGGTCTTTATGTCTACTCCCCATCATTCTGAAGGCAGAGAAGTCAGGCACAAAGGAGTCACCAAACCCCTTCAAGCACATACTTTTTTCCCTCAGTACTTCATTTAGTTCTCAGAACAGATCACACTCAGAGAATGAATCAGTTAAACAGCAAATTGTTGTCTCTAGGACACAGCCTTATTTTTTACAAAGATTGGCAGGAATCGGGCAAATGAAGCAAGGACTGCGAGAAGAAAAAATGATCTTATGGTACGGGTGGTAATAAGTCACCCTGGAGAAGTGAATTTAACCCCTCCTCTGTCACAGTATCCTATGTGATCCTAGTCTGGTAACACAGAAAATTTTTACCTTACTCTCTCCCTGCAACCATTCTCGAACTGAAATTTAGAGATAATCCTATTTCCTCATCTCTGAGGTTTACTGTAGAAATGAGGTCATTCTTTTATTTTGGTTATTGTCAGCATGATAGAGGATTAGAGCATCCAGCACAGAAATGCCTATAGCAGTCGTGCAATACACCAGCTATCACACTATCACAACACACTGATTAGTCCTCAATGAACACTGCCTATTCCACGCACAGAATGAAACAAGCATCTTAAAGAAAAAGGATATCAAATTCTGTATCATAATCCAGACACATACAAGAGTCAAGTTAAACCCGTATTAGTTCTGCCCTAGGCCTAACCATAATTAAAAAGGTAACTTCATAGCAATGATGACCACCAAACGCAGGATCTACTTTTTTGAGGTTACATAGTTTCTGGGCCAAGAGTATTGCAGGCTGGCAAAATATTTTCCCTGTGAATGTTGGGATCCATTTAAATGAGTGGAAGAGAAAGTATTTCATAGATATCCAAAAAGAGAGATGAGAGGTATCACCTTACCAGAGAGATCTGTTGCCTTTTTGAAAGAAGGTGTCACTGGGGAATCAAGAATAAAAGATGTTTTTATTTAAACAAAGCTCTTTCAAAACCTTGGAATCATGTGTTGGAAAATTTCCAAAATTATTAGAAGAGTGTCCCTGGGTGTCTGCATAACTGTGCATGCTCTTCCAGTTCAGTCTCCGTGAAACTTTCAGAGCCACTAAGCAAAGGGAGCTTGGCAAGAGCTTTCAGAACTTAAAAAGAACAAAATGCTCCATAGTAAATTATGAGTCATTTAAATAAAAATGACTAGGTAAAAAAGGCAAATTCAGCAGTTAGCTCTTGGATTCCTGAAATGTAGAATGGATCTAGCTCTCAAGTTAGCCCTATCTTACTGATGAAACCACAGCAGTCGGTTACAGTCTGTGGTTACTTTTGGCTGGTATGAAGTTTGGTAAAGTGCTATGTTGGATATTGGTGAATCCTGCCTAAGAACTGAAGCCTTAATATCTGGATAAATATTTTCATTTCTACCTCAGTGCAACCATATGGGTAAGTCAGAAGAGAATATAGTGAAGCAAGTTCTTGGAAGTGGCAACCCAAGAAAACAGTATATATAGATGATAGAAAATAGTATTTTTTGGTGTAAAAAACAGGAATCTTAAAGTCTGGAAGTCTGTAAGAACAAAACAAACAAGCAAAACCCCAAGGGAGAGGTATCACTATCATTCTGTGGCTAAAATATTCATCTGAACCATAGGAGATCATGGGTCAATTCCCAGCTTAACTGACTTAGGGCTGGCATGCCACATCCCTAGTGAGTGCCCTAGCATGCAGGATATAGCATTAGTTTCCTTATTGGGAGCAATAAATAATGAAGAACTGCTTAAACAGAAGGTAATAAGAAGGATTAAGTACTCCCCATCCATCCAAAACAGCAGGAGATTTGCATGTATTTTTTCAAAACCTTTTGGACATTTCCTGCTTTTTTTCCTATCAGTAGATTTTGAAACTGTTATGCCTTCCTCTCCTCATCTTTTGCCCTTTCAACTACATAGGCTTTCCAATGAGGGTTTGCCTAAAATGACGCATCCTCATGAAAAGTTTCTTCTTTAATGAACTACCCTGTTCTAATGAAACTTCCTTTAATGAGAAAAGACATATCAGATCTCCTTTTGACTTCTCTCCTATCACTTTTCCTCTGTTGTGTCCATTTGTGAATACTATGAATATATTTCTTTTCAATGTATATGTTCATGTGTTTTAGACTTTGCATAATATTTAAGTGCATTGTTTCTTTCAATTGGCAAAAGTACTTTTTTGTGGGTGTGTGGCTAGAGAGAGAACAATAAAAGAATATATTCTCAAAGAGACTAAATTTAAATAAGATTTTTTAAATTAAAGTAATTTCAACTACAAAAAAAAATCCATAACAGAGTGCCTAGAGAATGTTATTTGGTCTAATTTATCCCTAAGCAAGAGCTCTATTGTGATCAGGGAATACAGTGTTACCTATGGATGAACAGGATATGCAATAACTGTTGTTATGTGCCTTCTACTCCTCTCAACCCGTATTTTTCTCTATATCTTGGAAAAGATACAGTTTTCATTTATAAGTCGTAAAAATTAAGGACCAAAGCACAAAGCATGATATAACGTTATTCTAAAGAAATAAGAATTGTTGAAGTATATTGGGATAATTCAGGCACCTTTAACATTATCTAGACGCCATCATACCATCATGATTACCTGTTGCAAATAGCATAAGATACTAACTTTAGTGAATGTAAAATTAAAATAAACACTAGGAAAACTTTAATAAGTATGTTACATATATTTCCATTAAATACTTGCAAAGCTAACTCTTCTTGCTGGAACTATGGATCATCTGAGCCTTCACACTGGGTTGCCAAGGCCCTGTACTGTACCACTACCCCAGCTCTGGTTCCTTTCCAGTTTTCTTTCACCAGCTCCCATATAAGAGACATGATTTTGAAATGCCTACCAAGTTTCCCCTTGCAAATTGCACAGATTTACCTTAAAACCAGGTAAATTATTTTTAATAATCTGGTTTTTACCAGATTTACCCTGCTGGAGCAGGGGAGTTGAACTAGATGATCTCTAGAGGTCCCTTCCAACCTTAAGCATTCTGTGATTCTGTGATTCTATTTAAGAATTTTACTGCAGGCAAAAGCAAGAGAGACAGAAAGATATAAGACTATACAGTATAAATTATTTCCCTCATGATAACCTATTTTCTGCAAGAAAAATTATCTCCCAGAGTTAGATATTCACCAGAAGAAACAGGTGTGTGAGCTTGTTTTACAGGTAAAGCCCCAAAAGAGGCTCCTTTGCACTACAATGTCAGAATAAGTAGATTAATAAGAATTAGAGAAAAAGGGGAATGTCAATTTTCAGACAAAATTTGCTAGACAGAGTGAAGCTCATTAGCCTATGTAAGGCCTGTGGGCAAAATAACTGAAAACCTATAACACATTGAAATGTAGCTCAATGCAATAAAACAATAATAAGTAATAATAAAAATGTATTATTCTGTTTAAAGCAAGTGCTTTGTGGCAGAGAGAAAGATATATAAACCTTAACTACTTAGCTATTTTTTTTTTGTAAGTGAAGAACATAATCTTTTCTCTGCTCATTATTTTCATGGTACCCTTGAGTGTTCCCTATAGATGTTCTCATATCACATTTGTTATTCACAACTGGACAGCCATAATGAGTTGAATTTCGTCTGGTTTGTGACAAAAAGCTACACAGTATGACAAGGTAGACACAAAAAGGAATAGAGAAAACAGGTAAGGTGCTACCTTGTAGCATCAGTACAAGTCTTTGCCGATACTTAAATGGATCCTGTGCTTGAGTCACATGGAAGAGTTAAATTAATTTTTTGTTAATGTGTACCCAAGTTTACATGTGTGATACTGTCCTAAATGCAAGGAATTAAATCAGAGGAGACTGTTAGAAAAAAAAACAAGGAGAAAATGAATCAATGGGGACAATGCAGAAGTTATTAATTGGACTTCTTGGTTCCAACTAAAAGGGTAGGATATTTTCTTCAGCAGGTTTATCAGTACTGGCTAGAATAAGCATTCCAAAGAAAGACATGTACAAATTGCAGCTGGCCCCTATCTCTCCCAAGCAAGGGACTGTGGAAATTGAAAGGCCAGAAGGAGTATTCTAAATTGCAATACAGATAAGACTTGTGTAGATGGTCTTTTTTTCATTTTCTTTTCTTTTTTTTTATTCTCTCTCTCCTTCTATATTAACCCTTCTTTCTACCCTTTCTATGATCCTGGATATATAAATTATCTTGGAAACATTGTTTCTGAAATTCCTTACGCAACCATTGTTATAGTCTCAATGATCTCTGCAGTTTCATTCTCTATAGCTGCTTGCAGATTATAATGCAAGACAGAAGCCCTGGCATGTGGCTGTGAATTTAAATAAACTCTATTGTCTTGAAGATAGGAGCCTTTTTTCTCTTAGGGTTTATCTCAAAAAATGTGTGATATTGACAACTCTTAAATGACGGACTTCAGAGGACAAAATTAAAGAAGTGTTAACTGTATGTGTATTTATAGTTTGGAGTTAATTACATCCCAGTTCAAATTAAATGGAAATTTTGCCATGGCTAAGATCAGTTCAGAATCCAGAAACACTGCCTATAAGCTCTCTGAACAAGATGCTTTTGAGCACTTAGAGAAAACTGTCACATTACAGATGCTATATATAATGCACATTGTACATAGAATTATGAAATAGGGACAGCTACAAGATGGCAAAACATGTCATAATTCAATGAAAGTCTTGGATATGGTCTCAGACAAATTCAATCGTTATTTTATTTCTGTTTCATTGTGTAGAAAGGAAATTTTAAAAAAAAACAACAGCAGGAAATAGCTTTAGCTATGCAATGGAAATGTGATTTAGACTTTTTGATGGACCTAGGTAAAGTTAAAACAAGTTTTAAAATTCTCTATTGACTTTCAGTGAGAGAGATGTCAAATATTGGTACTTAAATTTTCAGTTCACAGTATTTTGTAAACTGAGGCTGCTTTCTTCCTGTTTCATGAAAGCAAACCCACTCTATCTAAAGATTGCAGAGTTTATTTGCTATATAAAAAAGAAGAGGATAGAAATGTATGTCACAAAATATTGAATGGTTTAGTTAGAAAGCACTCAAATGTATCTTGCTAATTGCAAAATCTGCAGCACTTTTAATATATCAGAATGAAATAAGGAAAGATCATACCAAACATTTATGATTAACTTGGGCATAGATATGCACAGAGATGATGTGAAACTGCTAAGCTAGTCCTTGCAGGGTGAGGAAGTTTAAAAAGGCAAACATAATTTGCATTAAAATTGACAAGAATGTTCTATCAAATAGCTGGAGAAGAGCATTTCCTTTGATTTTTTAATAACTATTTTTGGCAGAAATGTTAACTCAGATATTTCTCCTACTTATCTGAAGGAAAAAACATCTCTAAGCTTCTCTGTTGGGGGAAAACTGATTTACAGTGAAATCGGTGCCTGGTAGAACTTTAAAAAAATGTAGGTGATTTGCTTATTTTCTTAGGGGTTTGATCTTTAGAGATATAAAGGGAAAAATCTCTTTTAACTCTTCTTCACAGAACAGCTAAGTCCTGACTTATAATCAGAAATTAATTAAAGCATCTCAGAATCAGAGTCATTGTGTCTAGTTCTAGTCAACTAGTTCACCAATTCAGTTTTCATCAAAAGACCTGATTTAGTTGCCTGGAGGTTAGATGTCTAACCATTACTCCAATGTGACTTGAGACCTTCAGGGCCAAGTGCCATCTTCT
>JAUBNY010001178.1:919533-931996 GCA_032275445.1 Crypturellus soui
CAGTCCTTTCCCAAATTAAATTGTGGAACTGCTCTTTCAAACTGAGGCTCTACTGCCCACCCCTGGACATAGGAGAGCAGTTCATTTTCAGAATATATTTAGTTCACGACTTTCCCTTGGAGTCGACTTGGATGCAGGAAGTTATTCTACCAATGTCTGGAATCCACTGGATAATCCTAACTTTCATCCCAAAACATTATGGACTGCACTGGAGCAAGTTGGCTGAAAGACTTGCTGTCTCCCCAGTAAAATACTGATTTGATTTTTCCTCCTTCACCATAGTTCATAAATAAATGTCAGTGTCCCTGCTCTTTGTCACACTACAAGTAAATGAAATAGAGGAAATTAATCTGCTACTTATTTACAGCTACTAATCACACTGGCAAAGTTGTTTTTTTCTGCTCAATCCTAAATATCAAACAAGTAATCCTAATCTGAAATGGTCCCTAAAGAAAGAACCTCTGAGAAATACATCTTTATTTTAATATCCAATATCCAAAGTCTTGAAAAGGGTTGGAAATATATAGTATAGTATTTAAATAATTCATCTCCTCAGGAGAAAACAAATGTTATTTGAAACAGATGCAGTAATGAAAAAAGTGCATTCTTTTATCCCGACCACTGTTTTTGGAAACACTTCCTGCCAGTTGATGGTGTTTGTTTTTCAGGCCTGAAGCAGTTTTTGGCATTATTTCTCCAACCTCCACCATAAGAGCTTTGTCCCTTACAAAGGGACACTGCCAATTACAGTTTCAGGACTAGTCACCATATGCTGGTAGATTTGCAAATAGTTATTAAAACATAAGGCATAAAAAGTGGAGTTGTGAATATACCAAGCTGAAAAGTTTTTGCAGAAAACACTCAAAGGTACAGCAAGGCTGATGATAGCAGCCTGCTCTTATAACATGGTGGAAAAAGAAGTATCATGAGTCCAGGGAAAGCAGTGGAGAGACAGAAACACCCTTGGTTCTAGTTTTCTTGATCTTGTATCTAGTTATATCCTTCACAAGTGCTGAGATTTGCATCTCCTCTGAAGTCACTGTGAAGTCACGGAGGCAACATGTCTATGCCACAGATAGACTGGTTAACTGTTGGCTTACTCCATCTCTCTGTTTGGGGGTTTCTAAATGAATTTCTCCGAGACAAAACTGCAGTGGAGAGTGCTCTTCCTAGGCAGTCTAGATGCAAACTAGTCATTGACACGTTTTTATTTCACAGAGTAATCTTGGCCTTGGAGTGCCTTGGCAAAAATACCTTTGTGTCTATATATCTATCTGGTTCCTTTCCCCAGCTTCACAGACATCCTTAGAGTTTCCTTCTTTAGTACCCAAAGAATTCATAGAGATATTGGGGATATCTGGAAATCTCATGGCTTTTGATAATATCAGCAATAAATGTTCAGATTTGGGAGGAAAGCTCATCTGATTAGTATGGAGCCTGTTTCCCTAGAAAAGCTCAATGGTCTTTGATGAGGATGAATACACACAAGTATGAATATGAATACAGACTCGAATATGAATATGAATACACACAGAAGTATGAATATGCAACAGTAGTACTATTCAAGAATCACAGTTAATGGTAATAGCTTTATTCCCACAAAATTAATTAGAAAATATATGTCAGCATACTTAAATAAAGCATTAAAATCAGAGCACAGCATGAATAATACTTAATTTAATTCTGGCAGTATAAGTTATGTATAAAAAAAAGATTCTTCACAGTAGTGGAAATAAGGAATTTTGAAAACTACAGCTTGTTAAGAAGGAAATATTTCAAAGACCTACTTCAGGAAGATAATTTGGGAAATCACCTTATCAGCAAATAAAAAATGTTGTTAAAGTAAATGAGGCTGCCATAAAATGAAAATGAGAATAAATCAAAGAAAGACAGATACATTTACAGATAGCTTTGCGGGAATGCAGAGAAACCAAAACCAGGCAGATATTGTTCTCACGAAAGTAGTTTTATTTCTTGCAGCTGAAAACTCTGTGACACTAAGAGCACAAGGCCTTTAAAAATGAATTTATAAACTTAAGCACATCTCAAACCAAGCAGCTATATAGTAAAGATCTGAAGTTTGCATTTCTGAATGGTAGAGCTCAAAGTGGGAAAAGGCATGGAACCAAAGCCCTGAAAAACACTTTTTTTTCCCACTGTTTCAGAAGAGACAAGGACTGTACCTGCACAGAGGTATTTGTTGTTCTGGTGCTTTTACTGTTGGAATACACTCAAGACAACTTGATTTTGTACACCGCAAGCCAAGTTCTAGCCTGTGGGGAAGAAGACCGTGTATCTAGCCATGGGAGCCCTGCCAGGCTCAGTGCTGACTTTAATAGCATTTGATGTCTTTATAACTTCAGATGCCCATGCCAATCCTCTCTCTCTTCTGATATGATATAGCTAGTTGTGTCTCACATTTAACTGAATAGCATGCCCCCTGGGCAACAGTGATTTCCCTTGCTGAATGAAAACGTTATTTACTTTATAGCTAATTAATCAGTAACATCTCCCTTCAGTTCAGCTGTTGAGTCCCTGTTCCTAAGAACAGGCAGAAATTCTCCTCAGTGATTTAATGTTTCCTAATCCTGTGCGTGTTCTGGAGCTGCACACAGAGAGCTTTTAACAAGCACTTTCTTATGCATACTTTCATGCTCATATATACTTAAAGGTTCTCCACTATGTACTGCAACACAAATATATCTTGTTGGCAGTTACTGCTAGTTGTGAACAGTGACTGATTCCTTCCTTTCTGCAGCTCAGGCTTACATAAATATCAAGATGTAAGGCTGGAGAAGGTGTCACCACGACTTAATTGTGGTAAATGTGAGAGGTGAATGTGTGAGCTGGTGAGGCTGCAGGACAAGTAAGAGCACTCTCTCTCTCCGGCGCAGTTAAGCCAGTCACCGACCCTGGACCAAAGATGTTCTTAACTCAGCAGATGGGAACGAGGACATCTCTGCAGGGGAATGTGAGTATCCAGTGCCAAGGAACATTATATCATCACTGAATATGTGTGTGGATACCTGTCCTTGAAATGTCCAAGAAAAGCCTCAAAACCCAGGCACTGATCCTAAATCTCTGTGCCTGCATTGAACAGAAAGGGCCACCAGTCATTAATCCAATTGTGGTTGGGGTTAGTTTGGAAAATTAAATAATCTCTATGGGGAACAAAGGCAAAGGTGTCTAGACTAAAATGAAGCTTATGCATTTAGAAATCTCAGAGAAGAAGCATTCTTAGGCCCTGAGCTCAGTGACATTGTGGGATCCTTTTGAATTCAGGAGGATTTGAGAACAATCAAGTGGAACAATAGCTCTGAAACCAGTTATTTCGTATCCCAGGATTACTAGTATTTTAAATGGAATGGAAACTATGTGTAACCAAAAATAACTCTCCTTCTGATCCTATAAATTTAATCATGTTGAAGGGGACATGGAATAAGGAAGGAATATGGTAGAAATAGAGGCATGGAAAGAAAGGCAGGAATTAATAATGCTGTTCCTTACAATAATAGTGGAGATATATTTTCCTTTGTGAAATCCCAGATTGACTTGGCAGTGTGCATGGTAATCTTGTGGGATGACTGCTTGGAGCTGATTTCTGGTCTGCACGTCTCCAATGTCATCACACCAACCACCTGTCAATGGCATCAGCAGCCACTGCAGATCATTTTCCTGTTCTTCAAAGGATGCTTTGGTTTGGGGAAGAAGGAAATGATATTCTGATATTCAGGAAATGTGAAAGACAATAGACAAAAAAGGGGGAAAAAAAAGAATATAGGAAAGGCTGACTTGTGCAGAAGAAACCCCTGGCTTTTATCCCACCTTGTCTAGTCTTTTGAATCCACATCATGTCATTCGTGATGATATTTTCTGTCCTGTGTCTAAACAAGAAGGTTCCTCAAACCTAAATCTGAAGATGAAAGGAAAAAAACAATTAAAAAAACCCTAGTTGTATTATCTCTACTATGAGGGCAACAAATTTCTCTTTTTTTGTGTGTGTTATACATATATGTACCTTATTTTAGAATTTATATGCATTTGACAGTTAACTCAATCTTCACAGTGACTGTGGATATTTACTTTGTTTTACTGTGATGTTTTGACTCTACATAGATCTAATGAAGCACATTACTTATCTTTAAGAACCTTTACCTTCCTCCACTTTGTTTATAGCCCAGAGTCCAACATTTGTCTTTGAATTTAAGCATCTCCTTTAGGAAAGCATTTTTCACTGAGCACAGTTAGACCTGGTAGGACATTTCAAAAGCTCCAAAGTATCTAAAATCAGGTACTTTTGCTTGTGCAGACTACTTAACCTTTCATGCTGACCTGTTTTTAAAGCAAGAGGAGATGCGTGCTTCTGACATTTTGGGAAGACTTAGTCATTTGAACTCTTAATTCTTTGCAGGATCCACAGATAACAAGAGGAATTACAGTCCATATTTTTGTAGGCATAAACAAGATACTGGGTGTTAACTGTCAGTTCTTGTAAGGAGATACAAACAGTTTCCTGACAGCCTCTTTGAATAGAAGTTCAACATTCGCTTTCTGTAAGTAAATACTGTCTGGCTGCCCAAGTTTCACATCACTGAAAATCCCTGTAAGGCAAGCAAACTTCTTGACAGAGTGCTTAAGGGTTTGTATTTAGTACTTAAAACAGCAAATATCTTTGATAGAGGAATAGGATCGGATGTCAGCTGCTTTGTAGAAATATGAGATGCAATGACAGTTCTCTGAAAAAAATTCTTTTTTTTTCTATCTATCTACAACATTTAATATACAGACAATACTATTTAAATATAACATAGGGTGATGCAGTTTATTTTAAAGTGGAAATTCATCATGCTGTTGTGTAGAAAGGAAAGAAAAAATCATCAATTTATTCTTACCCAAACATCTTGAAATTTGAAAACAACAAATTACTTATGAAATATTACAGATCAAAAATTATTTGATTAAAAAAAAATAAGAAACATTTTATTTGGAAAAAAATCACCATACATGTGCAGGAAAGTTATAAAAAGACAAAGATTTGTTAAAGAAATTGCATCAGTAGCTATATGGTTGCTTTGAAAAACTGTTGTCATTTGAAGGACTGAAGATTATTAAACCACGATTTCTATGAGGACTGTTTTCTTTGTGCTGGTAACTGGTCTCTTTGTTCTGTATTAAAAAATAAATACTGTTAGGTTAGCTAATAAACATTTACAATATTCCTAATAGCTTTTATTAGCTTTATTTCATGGAAGTGGCGGTTACTGTAGAACAGCTCCAGTTAATATTATAAAACACAGATTTCAGTGAAATATTTTTCATTTCTTATATCTTTTTTCACAATTTTGTCACTAGTCCCCTAGCTTTCAACCCTCTAATTCAACCCATTTCAACCCTGTAATTTCAGCCCCTGCCCTGTATCAGCATGGATTCACCAAGAGAAAGGTGAATCCATGCTGATACAGGAATGAGGGAAGACAAAGTGAGCTGGCCCTGTTTAGTCTGGAGAAGACAATATTGAGAGGGGAGCTGATTAATCTGTATAAGTACCTGAGGGAAGAATGTAGGGAGGATGGGGCCAAATTCTTCCCGGTGGTGGCCAGTGACAGAACAAGGGGTGATGGGTGTAAGTGGAAACACAGGAAGTTCCACCTCCATGTGAGGAAGAACTTATTTACTGTGAGGGTGACAGAGCCCTGGCACAGGCTGCCCAGAGAGGCTGTGGAGTCTCCTTCTCCGGAGATCTTCAAACCTGCCTGGATGCCACCCTGTGCCACGTGCTCTGGGTGTCCCTGCTGGAGCAGGGGGTTGGACTAGATGATCTCTGGAGGTCCCTTCCAACCTCAACCGTTCTGTGATTCTGTAATTAAAATTGCTAAGTGATAAAAAATAAAAATTAAGTAAGTCATCTTCCCGTGTCAAGAGAGAGATGATTGCATTTCCATGGGTGTGATTCTCCACAGCTAATTGAATCATTTTGATTCTAGCATAAGCCAGCTATCCCTATATTTAGTGAAGAGACATGGGAAATCTTTTTTGGGAGATTCACCACATTTGTCTTGGGCACTTTTTTACACAGGATGAGTAATAAAAGCGATATTTTCCTGCTGTTGAGTATAGAAGGGGTTATATGGACTAGGTTCAGCAAGGCCCACCTTTTAGATGGTTCCAGTAGGTGTGATCAGTTCAGCTTCAAGTATCTCAGAAATAGGAGCTGGGCAGAGAGAATACTGGCTCAAGTTAGTACTAACTTTCCCCTATGCACTGTGTATATTAACCAAATAGAAGTGATTGATTTGAAGACTTGGCAGAAAAGGCTAAACAGCCTGAGCCAGATACCAGATGAATTGAAACTTAGATCTGGAGGCTCTTTTCTTCGGGAATTACTGAGCAGTTTCGATAAGGTCCTCCTTGAATTCACTGCTATGCATGCTAGACAGGTTTTCCTCGTCTTTCACCAACACAATTAAATTCATTTCAAAGTCATGAATCTTTTCTGAAAAAAAGACCATTTTTATCTCTTCTTAATATAACTATTATTAAAACATATTTATTTTCAGCCAAAAGCTCCTGAAGAATTTCCTTCCATCCCTCCTACTATTACAGCAATTATCTCACTGGTGGGAGGAATAGCCACAAATCCAATTGTGAGGGCTATTCAGACAGGCTTTTGGGTTGATAATGTATATGTTTAAATAAGACATTACAGTTATTTCTTTTAAAATTTAATTTTGAATGCCTGGCATGGACTGTGCTATTCACAGGCACAATAAAAAGAGGTAGGGAGATGATTCCAGGAGTGACTATTCTGTTTGTTTACTCAAAGCAGTTGTGCTAAAGGCTGAATTAAAGGCATAGCATTGACACAGTACTTTTCTATTACTAAAAACACCCCAACCCCTGCCTACCGCACTGTAAATGAATTTTAAGACCCCTGAGCAATCCCCTGAAAAGATCTGTCTAATGTAATCTCTCGTATTTCTAGCACGCACGTTCTCAGAGTAGTTTTCACAGAGCAGAAAGGAAAATCTTCCTTAAAATTGTAGCCAGTTCCAAGTTTGGTGAAGCAAGTATGAAACTGTGATCCACAGGTACCTTTCTACATTTGCCTTAATCAGATGAACTTAATAATGGAATCTACTTAACGGTGCATCACCCAGGGAACGGGTCTGGCCTGGAGGAAGCGAATGGAATTTACTGCTGTGTAGGGATAGTTCCAACAAATATTTCTGCTTAATGGGTATCGTTCAGCAAGGGCTAACATCTTAGGTCATCTTTAACTACATGACAAATAAGTATGCTATTCTACACTTTCAAACTCCAAATTTTTAACACAGAAGTAGCCAAACAACAACAACAGCAACTAAGAAGTAATTTAGATGGGATAAAATATTTTTATCTGTCTGTGTTTATACATTGCCATATCTTATTTTGGAGTGTTAACATCTTTAAATTAGATCCGAGTCTGTAGGAGACCATTGAAACATTATTTACTGTTGGATGCCAGCTATGGATGTCAGCACTCCAAAAATATACAATTGACAATGAGTCATAAATAAGAGATTAATTAGTGCAGTAGTTGGAAGTTATTTTGCTGACCCAGATATTTAGTATCCACTTCACTAAGATAATTAGCATACATTTTGCCCTCATCATCTGATAAAAGATTTGATTAAAAAAGGGATCTAACAATATTGTTGACTGAAGGGAAGAGGGCAAAAGAACAACTCATTTGCACGTGGCTTAAATCTTAGCATGAAGCTAAAAACCCTCAGTGCTGACATGAAGAACGTGTCAGTAAGGATGGAAGACTTGATGTCTTTGGAAACAGAACAATAGACATTATATTTAGAAGCAAAAAGGTCAACCATGAAAATACCTAATTGATTTACACTTGATTTCAGCCCCATTCCCTTATTCTGTATTTTTTTCTTCTTTGCTCAAATCACTGGGAATTTTACCAGTGATCCCAGTGGGAGAATTAGGCCTACAAGAAAAACATTTTCAGTTATTATAAGAATTTATAACAATATAAAAATTGCATGCATATTACAGACGACACAGACATATTTTATTGAACATGATATACATGTGCCAGACTGCAGTTACAGGAAAAAACTAATTTGTCATCCATCTTAACTGCTTTACCTGCTTTCGGTCACATAGTCAGCCCTTCCTTTACTTTAATACCCTCATGTACCATCCTAATGTAAAATCCCACATCCTGCTGTATACCCTGCTGTAATAGCTGTACAGTTTCAGAAAGTTAGCCTCAAGAAAAAAAAATACAGAATTACTGCAAAAACACTTGCCTATTTCTTTTTTTTTCACTTTTTTTGATTTAATCTTCTATGTCTACTAATAAAAAGAGGTTCTTGAAAAACAGTAAGATGAATTATACCATAGCTATATTGTTTTTCTACTGAAGTCACACAGAGCAAGCTCCTCTCTCTTTTATAGCTAAAGACATATTTTTGCTGGTAGCTAAAGGTGTATTTGGTTTGCTGCTGTACAGAACATACATTTGGTCACCTTATCACCAGTAGACAGTAATTTCCTATATATTGAATTCTGGGCAGTGGAAAAGTCCACTGTAATGTTCCCACGTCCCATTGAAGATGACCTTTTTTTCCCCCTGAGTAAAGAGACTTTAAAAAACAAACCCAGCAATGATAAGCTGTAGCCCAGAGGTTAAAAAAACATAGTTTGTAGTGACTTATAGCAAAAGAAAGCCCTTTGTATTTTAAGGGCTTTTAAGGGCTCTAATACAAACACATGGAATATAATCCCTTTAAAATTGGCCATATGTGTTGTTTTTAATCATAGCAACAAGTATCAAGGACTTTCTGTGCAGGTAAGACTTCCCCTGAAGGCTCTAACACGCTGCAATGCAACAGAATGCAATGTCAGGCCTAGAATGGTATTTGTCTTGCAAAAGCTTTATTACTAGTGACTACAAAACTGAAAACATTACAGATGCACATGTCAGATGAGATCAGATCACAGGCGAAGAGGAGCTGCTGAGGCTCATTTTGGTCAAGAAGGAGGTGGTGATGGTGAGCCATGAGGGAGGCTTAGCAGAGTCTGACGCCGTGCTGCCACCTTTTCGTGCTGTAGGTCACCATCAGGATAGCTGTGGGTTTTTTTTTTTTTTTTCTTCTAGGTAGAATCTATGGACATTATAGACTGTTCTAAGCCGTTGCTGTCACCTTAAGGTAGAACCATGTTGCTTCTGCTAATGCCTTCTTTTGGCCCTTGAGTCCTGCATTTCTCTCTACAACATGAGAGCTCCAAGAGAAGACTCGCTTGACCTTTTCTACACCCTTGTGATACTCTCTTGGAAGCTGGAAATAATGAATTCATAATCCTGTGAAAATGAGAAAAGCCACATATCAAGCTTCTGTCCAAAACAAGCTACCACTTAAACACAGGTGTTACTTACTGAGACAGTTAGCTTGGTTTATATGCTTACACTTGCAGTGCTTGCCACCATTAGCTGCAAAGACAGCTACACACCTAGATACTGTTAAGATTCTTGGCCTTCTTTCAACCATGTAAACCATGGAAAAAAGGAAAATTCCAGGCTATTCAATTTCTTTTAACATCATGCTAAATGAGTATTTCTTTTCTACATGTCTAGGTTTAAAATATGATTTTCTTAGCTGTTGGATACCCCTACAACTATATGATTTGTTTGTACTAAGTAAATTTTAACAGTGTCAGCAAAATGTTTTGTAGAAAATGGAGAACTGGGCAAGAGGAATAGTGATAATCAAGACAAAACTGTTGCTGAAAGAGTTTCTGAGAAATAGAAGGAACTTTGTTTTTGCTTACCAGTAATAACATATTAGACAAAGATTCTTCAGTGCAACCAATGCGCTTGTTTTTCCACAATATTTTTGCTTCCTCTTTGATAAAATCACAGGCCTGTGCTTAGCACCCCATCTACAGATTCCTTGGTAGAGGATAGAACAACTCTTTAGAAAAAAAAATAGAGAATTTGAAAAAGTGCTCATTCTTCTGAGTATTGATCTCCTAATCCTTGGTAATATATACCCTTCTTCAAGTGTTTGGCTTCAATTACTTTCTACATTTACAATGTCTTTCAGTAATACCATAAGCAAGGACCAAAAGGCCAAATTCACTGACTGTTTAATTCTCCACTTGACCGAGAAGTGAGTGATGCACTCAGTGTTTAAGTATATGTTGGTGTAATAGGTCTTTTGAGAGACAAGATGTTAAATGGACTGAGATGAGGAGAAGTGGTACAAGGAAACAGTAACAAGAAAAGTTGGCCAACATAGGTCTTGCCAAGTAGTCTCTTGGTAATAGGCCCAATTATATGAAGTAATAAAAAAAGAGCTTTGAACTCTTATTTGTTAACTTATTTACTTGAAAAAAGAGCAAACTTTAGCTACAGAAAATGTCAGTGGTTCCTACACGGAATCATCTTAAGATTTTTAAGAGCAAGTTTTACTGTCTAAACTCTGAGGTGTCAGGATGAATTAACTCAGATTTCAGAAAAAGAAATAATTCCAGACCAAACGAGATATAGGTGAGGTGAAGACTGCATTGTTGCAGAGGTTGAATTACCAGTGTAGCTACATTATGCATTAATCACAGCTATGATTATGAAAATTAGGCTTGAAAAAGGAACACAGAACATCCATTTAAATCACAGGGAGCAGATGAGGCAAAAGAGAAAAAAAAGGTGTGATTAACATTTTCTTAAAAAGAAATGCAATCTTGAGCTTGAATAGTCAGAGAAATGGTCTTCAGTGACCTTCAGATGACATTTTATTGAGAGTGACAGTGCCTGGCTTCATCTCCTCAAAGCAAATGTATTATTGTTGCATTACCCAAATAAAGGAATCTCTCAAATGTTGTCAATAGACTTTCAAGCAGCGTCTTATAGAAAGAGATAGGAAATATCACTTGCACACAGAAAACCGAAGAGGAAAATGAAATATTTTTAAAATATTTCTTTGGACAGGAGTGCAAGATATAGCTCTTGACACTATAGCTTTGTTTCAGAGACCACTTAAATAAAATAATAACAACAAAAAAAGAGTTAGGACTGGAGACTACACCGATCAATGCAAAATATGGCAGGTTAAAAACAGACCATAAAGCAGAGGGGCTACTACATAGCTGAGCTGAAAATATAATATGGACATCTCATTCTAGAATGGCTAGTAATTGCTGGAGCAATTGATAATCAAAAGACAGCAATTCATCCCAGGAAACAGGGAAAACTCCAGTCTTTTTTTAACCGTTTAACACTTTTATTTTATTTTATTTTATTTTATTTTATTTTATTTTATTTTATTTTATTTTATTTTATTTTATTTTACTTATTTTTATTGTGGGCTAATAACTGACAGGGGAGCAAAATGCCAATGTGTACATTAGGAAGAGAAAAGGTGCAACTCTGAGACACATTCATCTCCAGGGTACTAAAGGCTGACCCTGATGACAATGATGATATCCCATCAAACATGGGCTTCTGTGCAAAACAAGCACTATATTTTATTGATTCCCACTGAAATTGCTCTGAGATGAATCAAAATACCAGCTGCCCCATTTTTTGAGCTGTGAAATATTTCTATTTGCTGTGCAGCTGTGTGAACCTGAACTAATCTAAAGGGCAGATCGTCTGTAAGAGAGCTCAGAATAGTTTTATTGCAAGCACTTTGCCTAAGTATGAAATATTCCCTGCTCATGTGGGATTCTGAGCCATGGCTTTTCCTGAAGAAAAAGCGGTTTTACTTACTGAAAAGAATACAGATTTCTTCTAGTTTACATGGATGTACTGCAATTGCAGAAAAGTATTAAATATACCCCAGTTTGCAAAGTACTATGAAACCTCATGCCCACATGGTAGGTGATGGTGCTCTGCACCTCACGTGAGATAGATACTTAACATTTTGCAAAACTAAGCCTGTACTTTCATTTTCAGGGTGACAATTCAAGTCCTGGTAAAATCCTATGTTTCTCTAGTGAGCGTTAGCAATGCGAGGGGCCAGAAGGAAACACACTAGCCTACTAGTTTATGTATTTGATAGATGGCAAATGATAAAGTGGCACTAAAATCAGCCAACCAGCTAAAAGTTTTCATTTTAGCACCAGCACATATGTATGTTGTTTTGGGAACTATACTCTAATTAACCCAAAGCATGCAGTATTGCTCTTTTATACATATTGGGAAGATTAGGTCTATGTAGTAGGTTTGATAATATTGGAAAAATAATGTAAATTGTAAAAATACTATTGGTAATAAAACTCTAGAAAAGATATGGCAGTACGCTAAGATGGGAAGTGGAGACTATCTTCCTGGTAACACATTTTTTCCTGGCATATTTTGTATTTTTTGACAAGTACACTTTTATCTCAGAGGGTACATGGTTCAACAAATCCTTAAACCACTTTTCCTTGGTTAATAACAGAGCTCTTCTCAGTTTATACA
>JAUBNY010001178.1:1046303-1063433 GCA_032275445.1 Crypturellus soui
GGAACAGGAGCCCTGACTCCACAATAGAGGCAGGAGCTGAGCTTTGCTAAAGTCTCTGATAAAGTAACTTCAAGTTGTGACCAAAAACCCCAGCCAACAAAAGAACAACTAACCAACAACCAAAACAAACAAACAACCCACTACACACATAGTCTGACACCGCCTACCATTAAAAATGTCTGAATAAAGAGCTAAAGTAGAGGGACATTACCTCCCTTCAACACAATTTCATGTCCTAAACGAAAGCCAGGTCTCCATCACACCTAGTTTTGATTCCTGCTCTGAATGGCTCTGAGGGACCTGCTCTTCTGAGGGACCAAAAGACCAAGACTTGGGAGAGCTGTGTGAGCAGAGGGGTCTTCTGCACTTTGCCTATTTGCAGACCAGTCTTCATAGCCTGCAGTCCACACATGACCTACAGTGTTACTAGTTTCTTACACTGGCAAACACAAACAACCCCCCAAAGCTTTGCAAGACTTTTTCACAGGGAACACAAGTGAATGTGTCAGGGGCCAAGCCGATCATTCCACGAATGCAACTAAACAAGTTGCTTCGCAGCTGTGGTGGGGTCATGCATTCCTAGACATATAAAGGTATTTTTAATCTACATTTCAGAATTTATCATTTAAAAATAACCAACATTTAAAAATAAATAACATCTAAATATAACTCTTATCCAGTCTTTATTTGCAGGGAATTCTTTGGCAAAGAGCATACAGCATCTGGCTTGGTTTTCTTGAACCCTTCCCCTGGACAAGAAGGAGACCCATAGGGTTAAAGAGCAAAGCGACTCCTGGCATTGCAGTCTATTACCTATGCAATATATTATGCTATATATTTCTAATGCTATAGATTAAACAGGTAACCTAGTGAAGTCCATGGGATGAGCTCAGGCACAGAGGGGAGGTTCCCCTGCTCCACCACAGCATCCTTGCTCCCAGCAAGGCAGTGGTGCTGAGCATGGCCTTAGGGCACCGCACATAAGCCAAAACTCACAAGCCCCCCAGCTGTCCCCCCTCCTCCTCCTCCAATTCTTCTCACCCACCCCGAACACCAGCTTGGGGCCAAACTCTTCCTGGTGGAGGTCAGTGACAGGACGAGTGGGTCAACTGAAACACAGACCGTTCCATCTCCATGTGAGGAAGAACTTTCCTGTGAGGGTGACAGAGCCGTGGAACAGGCTGCCCAGACACACACACACACACACACATGCAGAACAGTAAGAGCTCTTATGTACGGTGACATTTTAATCCTTTTATAAAAAATGTTTTCCCAAAGCAAAATTCAAACAGATTTTATTTTTTTTCCAACAAATCACCTTATGGACATATTTTGCTGGATAGGAAGAAAAGAAACTTCTAATAAATGCATTATCAGAAAATTTATTTACAAATATACTGTAATTCAACAACCGTCCTCCACTCAATGGGTGGAGGAAAAAGTGACAGTTACATTTTCCAAATGGGAAGCAAAAGGGAGAACTCTTCCCTTTCCCTGGATTCCACAGAATATTACGCCATCACCACTGAGCAAACAGATTATACTTTGTATTTCAGTTTCAAAAAGCACTTAGTTTTAGAAACCACCATATGAAAAGCAAACACATTGTGTGCATTTAAGTGCAACTTCATGTTAACCTAGAGAATTCACTTTCAGTATATGTCAAAAATAAAGACAGCAATTGCAAATATATATTTATATTAGCTATTTCTCTAACGCTCATTTCAAGAGCTCAGCAACAAAATACCCTCTTCATATACCATTGGAAAGTTAGCTAGTTGATTATAAGCCTCAAAAATATTCTGAAGTTATTACTGAAAATATATGTTTTCTCCCTTGTTCTTTCAGTACTTGAAGCTGAAAAATGAAAGCATTTTTCCCAGACATTTCTGTACTACAATTACTTTCTCATAAATAAAAATACAGTTATATGGAGGATATAATGCGTTGCTATGAAGACTAGACAAGCAAGAGTTACTCATGAAAAACACACACATACACACAATATATATATTTATAGATCTACATCAGCAGCAATCACTTCCTCTATCTGCAACAGTGGCTTCATATCTACATTTGCTTCACATGGAGGTTGGATGTCCAGCTGTTAAAAGAGAGATAGGAGAAACTAATTAAATTCTAGACATTGAAGCACCTTAGGAGAAAAAAAATCAAATTTTCAATTTAAGAATTGACAGACTATGCTAACTTTAAATATCTATTGAAAATGCTAGCAGCAAAAATGTGAACACATGAAGAATAAAAAACTGAATTTAACACAACTATATTACCATTAGTAGTTTACAGGCTAACTAAATGTCCATCTTTGAGCTGGGATCCCTCAGCCAGCAGAGGCTCAAGGTCTGCTCCCCATTTCAGGCCAAGCAGTCCATTCCCTTGGCTGCATCCTGGACCTCCATAAGCAAAATGTGCTGGACTCATGCAGAAATATGGACAGTTTTCCTAGCAAGTCATTTGGAAGCCTCTTCTCTGAAGTTAGGATTATAATTCTGGAAAAATCTGCATTTGCTACATTAAAAATAGAGCTATATAAATTCCATGGAGGGATTTCTAAAATGTAGGAGGTTTTCTAGCACCTCCTACAACAGCAGAGAGAGAAAAGAAAAAAAAAGACAATAGAAAAAGACCACCCTATTACTTAAAGCCTTAACATCATGCTCCAGTAAGTCAAAATTCTGCAAACTGTAATAAAGGAAAAGAAATTATATTGCATCTTTCAATTAAAAACTGTAAGTAAATCAATTTCCAGCTGACTTAAATGAACAACCAATCACAAAGCTATAATTCAAAAAATAATAGCATCAGGGAGAGAAAACAGCATTTCTGCCACCTGCACAGGATATACTAATAGCTTTCCTAGCATGTGGCAGGACTGAATTAAATGCATATTCAGATTAGTTTTTTTATAAATTTAGATCATTTTTCAAAATGACTTCTCTCTTATCAAGATGAGCCGGTTCAGCAACTGACAACTCCTAGACAGCACTTTCTTAGATCCATGAAGAAAGCAGGACGACTGTACTGCTTGGGCTGTTTGAAGCTGCTTCATAACAAGGCAGTAAAACCAGCTACCAGCAGGTTAAAAGTGAGGAGTCACCACCTTTGTGAAAGGGGAACTGCCAATCAAACCCTATTGAAGCTATTCACTAATACCCCAACTTAAATGGGGAAGCTATTGACTGGCTCAGCTGTACAAACACTTGAATTTATTACTTTTTTTTTGATACTTCAACACAAGACACTTGACCACAAAGACGACCTGCAGTCGTGCAGACTGCAGAGCAAGCACCCTACCTTTGAATCGGAGATAGCAATCGTTGCAGAAGAGCTCGTTGTTTCGGATTCTGACTTCAGCTCCGGAGCGGGATCCCCCGAGGTCGCACCCGCAGGCGACGCACTGCACGATACACCACAAGTTAGCAAATACTTACAAAATGCTACAGAGAAAAAGCAGTACTCAAAAGCAGCTCGGATTAAAACGCAGAAAGCTTGAGCCATAGACCCACAACCACTAAAAGCAAACGTGTGACAATTAGTAGATCAAAACGCAACCAGCCTTGAGAAATTTTAGGGCGATGACTGGACAACCAATAGCAGAGACACATAAACTAAACAGGTATAAAGCAGAAGCTGTTCAGAGATTAGTTCATTATATCTAATGTGAACCTCAGTTTCTCTGAAAACCGGGGCTGGCTCAACATGAAAGAAGTGTTGTCGATGCAGCCGCGGCGGGTTTGGCACAGAGCACCTGGGCGCGCTGCGGCAGCTTCCATGGGGCTCGGCGCTGCGGGGCTCCCCGGCCGTTTGGCACTCAAAGCAGCAAGCACTCACGCAATCCCCGTTTTACCGGGTTTTGCATCATTTTAACATGCTCTTCTCTTAACAGGGGGGAGCAGCTACATTTTTTTTTCCCCCTGGATAAAGACATGGACAGCTCGATAGCTTCCACACTAACTATTCAAGTGTAGTCGCTGAATCCACCTTTGCTGTGGATATGAACCACCTCTGGAAAGACTCCAGCTCAGAGTACAATGTTCTCCTTACTGAATTTACTAAGCAAAATGCTCGTCTGTCTCCAAAAGGAGAGATAGCTAGCCTGGTTAAATGGGAAATTTAACCCATGGCAGTTTTGGATGGCAGTTTGTTCAATGGCTGATTAATCTTAAGAAATTTAGAGAAGATGAATTTCTAATTTGCTTGGCTTGGTCAAAAATCTACTGATTGATCCTCTTGTAGAAAATGTAAGAAAGCGAGTGAAGAACAACTTCCTCAGGTGGGCAGGAACAGTAAAAGCCTTCTAATCCCTTGCGAGTTTCTGGCTAATGCATTCCAGTTGGGCAGAGAGGGAAATTGTTCTCATGCAGACACAGAAGAGGTTCTCCAAAACCCGCTGGAGAAAGCAGGCTCCAAGGAGGTGTCCAGATCAGAGGCTAATTCCTCATCTGATCCTGGAATAAGGGAACTAACTTCTACATCTTTTTAGAAGGACATAGAGCTCAAAGAATTATGCATGCCCCAAACTGGCACTGACTGCTACTATCAGCTCCACAGCATGGGCAAAGCATTGCTCCATGCCTTCAGCTAGAAGGGATCAGTCACTTCAGAATATTTGGATATCTCAAACCTGAGATCTTCTGAAAGGATATGGTTTCTCTGGGAGAGGTGGCTCAACACCTTTTTTTTGCAGTCTACGCCAGTCACCTGCCACTTGAACCACAGCCCTGGCAGGGAGTGCCGAGTGCCCGCAGAGGGGCCTGCCCCATGGAAAGGTGCCTGCAGCACGCTGCCGAGCAGAAGGCAAAGCAGGAGGTTAGTAGAGCCCCTGTGAGCGCGCCCCCGACAGGACAGCCATGCGTGCTCCTGCCAGCCGCTGCGCCGCCGCGGCGGGACGCCGGGCGCTCACCTTGAAGCAATGCAAATGGTAACAAAGACCCAGAGACTCAATGATCATGGCTGCTCCTTTGCCCAGAACGTTATTACAGTACGAGCAGATTTTCTTCCCACTGACTGACCTAAATACAGAACGAAAATCCTTAAAAGTTAGCTCGAGGAAGTTTAAAAGGCAAAGAGAAGTTATCGAAGGCTAACAGAGGAATACCGAGAATAGGTAACAAGTGGACTGTTGCTTAGGCTGCCTGGGGAAAATGGGCTGAAAATGAGTATTCTGTAGAGATGAGAGCTAGAGAAAGCCAAATTAAAGCTAATTTAAATGAAAGTTACATAGGAACAAATAAGAAAATTGTGTCAGATTCCCAGGAGATGTTCTGTTGCATAGAATGCCTTTCACAAATAAGCCTAAAAAAAAAAAAAGGATATTGTTAAGGTTGGAGAGTACAGATATACATTTTTTTCTGCTTCTGCCTCACTTCTTATTCTTAGGAAATTATTAAAGGCTGTATTATGGTAACCCCCCTGCCAAGTACCACCATCTGCACCTTATTAGATAGCAGAAGGCCAATCCTGGACACACAGTACTATGGTAACTCATTGAATGTATGCCCACTGAGGTCACTTTCCACAGATCCACAGGGATGCTAGCAAATCAGAAACTGGAAATGAGAACAAGATGAGCAAACATGCTTAAAAGGGTCATTTTCTTATAGTATAAATAGAGCAGGAGCCTAACTTTATGGAAATTAGTGAATTTATCAATTGACTGAAAATGCAAGAGAAGTTTTTACAGTGTTATTCTATAGAATACATGTAATTTTGTGTGGATGACTCCACAGTCTTATGTCAAGGTCATTTTTAAATGTATCAAGTGTGCAAGACAGCAGTTATCTACCCTGCAACAAATGAATTCCTTTTTTATTTCAAAATATGTTGCAATTCTTGTTCTCCTTCTAAGATTAAAGACCACATCCTACTCTGTAATTCTCCAGGGTCATTGGTTATGAGCATTCCTGAGTGCTCCCTGAAAGACACTGACCCAGTGCCAGAAAGCAGGTGGAGAGGCAATGAAGATGAAGGCAGGAAACCGTGGGTTTTAGGAATCTTTTGTTAAAAGAAGCCTAAGAAAATAAATGCCTGACATGCCATCTGGAAAAAGCTTACTAATCATTTTTGTGATCATCACACAGCTTGGAGACTGGTGATTTATTACTTTTTGGGTCTAAAGCAGTAAGTGACAAAGCCGAGGGAAGGAGCAGAGAGGTAATCCCAGCTCATAGTTCCAACATCTCTTTCAACCATAGAGCTCAAGGCACTTTGCACAGAGTCACAGAATAGCTGAGGTTGGAAGGGACCTCCAGGGATCATCTAGTCCATCCCTCCTGCTCCAGCAGGGACACCTAGAGCACGTGGCACAGGGTGGCATCCAGGCGGGTTAGAAGATCTGCAGAGAAGGAGACTCCACAACCTCTCTGGGCAGCCTGTTCCAGGGCTCTGGCACCCTCACAGGAAAGAAGCTGACTGAACTTCCTAAACTAAGGCTAACGGTGAGAACATTGCTACCAGCCTCAGCGTCTTAGAGAGCTTGCTGTTCCCCAGGGTTTCATACACTTATGGCAGAAGGGCACTACCGACCTGCTGTGCGTCTGTGAGCCAGGCTGGGAAGCAGAGCTGGGTGCCTGGGCCCGGGGGGCAGGCTGGGACACAGAGGGGGCTCTGGCAGAGCTGGTTGGCGGAGGGGCTTTGCTGGAGGAAGGAGTGCGCATGTAGGCTCGGTTCGACGTGGACACCGGGCGACTCAAGTCTTGACTAGATGACAGAGAGGAGGAGGACACGGACTGGTTCATCCACGAGTGAGGCCTCCAGGAGCTTGTTCTTGAAGAATCTAGGTTATCCAAGGACTCACCCCTGTAATATAGTTACATATGCAAATGTGAGGGGCAGGACAGCTAACTCATGAGCCATATTCCAATTTTACGAAGGAAAACATTATCCTAGCATTTTAAGGTTATTCCAGCAAGAGTATTTTTGTTGGATCACCCTGAGCAATACTTTTACTACACTGATGTAAAGTGTTTCAGCTGCAAACTATCCTTTGTGCCCAGTGCTGGTGCCAGGGATAAAACAAGTGTGGGGTGAAATAGAGGTGACCCTCCGACACTATAGAATAACAGCAGAGCAGTCCTCCCCGTGCTCTTACTGGGCTGAGCTATATCCAAGTCTATTGCATATCGACGTAGCTCAGAGTGGATTTGTTTTTGTTTTCTCCAAGGGATACCAGTTTGGAAACAACAATCCACCCACCACTGGATAACAACATGGTCTAGAAACAAGGTGCTGGTGCAACAGCCACACAATCCCATGACTGATAACTCAGCCTGTTTCCAAAGTGACAGATCCAACATTTACATGTTAAAGCAAGACAGGAATGCTAGACTTTCCAAAGTCGCATTTCTATGTAGAAGAGGTATTATATAGCTATAATAATTTCCATAATGAATAGTCATACTGAAATTCTTAAATGAATTTGTCAGTGACAAGGTACACTACTGTTTTCTATTGCTGGTGGTATATCAATCAAGAGATAAGAAGTCACAGAGTCAAATCTCCACACTCTGTACTCACAGAAATTGAGTCTCACCTATCATAGACTTCTTTCTGTACTGCCATCCAGGCTACCTCACAGTATTTTTATGTTTCCGTAATTGCAATACGCACTGAAGCCTCGAACAGCTGAACACGAACACCTAATGAGAGCCACTGTTCATTCTTAACATGCCTCCTACCTCCTCATGCTATTGCTGTACAGACTAATGGGCTCCTTGTGTACGCTGGAGCTGCGCTGCCTAATCCAGCTGCTGTCCGTATGTAGAGATGTTTTCTTCCTCATTTCCTGAAGGATTTGCTGTCTCTCCAGCTCTGCTGCAGACAGGACTTGCTCCTTCTGAGACCCCTTCTGTGACTCGCTGGTATTCCAAGACCTTTCCGAGTATTTGCTGTGAGTACCTGCTTGAGCAATATGCAGAGACTTTGGCTAGACATCTTAGGGCACGTAACTAGACGGCAAGCACCCGGGACCCTGGATTTAGTTCTAGAAGGAATAATTCACCATAGTTCAAAGGTTTTTCTAGTTCCCTTCTCAGATTTAGGTTTAAAATTACCAGCAAACTTCACAATATACTTTTGTAATAAATAACAATGTTTTATTTGTATTGCTATTAGTGTGGCCCTTTACATGATGTTTAATTCCATCTATAAATAGGTATTTTCCTTCAGTTTTATTGAAAGGCTTTAAAAACTTTCTAGCACTTTCTGATCCACAAGTTAGATTCTTCCTCTTCAGTATCGCTGAAGCATACATAGAATATATAATTGAATTGTAGGATACTTTCTTCCCCTTTCAGACTTTTCTTCTGCAAGTTGTTTCTGTTTTTCCCTATTCAAGGAGCTAGAAACTTTGAGCTAGAAACTTTGTTTAACCTTGAAATGCTTATCTTGATACATGTACATTTATCTTTACATCTTAGGGATTTTTCTCTATCATTTGGATACTCTGTTAAGTAGCCAGGGGAAGTGACATTTATGGCATAGAAGACCTTTTGATTCCTGCCTGAGATTTTGGAAGAGGAAACAAACAAATTCTCTAGGTTTAAATGTTAGATGACAGCACCGTTGTTTTTTTCTAAACACTATAAATATCCTTTAGAGTTGAACTACTGAATTGAGAAAATTACTCAGAAACAAGTCACTTGAATTTAAATTTCAAACCTTATAAATTCTGTTCTGACTACATTTTTTTCTGTTTTATTGCTATAGATTACCAATATACAATATGGTGTACATTTATTCTCTCATTAGTTTCAATGATGAAGTTTTAATGTTTCAAGCACTATAGTCAATTCATAATATTTCCTCTAACACAGTATTTATTTTTCTCAAACTCATAGTTCAATACATATAAAAATCTATTTCTCCTTTGTCTGCTTCTGTTTCAAGTCATCTTGCTTCAGCCATTTATTTACAAATTCTACTCATATCCACTCATTCATTGTCAAACCTTTTCCATCATATTTCAGACACAGAAATAGCTTTTATAAACTTATTGCTGTAATGTGTAATGTTTTTATAAAATTATTTATATAACTGAAGAACGCGACTCAAGAAAGGCAGCAGAGTCTTGGGGGAAAAAATAAAATAAAAAAAATAAAGCTAATGTGACAGAAGAGTACCAAGATCTGAATTCTGGCTGTGTTAGTACTACACTAACAGAAGTTAAAAACAGCTGGCAGTTGTGCCAAACACCTTTCATCTTGGTATGCAGAGCTTTTTTATTGACAGAATAAACATAGCATGAACACATACAAGAATTTGAGTGCTAGACCGACAGGGCAGTTTATCTTGTAAAGTTTCAGTCATCTAAAAGTTAAGCATCTAATTTTCCTTTGTAATCACTGCTGAGACACTCAGGAAAACAGCTAATTATATTTTTCTTAGACCTATCTGTTGACTGTATCCATTTTCTCTTCCTGTTAAAACATAGTAAAAACTGGGCCACGCTTTGAATTTAAAGTATGATGGAGCTATCAAAAAGGTCAACCTAGTTAGAATGACTACATCTGATGCTAGACCAGTTTCCAACAAAGATTCTTTTAAAGAACAGTGAAAATTAAACTATACTTACCATTCTTGTTTGTTGTGACTTCATCCAGTTCTGAAGTTGACTTGGACTTATTCCTAAAGACACAGAAAACATTTATTTTTGTATCTCAACTAATAAAGTCAGTCACAGACAACAATCTTAGCACTTGGAATTACAGACAGCCAACCCTTCCTTTCACCAGCCTTCTCATCAACCCAAAAGACGAACAGACAAAAAGACAACTGGATATTAAGGGGAGGAGGGATGGCATCAATACTGGCCATCACAAATAGTCACATACTGAAGACTTGCAAAAGTTCTCATTTTCAGCTATAAGGGGACAAGCATTGTATTTGTTGAATAGAAACAGGCAAAAACACAATCCCTTCCTTATGGAAGTTTTGGAAAGACTACCGTGAGAGTGGAAACTTCCAAAATACGTATCTAAAATAACCTAACTTTGAGAAAATCAAATCGTACTTCACTTGTACTTTTCAAAATTAGTATTAGTCAAGAAAGGCCATTCAAATGCACAGGAAAACATACGGTAAAAATATGGTTTACTGACAGTATGGAAAGCAGCTTTAGCAACAGCTTTCTGATATCTTATTTGCTACTTTCTCCATTTAAAATAGTTGAGAACAAAACAGATCTCCTTTCTTGGGCCACGACCTCAA
The DNA here is from genome assembly GCA_032275445.1 of Crypturellus soui. Taxonomy (NCBI): domain Eukaryota; kingdom Metazoa; phylum Chordata; class Aves; order Tinamiformes; family Tinamidae; genus Crypturellus; species Crypturellus soui. The sequence continues at coordinate 1,056,531 of JAUBNY010001178.1, forward strand.
CAGTGAGACTATGGATGGCTACACAGCAGCATTTTTCCACTGTGACACTTGCTGCATAAGAGAGAATAAAGCGAGTCTTGTGTTTTTTCTACAGGTAAATGATACATATCCAAGTTGCACTGAATTTCTTGGTCCCCCCCCCCAGTTCTGGTTATCTGATGTACAGTGCTGATCTACTTTTCTGAGAGGAGGCAGTTGCACACTTGTTTGTAGTGAACAGAATTTGCAGAGGCTGGGGCATCCTGCTCCAGGATGGCTTCAGCACCTCAACCTCCTCCTCACACATATATGTATTTAAGAAGTAGATAATGGGGGCAACTTTCTGAAGTTTTAGATCTTCCAGAACTAAGCAGATCCTGAAGCTGTGCCCTGTTAAATGCTGAGCTTCCTCATAATACAGAACTGCACGCTGATTCAAACTATAAGAACTGATTAAATACACAGCAGGGATCATCCTTTGGAACTATAACAGGATGCAACTTAGGACAAAAACTCGATAGAGGTGATGCAAATTTAGGTTGTTATGGAGGATTTTTTTTTTTAAACATAAGCAAATTCAAAGAGAGAAGTTGTCTATTGAAAGACCCAATAAATCTGTAATAGTTAACATTCTGTTGAAATGAATTTTCAGCAACACATGAAAAAAATCAAAACCTATCCAACTGCTCAGCACAGACTAAAGCAAAACAGTCAAAGAGCTCTGTGTGACACAGCTACTGCCTTCCTGCTCCATGTGCTACAGTTCCCTCTTCCCTCCCTGCTGCTACCTCAGGTTTCACAATGGCCATCAAGACAACTGCACTTTCGTTTGTACAGTACGTTATGACACAACTACAATTTTAATTGAAATCGTTTCCAGTCAGGTAAGTCTGGTGCCACCCACGTATTGACTTCCTCATAGTTCTGCTTCTCCCACTAGAATCCTGCTGACTAACTGTTGTTTACAACACAGCCTAAAGCCTGCCAAAAGCTAGGGTACTTTTTTCCTTAAGAGGAAAACTGCAAAACACAGCAGTGATACATAATATAAACTTGATCAGCACACTTAAAGTTATTGGACATTTCAGGGCCTTCTGACACAAAAATAGAGATGTTATAGATGATGCTGAAATTCAATATCCCACATACCTGTCAGCAAATGACTGATCAGGTCGCTCCTCGATGGTTTTAGAAACCTCATAACGCTCATAATGCCTATGAAGAAGATGGATTAATTTCAAATACTGAAAGAGATGTTTACAGAAATACAAATATTTCCTATTAAAAATACTCAGAGCAGACCCTTCAGCATATAAAAAGGGTGAACATCCTAAGCAGGATTTGTCTAATTGTCAGAAGCAAAACAAAAGAACCCAAAATAAGGTTGTCGGCAAATCTGCCTGGAAAAATTTGCTTGTAAGTGGCAAAGAATCTAAACCTCAATATGGTTTAGATAACTGAATAGGTTAACATCTACTGCTGAAGATAATGTTTCAACCTGCCTAGCAGTTTAATTTGATATTACCTGTCAATGAGAGGATGGCCGGGTCGATCCTCTATTGTTTTAGATACTTCATAGCGCTCATAATGTCTATAAGAGAAACACAGGCAATTAAATATATATTTTTCTTGCTTGTTTAATATAAGTTGCACAAACAGTAGGCATACAGAGAGAAAAACAAGAAAGATCAAGTGCATTCACTAGGAACAAGAAAATCCATGAGGAAACACTGCAAAAATCCCAGGTATCAGTAAATGACAGTGCTTATCTTATCTGTCTCAGAGCCAGGATGTATGCTTTGCCCAGGCATTGCAGCTCCCTACAAGCTGAGCATATATTCTAGCAAATTTCTGGATGTAGCCTATGACTCAGGGAGACATGCTAATGGAATGGGGCAGATGAAGCCCTTTCCCACTCGCCTGCCCCCAGCCTCAGCAAACACAGCTCTCTGGGGAAAGCATCACACTGTCATACCTTGTCGTGGTTATGGCACACGTCAGATGGGGTCTGCGGCCATCACAAACAAACATCTAACAGTAAATACCTAAGACTGCAGTTTACTCGAACCTGTTCATTTCATATTAAGCAAAGCCATCCATGTTTAGCAACATGCATCCTTTTGTGGCAATCTCAGAATCAATCAAACCCGCCAGGACTGAAGCATATATCAAGGATTTAGATACGCAATTATATTATGACATCTTAATAAGTTACTGCACAAAGTCTTATTATCCTACCACTGTGGCAAGCTAGGACTGTGGAGACACTCTAGCTCAGCTGCCAAGAAGAACCTGTTTAGCCATCTTAGCAAGTGTGCCTCCGCTCTGCTCAGCAGGGACCTCCGCAGCTGCAGTCCTTCAACATGAGCCAAAGTAACTCCAGATCTCACAATCTACCCTGCAATCTCACAATCTATGCCATTTTGTAATCATATTTTCATCTCCTAAGACTGAACTTGATACGAAGCATTATCTTTGGTCATCTCTTTTTGCTTATAGAAGGTGAGAGGCAGGGGGGAAAACCCTCAGAGAATCAACAAAAATTACTGCCTCACATGTGAGTAGCTAAGTGCACAATGAAACAAGACAAAGTTGTTCTAGTCTCTCAGATAGATTAATCTCCCACGACACCTAAAACAGGAGGAGGAAACTTATAGGCAAGAACATGCATTTGTAAATTAGCTGATTACAAAGAAAAAGAGCAATTAATCAGCTGTTGAAGAAGAAAAACTGTTTCACATCCAGAATAAATACACCCACAGTGGATACTTCTAACAGGCTGCAATATCTATGCCAGTATCTGTTATCTCAGATATCACGATGCCCCTTCTTGGATAATTAATACAGCAATTAACTGTATTGTTGCACTGTCAAACTAAAAGGAGAGCAATCTCTTGAAATCAGACGTGCATTTGCTGGAGAATAGTTAACTCACTATTTCTTCCTGAAGCCCTATAATGTTGAACAACTGACTTTCAAACTACAATTTTATACAGAAACTTTGGATTTCGCAGTAAGTACTTCAGGTCATCTTTGATTTGGTTGCAATTACTGCATTTATACTTAGTTTCATGTTTAAAAATCAGCAGAAGTGGATTAAAAGAACACTTGATACTTGAGGAAAGGGGCTGCCTTAGACCCAATACTTTTGCTTTTTAAGAGATGAGTAGCCTCAGCAGGATAATTTGTGCAATAAAATGTAAGTATGGCACTTATGACATTTGTAGTGAGGCTGCAACAGTTTAAGCTATCACCGAACAGCTTCTAGTGGCAAACTGCAAGGATGCACACGTAATTATTTCTAACTGATTGCAAGGCAAAATAAATCAAGTTTACTTGCAGTAAAACAGTTTGCGACAAAGTGGGCTAAAGAGTATTAGAGGGGAAGAATTTCCCAGTGCATTGGGACTTCTGCACTCGCTCAGAAATCTCTTTGAATTCCTGTGCAGATGGAAGGAGAGAGCACATCCCCTTTGACAACCTTTGGTAGCGAGGAGTCTCCGCTGATGCTTCCCTCTGCCTCTCCTCGCGCCGCCTCTGCTCCTCCGCGTGTTGCTGCTCCTGCTCTTTACGCCGTTTCTCCAGCTCCCGTTCCTGGAGCTCTCTTTCTTGCTGCAGGCGGAGGGCTGCTTCTTCCTGGGCCCGCTGCTCCTCCTGCAGCCTCCTCCGCTGCTCCTCCTCATCCTCCTCCTGCAGCAGGGAAGCTGCATCCGGGTCGTCAGGAGCGTTCGGCCCAGGGCTCACCCTCCAGCTGGACGCTGAGGGGGCCTGTGTAGTGACAGACATTGTGTCTGCAGTCAGCACAGTCCGCTCCTGCAGCAGGAAGGGGGAAAAAGATGGTGTTGAGGGAGAAAAGGTGCAGTTTTTTCATTGTTTTTCTCCTGTAACAGAAGACTAGGATAAAAATCAACCCACTGTGCTCACTGCAATGCACACTGCATACTTCGGTTTTATCTTTTGAATGTCTACAAGAACATTCTCCTACAGCAAGAGCTTCATTTCATACATTTATTTCAAGCAGACTTGTTTAGCTCCATGGTCTGATGTGTCCACTAGCACGTGAAACATCCTTCTCTAAAACAGCTAAAAAACGCTTTTCAAGCCAGCTCGTCTCCACTTACATCTCCACTGTAAACAATCTCTTCTATGATGCCCACAATAATGAAAATCAATGCATACCAACATTTTTTCTTACCCTTCCTACTCAGAAACCTGAGACTTACTTAAGGGAACTACTCCAAGCATGTACCAGCCTAATGAATCCCACATGATTTTCATGTAGAGAAAGTCCCCAAACTTCTGCATCCCCTCAAGCATCTAGACGTCATGCTTCAGTCCTACCAGTATAAGGCACTTCTCTCAAACAAGAGAAAAGGTCTTGCAGTGGCCTAAAAATCTTTTAATTGACATGAACCAATACTGTATGCCAATTAAAAACAGAGACTGAACCTGTCTTTAATGATTAAAAAGATGACGTCTTGCATTCTTTTGCTGCCAAGTCCTCTAACAGGTCAAAGAGGTTTCTTACTGAAGTCCTAAGGGTCAAATTAGAGTCAACTTGCTCATAACTCTCTATAAACCTAACTGCTGTAGCTAGAATACCTGAAGCAGCACTTCTTGATCTCCTACAGCAATAGAGATCTCAGACATCTCCCACATACAAGAGAAAAAAAAAAAAAAAAAAAAAAAACTTTCACCTTCCTGTAGGCAACCATCACAAAAGTAGACAGCTACAGAAACTGGGCGCATTCAATATTTTGAAGCATTGCAATGATAAAGTTCATTTAGTATGTAAATTTATGACAGGGAAGATGAATGGATGACAGTAACAGGAAGCCACTTATGAATGGGTGTAATGCTGAAGCAACAGAGCAGAATTTCAGCAGGTAACACAAGGAGTTAAATATCATTCAGCAACAAATCATTCTCATTCTAGTCACAGTAGCATCCAATATGTAATAACTTTTTGTCAACTTATTTCTGGTATCAGTTACTTAACCAATCTATCAGGCAAAACAGTTTGCAGAATATCCTGTTTTCTCTTTCCTTATCTTTGCATCCTGTGACTCTGCATCCAGTCAAATCATAGACAATATTTTAATTTTAGAAGCATTGATTTTCCAGAGTGGGAAGATAGTAGGGAAATAATATGCTATGTCATCTATTAGTGAAAAGACTAGACAAAAATAAAAAATCCATGAAACTGTACTGTTACAGGTTAAGCCATATTCATAGCCTACCTCATCTAGATATTTGGAGCTCTCTTTTTCTGCTTCCTGCTTAGCTCGCAGCCACTCTTCTCTCAGTTTTTCTTGTTCCCGTTGGTATTTCTCCTGTTAGATTAAAGGTAGACAGGCAAAAAAGAATTATAGAATATCTTATTTGCATTAAAATATAAGAGTATCATATTTAATATGCTTAAATGCTTTAGAACAGTCAGATTGGTGTGGTAAAAACATGCTGGAGCTCCACAAGGTCACTGGGTCTGGCAAGAGCAAGCAAAATGTTGGCCTCAATGGAGGCAAAAGGAATTTGGTCATGGATTTCACAGAATCCAGGTTTATATGCTGGGTCTCCTAACAACAATCTTTACATCTGTTACATTCCCTGCCTTACAGTTTAGTTTCCATTTGAAAAAACCCCAGCTATGCAAGGTATTTCTTGAAAGACAGGGTAATTGTGTTTAACTTGGAGTTGGACACAGTAGTAAGGTTAAACACAAAGTGCCCTCTGAGTGAAATATGAGGCAATCATTTGGTTTGAGCAAGAACACTTGATCTTTTGGAAGCTTATCTAAACAAAAGCCTATTTCTGGACCTCTGAATTTGTCCTATGACTGGATTTGGTGTGAAATCTATGCACCGTCTTAAGGCATTACTCAAGGCACGCAAATAATTTAGTGGGCTTAGTCGCCACCGAGGTCCTGGGTAAAGCAAATTGCTTAGAAGGAATACTTTTGACACTGCTAAGATGCTAACAGTAAACAAACAAAAATATTTTTCTCTTATTTGAAGGAATCATCATCGAGATAATGAGGAAGAAAAGGAACATTATTGCTCTGGTCACATTTAGTGCTTTAAGACAAAAGGAGAAGCGAAGAAAGAAGTGATGGGAAAAGGTTGAAACTACTCTCAGGAGGTAAAAGGTAGCCAAATGTTATTCTTTAAAGACATCTCTTCAAGCTTCAATAGAAGACCCAAAACATAATCACAGAGATCTTTAGGAAGGTTCAGTTCTAGCCTTGCAGAGTTTACAAGCTAAGAGGAATGAGAAAAGATAAAGCAATCCTATGAGTGATGGGTTTGCTAACACATTTGCATCCTAAAAGGTTTTTGACATCTGAAGGCATCATCATTCAGAGGACTTCTGCAGAGAAAGTGATGTTTACCAATGTCTCTGCCATCCAACAAACTTTAGATAGCTAACCTTAACTTTATTTTCAGACCTAAGTCTTAGAGCAATGACCACAGCTCACTGAAACATGACCCATTCAACCCTGAAACATTTTTATTTATTTATTTTTAGTTTTTAACTATTGTCCTATAGCAACACACATCACCCCTTCCTTCCAGTTCCAGCACACTGGAGGAGCAGGTTTGAACCTGTCAGTAGCTTCAGCTTCCTGAACTCCTAGGAATTAGGGTGGCCAATAAACAGGATGGTAACAGGCATCTATCCAAGGCAATGGCTCCCTTCTCTTCTCCAAATGCAAGGTGACACCTCAAACAGAAGGTAAACTCCACTCTAGAGACAATTTTCTTAAAAAAAAAAAAAAAAAAAAAAAAAAAAAAAAAAAAAAAAAAAAAAAGCTAATTCAAAACCCAAGACCACTGCCACTTAGGTTTCTGCTTGCCCTTTAAATTATGTTGTTACTAAGATCCTACCAGCCTTGCAATGGTTGAGCATTTCTGCCTACAGTGAACA
>JAUBNY010001178.1:1121977-1137087 GCA_032275445.1 Crypturellus soui
GGGAGTCTTGTTCCAAAAAGAGAAGCGACTTGCATAACTATAAACCTCCAACACTGATCCTGCAAAAAACCTCACTCCAATTAATATCTATTTTCTTTGGAAACTGCTATGAATTTTCAACTTTACATACTAAAAAAAAAATCTGATAAACCAGGAAAAACCACAGCAGTGTGCAGCTTATAGAGATTTAACCCAGAGAAATTTTGACTGCCACATGAAACCTCAGAAGTGCATTTCCTTGGCTAAAGCGGGGCAAATCAAGTAATAGGTGTCACAAGCGTAATTTAAGGTGTGCATCTTTTCTACATGGTTGCCATTTTTTCCTGCCAGCAAGGAATGTTCCTTTACAAATACAGAAATACTCATCAGCTACTTAAGAAAATAAAAAAGCATACTAGTGACTAGGTAAACCACAAACTACAGCTAATTAAACTGATAAATGGAGATTTCTTGCAGTTTATTTGGCAGCCACACTTATGAATCTTATCAACTGCTGGCAAGTTCATAGAAAAGTCATAATTTTTGGAATTAGGAGGACAGGTGAAAATTTTCAACATTAATATTATTGTAAGCCAACTGTAAAGCAGCATGATTGACATTCAGTTTTTTAAATTTCCTTAATTACCATTTTGACTTGGTAACTCTTTGGTAGTGTCAGTTTGGAACACATTATCTCTACCCCGAAACAAAAATAGTATTTGGGGGATGTCTGGGTTGAGATCAACAAATATGCATAGCACTTACGGCCCCAAGAGAGGAGACCAGGGCTAGGAGCTGAAGCATCATTACTCGAGGAATGCACTGGGGGTTTGCACACATGCAGCTTCTCCCTAGTTGGTCTCCTCGATACATTTCACATCGTCACCACCTACTGAAAAACTGTCAGTTTAATACAGCAGCTGGGGTTTGTGCTGCCTGATAGAAATCTCAAGCAGCTACTAAAAATGTCACAAAGAGTTTGCATCAACCTACCCTCTCTCCACACCCTACATTTCAAAGCTTTTAGGCAGCAACAACAAAATAAAACAATTAAAGGAAATTCATAGCTAAGGCTGAAACATACCATACATTTTCAAGGAGAAGGGCACAAAGCATTAGGAAACCTTTGCCATGATTACATACTCCTGCTATCAGGCATTTTAAAAAAAATATATATATATATAAAAAACAATGTCACTCACAACTATTAATAGTCAGACTTCCTTCACAGCATACAGTCCTCTTCCTCAGTTGTCTAAGGAAGGTGTTTTCATACAAGCCATATTCCTATTTCCAGTAAGGCAGCAGAAGGAATCCAAGAGCTGATTTATAGTTCCACACACATTCTTATCAAGCCCTACATCATTCCTGGCTATCATCTATGGATTTATCCCTCTAGGCTCCCAGAAGTCAGCTCAAACTTTTCTGGTTTTGCGGTATGGGCTACAAGAAGAGACCAAGATTCAAGATTTCACATCTGCCCTGACTCGCTGGTTGACCTCAAGAGAAGGTACTTAGGCTCCTCTCTGCTTGCACTCGCTTCCTTTAGCTGTAGGAATGAAACAGTGGGAAGGGCCTCTCTGCTAAGTACTTTGAGATCCAACATTTTTAAAGACTTTAACAATAGCCTTAACTTAAATTATGAGGGACAGCAAGCTGATTTCCACAATGTTTCACAGTTAACAGAGACCAAATAAGGTTACATTCTTTGCTTTTCCTTTAAATTCATTATTTTCATGCCACAGTTTGTGTGCTCATCATTCTCCCACAATTGAAGCAATGTTTGCTTAGGAGTCTTAAGTAATGGCAGCTGAAACTTTTGAATTTTACTGAAAAGCTAAGCTGAAAATACACATTAATATCTGAATGCTGAAAATACACATTAATATTTTATCACATTTTTCATAGTACTGACAAATCTCAAATTAACAGAAGAAATTTACACATTGATTAGTACATTTCAAATGCTGGACAAGCCCAGAAGGTCTTTTCTCAGACTAATGTGCATGTTTCTTTTACATCCAGGGAACTTGTTGGAGCACTTCAGCTGGACCACTGATCAAAGAAAAAGAAATGTTTCCCCTCCCACATGATTTTACTTGTCAGAACAAAACTAGATCCTTAAGGTAGCAGCAGTCAACGAAGACCTCATCTAGTTTAAACACTGTAAGAACCCAAAGATGTTAAGGCTTTAACTTAAAAAACAGCGCAATAAACACACTGCTACACAATAAAATGCTCCTCAGTGCCTTTTTAAAATATTTTATTTGTCATAGCATACAAGTCTCCAGCTAAGTAACATCAGTCTTGAATATCAGAAGAAAAAAGGAGAAAAAAAAGGACAAAAAGCATGAGCAATACAGCATCTCAGCCTGTTTTTTAATTTTGTTTTGTAAAATATTATTAGAATTATAATGTCCTTTCTGGTATTTAAAATTTACCCAATAAAAAGTTTCTACAGGAAAAACAAGAATCAACACTTTACTGAAGGCATTATGATTACTAACATAATGCAGCATAAAATGGTATTTAATGAAGGAAGGTAAATAACTGCTATTAAAAAGAGAAAACCAACTTCATCTTTGTCACTTGAAATGTTCCTGAGCCTGCAGAAAACTAACAGGGTGTCATATAAAGGAAAGTGTACGTGGGAATTTGGAAAAATGCACACAATAGATGCAATGCAGTTTGTTCACTTTGACTATCTCCCCACTTTTGAGTTTTAGACATACTGAAGTTCAGAATAAAAAAAACACGAGGACTAATTGATCCGTAAAAGCAAAATTGGCACTGGTGGAAGTGAAGATTACGCAGGGTAACTAGAAAACTTTTGAGAAAGGGATGTGCATCATCTTGTGTCTTATCCTGTAAGGAGCACTACCAGGGATGGACAACTCAGCTTCTTGGTGAAAATGCATCAGATTTCACCCTTGGCAAAAGGGCTGCATCAACACTCGCCCTTGACCTTGGAGTTGACAGTCCAAGGACCAAAGTGAAAATCCCAGGTTGTGGCTCAGCCACGAAGGAAATGGAAGGCTGGGCTCGAGGAAGAGCTCCCTGTTCCCTTGGCTGTTATGTGCGCTGGGAATTGTCAAAAAGGCTTCTTAAAACTTCAAAAGAAGCAGCCATGCTTCAAATCATTCTACATTGTGCTTCCAAGCCTCTCATGGCTGCAAAAAGAAACATTAGACAAGCAGAGCAAGCCCTTGGATGGTTTTAGCTTATTAGTCAGCTCCCAACCCAAATTTATGGGGCTGGCCATTTCTTGTGAGAGTTTTTAGATAATATTAGTGTGAGCTTTTTTTAAATGGTGTTTGCTAGCAAAGCAAGGCCAATATCACTAGTTTTATGTAACATATTCCACATATTTGTCTTTTATCCTTCCTCAGTTTTAATAAGAAAATAGAAAGAGGAGGTGGAACCATCTCTTCTGCTATTCACTTTCTCATGTCATGTAAATTGCTGTTGGCACTGCTAATATTCATCTAGCCCCTTCTAGTCACATTCACAGATTAGAAGCTGGAAAAGATTTTTAACAAGACACAAATTAAGACAACCAACCTCCCCCAACATACAAAGAACAATGAAAAATGTAAAGTCTTAAAGATTAATAGGGGGAGGAAAAAAAGATACTAGTTATAAAACCAGATAAACAAGATGACCATCTCAAAAATACAGGATGACAGAAAATATGAACAAGTACAAAGGTTATACTAAACATAAGGATTTGGATAGTAGAAAAAGACAAATGGAGGCAGGATTTCAGCAGGAAGCACTTTGGAAGCAGAACTGTTAGGAGAAGGTACAGGGGGAAAGGGGAATAAAAGGCCTTTTTAATTAAAAAAGGCATATTACCTTCAGATTAAGATTTTCTAAATGAAATACTTAACTAATTCAAATCTAAACTATCTGAAAAGTGATCTCTGTAGCCAAGTCCTAAATAAAACATGAAAAATGATGATTTTTTTCTGATCACCAGTCTCAATCACAATTTGTAAAGATTCTACCCTCCCTTCCCCCACCCCACCCCCAATTGTCCTCTAAGAGTGGGGATTCGACACATGAATGCTGGTCTCCTACAGCAAGAACAGCATCAGGAAAATTATCCCACATAAGAGATATATTTGGCCAGCTATATTTGATGATAGCAGATAAGGATGTACCAAGGCGGTTCCATGTTTTACAAGGTATTAAGCACAAAGGCTCAGAAAATTAATCTTAGCAGCAGCATTTGTTCTCCTCCATCTTTATCTCTCTAATTTTAGATGTTTTCTCCCATTTCATCCTTCTTACCTTTATTACCTAACTTCATCGGTTTATGAGGTTTGTGTTAACAATCTTTATTGGAAAGTCTCTCCCCTTCACTATTTTGGTTGCCTGTTTTGGTGCAAGTGGAATTAATTCCTTATAATATATTAAGGCATATAATACAGTACTGTTATAATAGATTATATTAAAGAAGAGATGAAAAAAATTGAATACAGACTTGTCAGAACAGCAATGTTGGGCCTCAATCAACCAGGAAAACAAGTGGTTGGAAAAAAAGTAGAAAGTTATTATGATATTCTTTAACCCTAGAAGGTTCCCCTGTTCTGTTCCCCTGCTACTAGAAAAGCAACAAAAAAAGCTCAGTATATTATTTTCTGAATGCACACAGTGAAATCTGTGATGGTCTACACATGAACAGTTTTATACTCCTGCATGAAAGGTAAAATGAGAGCTCACTAAAAGTGTGTGAAAGCTGAAATAAGGAACTTCCTGGGAATAAGCTATTTTGTGCTCTTTTTCACCCAGCATTCTAACCAGCATACTTGGAAGGAAAAAGCAACAGCTCTGCTTGATCAAGATAAATTATCAGTTAATAAAGAATCAATAAGACCTAAACACACAGAAGCACTAGGGGCATTCATTTTAAGTCCAATAAACCCAACAACCACCTTCTCTACCCTGTGGTTTGACCATAGCCCTCAGGCCTTCAGTGGGACATTTCCCAGAGTTGCACTTCCACCTTATTAGCAGGATTTGTAAAAGGAAATACATGGTCCTAAAGGCCTAAATTGGGAAGTTGCAAGGGAGGCTGACCATGAATCACTACTTGGTGATGAGATATTGACTCTTATTCTGAATTTGCTGCCTGATCTCAAATAGAAACTTTTGCTTATTAAAATTTTGCCTTGCTACTGGACACACTTATTTATCTTGAGCAATGAACAATGAGCTGACAGATTCATCAAGGTTGCATATATACACTACATAAAAATCATTCATCTTCTCCTGGTGATAATGGGTTTTCTTAAGGCTTCAACCCCAGTGTACAATGCTACCTCTGCCTTCAGCCAACTGCCACAAACACAAGGTTCCTCAGGGAGACCATCTCTTACTGTTGGTTAGAGCCCTGTTAGAAGAGGTGTTGTCAGCCCATATGAGATCCTTCCCCTTGTGTGGCTGTCTGCAAACTGTATTACATGCTGGTTTTTCAAACTAAAAGGCAGGGAGCCTCCCTTTATGGAAAAGTGGGATTTCTTTGGGTTTGTTTTTGCACAGTACTGATTCCCCCACTCCACAGCAGCCCCAAGCAAAATCATTTTGTAACTTTTGATGTACCTGATTTCATGAGACTGCAATATCTCAGTCTTTTTCCTTTTTCCCATTTTAGTAAGAACATCCAGAAAGAAATAATGTTATCGCCTTCCATTACTGCTATTACAACTAAGTTTTTAGAAAAACATATCTATTATAGGAAAAAAATGATTTGAGATTTTTCCCCCTGGCAAGAGGAACAAAAAAAGAAAACATCCAGAAAACAGTTAGTCCACAACATCAGAACAAAGGAGAAAATGTGTAAAGAGCAGTGCCCACTTCTACAACACACTTGAGAAGCACTGAAAGGTCTAACATTGCTTTTCAGTACCTAAGTGCAGTTGTATCATGCTGGGAGATTGAGCATGCTGTTTAGTTTCAAATTCTTTTTCTAGGCATACTTTTGGCCACTCTAGAACTAGTATAAATAGTGTTTTCTCCTTTACAGAAGCAAAGCAATGGAATAAAATCTGCATAGCAAGATCTATCAATGTAAGAGGATTTTGTTTGTTTGCTTGCTTTTTAAGCACATCTCCACGATACAGGTCTATCTCATTTAAGTATGGACCAAAAGTGGATTTTTTAGGCTGGTTGCACATTTGTTCTTGGGTAGCAAAATCCCAGCCTCCACAATTCTAACTGTTCATTGCAAATACTGTTTTCCTCTGAAATCACAAAGAACCAGGAATGGCCATTTTGTACCCATTTCACTTCCGCCTACACAGTTACACTATGGAAAACATATGGCCTTCTCATAAAAGCTGTGGATTTCAGGGAGCAAAAGTTAGAAACAGAAGGATATTAACTTCCCGATGAGATAATTCCTGCGAAATGCAGAATTTTTGAACAACTAGCATCCTCTCATGTTAAATGTAGTGGTTCTAAGGTAAGCATTAACTCAGTCAACTAACCAAGTATTCACGGAATCACAGAATGCCTAAGGTTGGAAGGGACCTCTCGAGGTCATCTAGTCCAACCCCCCTGCACACGCAAGGCCACAAGCCTCTCTCCTTGAGTGCTCCTCCACTTGAAAAATAAAAATAATGGAGACAAAAGTCACACCCAAGCTCCCTCCAGGAGAGGAGAACTGCACCATCCCCGCACCCCGCCGTGCCTCGTCGAGGATCAGCCTGGAGCAGGGCTCACGGAGCTGCTCCTCAGCCTCCAGCAGCCTGCCACCGCGCCCGGGGCCCTCGCATCACGGGCTCAGCTCAGGGCGACATGGCCCCAGGCCCGGCAAGCGGGCAGGGATTTGGGGATGCCACACGCAAGGCTCCGGGTTGCCGAGTGGGCCATGCTGGGCAGGAGCGGGACTGCCCAGCTGCCCCTGCCCCCTCAGCACCGTGTCAGGAAGAGCCAAGGAGAGGGGATGAGCTGGGGCGCCAGATAGCCCTGAGCTAAGGGACCAGGCTCTGCTCTGCTCCCCTGCTTCCCTACGGCACCTCAGGCGTTAGTCTGAACCTGCTGTGAATCAGTTCTGCTTTCTAAAGTGCATAATATATACATTTATGTATGCGTACACACACACTTGTTGTATTTCACACAAGCTATGGGAGGAACCTAGCTGAGAAGAACACCAGGGAAGTAGGACCACAGGAGCCAGCCATTACACTTCACAAGCTGCAGCCCCGCATTTTTTTTTTTCTCTCCAGATGAAGTATAGCAGGTTATATCCATTTTTAAGTTGGACTAGTACCATACTTGCCATTCAATGACCAAAAAGGCCAAGTTTCACTTAGGTATTAACTCAATACACATTTATCTTTCTATCCTAGTATACTAAAGCATAGAAGATTTGGTTGTGAATTACAAAGGTTCAGGTATAGTCAAGCTAAAGATGAAAGCTAAAGCTTATTTTCAGTTGTTCAAAGTGAGCTTGGAATTTAAGTCATCCAGCTAATAAGAAATCTCTTGTACATTCCATGAGAATTAACATATTACAAAACCAAGTGACATAATGATTTAACTGAGCATTAGTGCATCTCAATTCCTGATTTCCACACAAAAAGTGCAGCACCCACTAGCATATATAATGAAGCTTCCTGGTTTTTATTCAAATAAGCATACATTTCCTATTTTAACTCAAGATTTTTAATAGTCTAATAAGCAACATAATGAAACCATGCTGGAGATTGAACCAAACATGGCTATTGATTCTTTCTGCACTTTTGAAAACCTAATATTTGAAGACAGTATTTGAAAACTTCTTTAAAAGCATCAACATGAAGTCAAATACATTAATTGAGCATGATGAGTGCAGAGAACAACGTGCAAGAGGCTATAGGAAGAAAGTGACTATCTCCCCAGAAAAGATATCACTGGAATTACAAGAGTCATGTTCAAGCCACAGCATCTGTTTAATCCTTGAGATAAAAAGAGAAAAGAAAAAAAAGCACACTCAAAGAAAGATAACTTAGTTTAAAAAAAGGTTCCACTAACAACAGTATTTGTAAACATCATACAGGCCTAGGAAACAGGAATCAAATTAAGACTGAAAGACATTGGATACAACAGAAATATAAGCCACAGAAGCATATACAGAGCCACAAAGAATACAATCTGGAGGAAGATATATGGAAAAACAAACTTACAAATGATGAAAATATTTGCAGCATGTAACACAAGCTTACTAGATAGCTTCTTAGCAAGCTGTACATCTAGGAGCACTGTAAACCTTGTTCTTCTACACTTTAAACAAAGAAGTTACCAGCAAAAGCAATTACTTGGGAAACTGCTTCTCAAGAGCAAGAGTGGGTCCTTTCCACCTTGAAACCCTGTGGGTTCACCGTATCATGAGGCTGAAGGGGTACCACTGCTTGTGCGTTTCGAGAAGCACAAGACCATGGTTTCCAAAACAAGGTTTGCATGCAGGGATGAGAGCTGATACGACTTAGGACTAACGTACTCTGTTAAGGAAAGCAAACCTCCCCTCCCACCCATTACAGGCACCCTCATCACGATCTCCTGAAGTTTATATAGTTACGCAAAATCTTCTCCATCTGTTTACACAAAACATCAGCTCTCCCAATGATTATCTTCAAGTGGTGCTTTAAGATCAATGATACCACTGGATAATCTTGGTTTACTGGATTCATTCACCCTTCCTCCCCTTTAATTTTTGCAGGCTTGCAGGAACTAGAAACAACTTGAAGGAACAGTATTTTGCCACTTACTTACAGTATAGTATGAACTACATTACCTAGGGAATACTCCAAATTTTTGGATTTGAAACAAACAAATAAGAAGGTAAAACTGGGCATTGACACAGCTATGATTCAGGACAACACTTAAGCCACCACAAAACTGAAATCTATTCCATGGTTTTTTGGTTTGGCTTAATGGCTACAGGAGCCATTTAGGCTAGACAGTGATAGAATAACTGTTCTGTGTTCCCCAAGATTATTTTGGTTTGATTTGAATTCTTTCCTGGATGCTTCACGGGAGAAGAATGCGCAGCCCACATGATTTCAGAGTCCAAGACCCTGAGTCTCTCTGGGACAAGGGGGATTAACACTTTGCACAGACATTTGATGTGGAAAGGCACATGCTGAGTTTGTACAAACATGTGGCAAGTTTACTCACTTCTAGGGCCATCAGCCAAGCTACCAAGAGGATGCCACCTTCTCTAGAGAGCTATAGAGTTGACCTGCAAAAGCAAACTCAGGCCTTTAAAATACATAATTGCAAGTATCATGCAGATGTTTCACATTTTACTAGCATTAGCAAGCTAAATAACTTTCCCCAGCATTACGGTTGCATACTAGTCAAAGAGCAACTTCTACTTTTTTTTTTTTTTTTTTTTAAACAGAAAAATCACACATGTCCCAGTTCACCCTTGAGCCTTTAAAGTGGAAGCAACAGTTCTGATCATAGGGATAAGGGACATTACTGGGGACAAGAACAGCCAACAGGGCTACCTTCTGAGGAGAAGCTAGTAGAGAAAAATTCCTTGGATTTTTATGTTTTGTTGTTGTTGTTGGTTTGTTTTGTTTTTTATGATGCCAAATGACTACAAAACTTATCCAACAGTCCCTAACGGTCAAGTTTGTTAACAATACATAGGATATCCTTTAAGATTATAGTGAAAAATAAAGTGATCCTGTATATGATTTACAGCCAAAATACTGTGAAATCCCATAACCGAAGCCTAAAGATTTTCACATGATCCGAGCAACTTTAGTGCAACCTGAGCTTTAGTGGGGTTGGACAGAAGAAAATTCTACAAATACTGAGGTTAGACAATGTTCCCTAGTCTGCCCATTCTGCAGCAGAAGGATTGCTAGAGTGGTTTGTGTGCAAGACAAAGAACAAAAGTCCACTCATTAAAAATAAAAAGGCAGAATTTTGCAGATATTAGAGCTGATGTGGTTACTTACCAAGCCAGCTATTGGAGTTGATAGGCGATTGATCTTCTTAATGATGCCAGGCTTGATCTTGTTAATCAAACTAAAAGAAAGTCATATGATTTTCAGTTATATAATCAACTTTAAGCATGAATACTCATGTTTATTAAGAAATATTTTGCTGATATTGCTAGTTTAAGTATCTTGTACTAATAAAATGTGAACATGTAAACCCAAATAATATACATTTCAGTTGTTAATACACCTTTAATGCTTCCCAAAACGCAACAAACAACAACAGATTGCAGAAGCAAAAAGTAGGACAAGTTACAAAAATAAAGGTTGCTGAGAATGGAAAGGTGATAAAGAAGGAAATAAATTAGAGATGCAATGTTAGCTGTAGGAAGGAATGGATCCTTATTTTAGATGCATGGGTGGAAATGTTAATCAGACTCAAATCTCCTATTTAAAGTTTTTTTTCCTAAAAGAAAGTTCTGATGTAGCAGACATTGGAAAAATCTAAACACTAATTTTCAATGTGCAAGCTCTGAAATTTCTATAAGCATAAGAATTTGTGTCACTGTAGGTCCCAATAAGATGTGAGCAACAACCATTTTTGTTCCATGATGTGCAAGTTAGTTTCAGTCTCAGCCAGAAGCATTTATTTTCCTACATTATCTAGGATTCAGAATTAAACTGAGATGATTAGGTGGACAATTGCATCACTACCGAGGTACACAAGTCCAAACACACATGTTACCCTGCAGTGAAGATGAGGCAAAGATGCAGAGGATTCCTTACATCTATACACTCTAGCTTTCAGTCACGGAGGGAGGGAAAACTCATGGTTCACTTAAGTACACACAGACCACAGGACCAAAAGAGGCCTACAACCTCAGGACACCCTGGAGACTCCATCTGCCTAAATACCTTGGTGGATTTTGGCCTTCCTCCCTCCCCCATCTTGTTGATTCAAGTCTGGCCAGACCCTTTGACCACATAAAACATCAAGGAGGTTTTGTGATCTACCCACACCAAGGCAAAGTCAGAACCTGGAGTTTAAAACTATATGTGGGAAAAGAAACTTCTGCTCAAACAGCAAATTTACTTGGAAAACAAACAAAAAGAATGGAGTTGCTGCAAACAAAAAATGGATTGGAGGATGGATTTCTAAATGCTTGCAGAAGAAAGAATGGCTGCAGCTCCTGGGATTTCTAAACCGCGTGAAATAATTGACTATGCAGAACACTTCTGATGGCTTTCCCACAAATGAAAAGGTAATCTGTTTTGAGTGGAATGTTAAAGTGTTTAATCTTCTAAACACTATTTTAAAATATGAAATAACATGTACCTAGGATAACTTTTAACAACTTTCTCCTGCTACCATATGTATAGATGTACTATCCTGTTAGAGATTTTTGTCAGCTACTGCTGAGCTAACCAGTCAACATGGACACTTGGTCACCCCACGCACCAAAGTCACTGGGCTGCCGTAGGAACACGGTGGAAGGCTGATCTTAGTCTTAGGAAGCCTGAAGTAATTTCAGCCCAACATATAATTTCTGGAGAAAATCTCTCTGGAATTTCAAGCAGCCATGGGAGAACTGAATCAGACTAATAAGCAATGCTGGGTCTAGTTTGTCTCTGTGAAAGATCCTGCATTTTATTTACTCTGATGGAAATCAGACATCTGAAAGCCTTTTACATCTTGCTCTTTTCTGTTTCCATAGAATCTCTATGGAAACCACTTTTACCTCAAGTATGTCAAATTTTAAACAATGCACGGGGACACCTATGTGATTTAATGCAAGATAATTAGATATCTTTTCCTTTACAGAGCACTGTAGGCCTCCTAAGGCAAGCCGCTCAGCTGAAGAAATTACAGGATGTTTTCTTGCATACGGCTGTTAATTACATATAAATTTAACTGATTTGCATTTGGCAGATGGAAGCTCACACTCCTTTGCCAAAGAAGTGTCAACAACAAAGACAGAGGATTAGAAAATAGCAGTTCAGTGCCAATTCTTAAAAATACTGCTTTAAAGTTACAGCCGAGCATAACACACACATCCCACTAAACACATACCTAAAGCGGCTCTTCTTGAAGTATAAACTATTTTGTTACAACATTCACTCTAGCTGATATTTGATTATATCAGCAAAGATACAGTTTTTAATGATTAGATGCTGTTGTAGAGAGAAAACAACTCAACTCCATAATATGGATGAATGCCTGCAAGTGAGTGCGGAAGAACTGGCAAGAGGCTGAAAGGAGAAATGCCCAAGGAAAGGAGTAAAGGGTCAGAAGAGACAGAGCAAAAGTAGTGATGTCTGCAGGAGGAAGGATGCACAGATTTGCTTATTTGCATTTAATTTGGTCATTTTCCTTACATAATAACATTCAAAAAGCATCTCTAAGCTCTAGTTTAGATGAATGTTCCTGATCTAGGAATGACTCAGATTCCAAGGAATTTTTTAATTTCCCATGGAGTCTGGGAGAAAATCTCATCTGTAATGAGATTTTTCTTAGCAGCATTCAAATAATGTTTGTACCTACTCTTCCTTAAAACCCTATCGAATTAGCACTACTGGCAGTCTGGGAGCCGCGCTCTGATAAGGACGAAGCCACTTGCAGCCGCGTGGAGCAGAGCAGACAAGAGGCCATTCTACCCCTCTGCCACAGGGCAGCAACCAAGCCAGGCAAGTCCCATTACTGCCAAGCCTGGAATAGGAGAGCACAAGGAAGCTTTCTAGAAAGGTCTAGAAAAATGTGAAGTCTAAACCCTGTTATTATGGACTGACTAATTACTAAATCCAGAGTACTGGCACCAAGATTGCATGTGAACATGCAAGTAAGTATTTCTACATTCTGCTCAGATCCAATTAGTTTATTTTTATCATCTTAAAGTGCTTGCTAAAAAACATGTAGATTTTTCCAGAGTATACATATCCCTAAGCAGCATCCAATACAGTCTACATAACTGAGATATTTTGATGCAACCACAATTCCTCAGAAGACCAAACCACTCCTATCATGCTTCAGGATGAAGAGCAGTATTAGTAAGCAGCATATACATAAAAACATGCCGGCCATCTTTAATTTACAGCTTTGTAATATGTATTTCTGAAATAAACTGCTCTTTTAAAAAGGAGCTATGAGACTGCATAGCTCTATATCTTTTAATGAATAAGACCATCATCATAGTAATGTGTTCTAACAAAAACAAACAAAAAAGACAGTGGATCTACAGGTAGCTGAGTGCCTTGATCACAATACTCACTCACACAACAGGACTCCATTTTCCAGAGCTGCTCGAAAGTCTTTGGTTCCAAAGCTTTTCCCAGTAACCATCTATAAAAATAATAATTGGGAGTTAATTCAACACACACAAAACAAACAAACAAAAAAAAAGAAACTTAAATTCTTTATCTCAGAAAAAGTCCAATTCAACATCTCCCAATAGTTTCCTTCATTGTAGATCACTCTCCAGCTCAGTTCTATGGAAATACATACTGCTCTTTGATAGTACAACCACCACCAAACTGGAAAGTGTAACAAAGTTGCTTGGTAAAGTGTAGCTTGGTAAATACTTCCAAAACAGCCCAACAGAACTGTTTTATCACAGTTCTGTGTAGGAATGAAATAAGCAGCACATTTCATCCGGCTCAGTTTAGACGTCTCCAGGTTCAGCCACCTTGTTGTTTATGAGCCCTTTCTTGTGATGTTAAGTTTGTGCCGGGCACTGCACAGGGCACATTAAAAGTGCTGGGGAATCTGTGGGTATCCACACCAAAGTCACTGGTTACTGGGATAATTAGAGCAGTGGCAAAAGAAATGAACAACAGTTTATGCTCACTTGGGAGAAGAGCAAGGGAGAAGGCAGCTCTTGAGACATGTTATCACCTTTTTTTACCTCTGAATTGTAGAAGGCATATGTATTAGCACCAGAAATCTTAACACTTAAATATTTATTATAGTTATAACAACTAATTCTAATCTCCCTATTGAAAAAATAGATAACAAAGAACTTGCGCTGAAAACTATTTTTGCCTTTAACAAAAAATGAGGCAAAGAATAATGACAGATCAACTCAAGACACAAAAAATTCCACCCTTCAGTTGAAAAAAAAATAAAAATGAGATTTAACAAAGAACTGATTCCCCTGGGTGAACTGTAGTTCATGAAGTTTTCTATAGAAACAGACTGTTGTTAGAAGAGTAGATATTGCATTATAGCAATATTTTCAAGAATCACTTAAACGGAGCATCCTAAAATTACTGCTATTTCAAAATATTGCCTTTTGCACCCAAATTTGTATAGAAAATTGCTATGCTTCAGGATAATTGAAGAAAGTAGCCTCTTTTAAAAGAGCATTAAAAGGGTAAATGCAAATATTTGTATTCCCTAGGTTAGCTTATAAATTAATTCCTTCATTCTACAGATAAGAAACTTGTGACAGAATCATATTATGGGAGCTGCAGGACTCAGTCTGTCTTTGGGAGGGGGGTTCAAGCTCATATCCCTTGGCAGAACACAAGGGCTGGCCTTGATTTACGAGTTCCCCCTGGTCGGTAGGGTCCCTCCACACAGGGCAGGCAGGCACCGCGCAGCCACACGTTCCCGTCAGACAACGCAGTCTGCTCCAGCCGGGCCCTGCCCGACACGGGAATGTCTCCCGGGGCCGCAAAGAGGCCTCAGGTTCAAATACCTCAGTAATTTGGAACTGCTCGTACTCAAGCAGGTCACCCCCGAGAGGAGACTCTCAAGGAGAGAAATGACACATGTTGCTGACAGCTCCCTGCGCTTCAGCACTGGCCCTCCAGAACACAGAGGTGGTGCCCTGCGGCGCAGTACAGACTCAAGGTACATGTCATCCTCATTGCCAAAATAAAGAAATCCAAGAACTGAGATACTGGAGGCATCTCGACTGGGTTATTTGTGGCATCTGCAGTGGTCTATGAGAAGAGGGAGCTGTTGGTCCGATCTTGCGATTCTGCGGACTCCGTGGTGAGTGGACATTCAAGTGAAGCACCAGTGCTGCCACAGGAGGCTTTGCTAGCGCTGCCTTTCAAAGGATACCTGATAATTAAGTAATTAGAAGGTATTTTGCAGGGAACAGTTTAATACCGGTGGCTTGAAACCGAAACATTTCCCACATTGTGCAACACCATGAATTCGGTGAGGTCACGGAAGGAAATGCTCCATTT
>JAUBNY010001178.1:1137187-1159767 GCA_032275445.1 Crypturellus soui
TGGCTTGAAACCGAAACATTTCCCACATTGTGCAACACCATGAATTCGGTGAGGTCACGGAAGGAAATGCTCCATTTTAAACCAAGTTTTTAAACCAAGCAGAGACAGAAATCTTCAGAAACAGAACCTTTGTGCAGTTTGCACATGCTGCAAGAGATGAAGCACACTTAAAGCTATCACGGCCTCCACAGGAAGCAGGTATCGCTGAGAAGCAGAACAAAAATCCCAAGTATTCACTGACTGGCTCAGAGCTCCGTAGATTTTAAAAACCTGAGTAAGACGAAACAAATCCCACCCTCAGATATTACATCTTCTAACAAGGTCTGTGATTTCTGAGTCACTGTTTATTCATTAAAGCAGGTTTCACAGGGTGCGGTGCACTTATGTAATAGACATAATTGATTTTGGACAATTTTTCCACCACTTGGACCAGATGATCCAGCAAGCACTAAAGGAAATACCCTGTAAAAGCAGTTTTAGCCATCTTTGAACACCACCTTTGCAAATCGCAAGTCGTTCTCTTCTCCGTGTTCTCCTTTTCTGTTTGTTTAATAGGGAGAGGAGTCACTTAATTAGAAGACTATGTAATAAATCACACTTAATTGCTACTATAAAACAGTTTGATTTAATTTTTGGAAGAAAGCGTCCCCTAAAATTTTGGTAACTGCTAGTGCCAGATCCAAGCATTTTACTTCAAATAGCATGCAAATCAAGTCTTCACAAGAATTTAAGCATTTTAAAAAGTCCTGATGCATATAGGGTCAATCTAATTTAAAGTTCACTGTAATTTCTGTAGAAGAAAGCAAATCAAGAGGAAATAACCAAGATTAGCCACTCTGAACATGGCACAAAAACAAAATCACAAGTAGACTGAACAAAAAGTACAATGCATAGAAGAATATACTAATTACAAGCCTCAGGCCAAAAGTTAACATTGAGTACATTTCTTTGGCTTGTCCCACTTCAGGTCAAATGCAACTGCTACTAATAGTCCTTTTTTTGTCTTGAAATAATTAAAAAGGCAGAAGTTTCTTTTTTTGTGCTAATAAAAGTATGAATGCAGTTCCTTTCAAATTGCTTCCATGGTTTCTAGCATTATAAATGGCTTTCAAAGAAAAGCAGCTTTCCTGTAAGATTGCAGAAACTTTTAATGAGCTTGCTTTTCATATGTGCAGAGGCCATAGGTCACAAGATGCAAGGAGGCAGCGGGCTTCTAATTTCACCATGATGAAGACACCCAAGCTGGAGTCTCCCCAGCCAGCTCAGTTCTGATATCTCGGTCTCCTTCAAAGCTCCATCAATATGACCCCCTTTAGGCTGTGCCAACTCAAATCATGTCCCTGTTTGAGCGATGCAGGAGCATAAAAGACATCACCACTTGATGTAGGGTGATAGCTTCGGGATGGAAGAGTCGAGACACTGAGCAGTGCATGACAAATATCCTTAATATTGGTCACAGAGGGATCTCGCTGGGCAAGCGATTTATCAGGCAGGGACCTCAAGATACCAAATTGATTTATGAACCTCAGGTCCCCAGCTCAGCCTAGAGCAGCAAAAGTCAAGTTGCTCATGCTGGGGGGAGGATTGCTAAAGTGCTGTTTAAAAGTGCAATCAACCCAGCCACACACAAACTAGGACACAGCAAACCTGATGGAGCAGTGCAGCCTCCACTAGAGATACAGCTGTGCCAGTCTGCCTGAGCTTGTCCCAGTGCCCACCTAGGTAGGGCTGGCCCTATGCCATTAGCTCAAGAAATATCCATGCATAAATGTCTGAATAACCACTCTGCTATTGGCCTGTCGCCAGTTACCCCAAACCCAGATCAGATGACAGTGCCACTGGCTCCATCATTTCACAATGCTAGTGTTTGGCACCTCCACGGGCAGCGCTCAGGTGGCTCTAGCTGCCCTTACCCAATACATCACTCCAGAACCACACTGTTACCGAGCACGGGTGGGATGCACAGGGCGATACGTACGCTACACCTAGAGCCAGCAAGTGCTGAGGAAATGTTCTTGTACCCAAAGTGTCTGGCAGGACCTGGAGTAGATGCACAACACGTTCAGTACAAAGATCTCGAGGCCATTCCATGCCACAAGCTTTCTGACTCACTAACACACTCTACCTGCAGATACACTATCTAAAACCCTGGGGAGGTCTCAAGGGCAAGCAGTGGAAAAAGACTCCTTTCTGAAGCAGGCCAAGTCTTTACTCTACACCACAGGAAATTGTCCAGAAAGTGTATTTATACTTGCTCTATCTTCCCTGATAAGATGACTTTGCTGGCATTTCAACTCTTAGCTGGAAGGGTTCTGGACCAAAAGTGAAGGTCAGAGGAAACTGTTCTGATACCTTCCTTTGAACTCGCAATTAAACTCATGGGCCAGCAGGCACTCGAGATGCCAGCAAGTGCTCAGGAGCCTGGTGGTCACAGCAGCTTTCCCAGGGACCCAGCCAGGAATTTGCTGCCCACCCTTATGGGATCGCAAGAGTCAAGAGTAAGGCCTGGATTTCTAAGACTACAGAGGGAGCCTCCTCATTTTAAATCCTCACAATTCACTACTAAAACCCATGGCAGATATAGCTCCAGTTAGGAAGAGAGCTGGGGTAGAAGAAAAAAAAAAAAAAAAAAAGAAGCCTGCTGTATAAGTCAACTGCACAGCAGAAGTAAAGATAAAAATTGCCTGGTTTTTTTGATTGAATAATTCCTGCTCAATGCAACTCAGTGCAAAGTTGTCCTATTTTATGCTACATCCTAACTACTTAAACATAATCTCTGTTCAGGGAATTGTTTTTCAACCCTTAGCCAAAACTGCCTTTGATAACAAATCAGAAGAGATATTTTTAGAGGAAAACTGATCATTGAAAAAGTCTTAGTGTTATTTTATATTATGATCATCATAATGATGAGGTCTTACTGTGGTATGCCTCCTCAAAACAACATGCCAAGCCTCTCTAAGGAACATATAATTAAATTTTTACAAAAGATGAACAAAAACAATGAGCAAAGAAAAAGTAAAGAGGCTATAAGACTAGTGGTATGGTAGGTATGAGACGCATGGGTCACTGTCCCATCCTCTGCTTACACCCTGAATTTTTTATGTATAGTTTGGTAGAATAGTAGACAAAAATCTCAGGTATGGCAGTGAAATTTTTCCTCCATTAGGATCACGGGACAGTCTCCCTGGCTTAATGGATTGCAGGAAGGAAAAAAAAAGCAAGATATTTCTGAGAAATATCCCACAGATACTAGCAGAGTGTTCTTTATACTGATGACACCACTGTTAACTATCAATATAAGAAAATAAATATACATTACTTGGTTTGCCTGATAAAGAGGCCTTATTGTAAAGGCAGATGGGTGATATAAAAAAAGGAAATGGATGTTCCAGAAGGACATAAGACCTGCAATGGCACAGTGGAATTTGAATGGCTAGAAACCACTTAAAATTGAAGTTTGAAGGTAATGATATAAAATCAAAGTAATGAGATAACCTTTAATTCTATAATCAGTTTAAATGTGAAACTAGTTCTAAAGCTACCATCTTAATTCTTACGTGTCCATTCCAGCTTCAGCTGAACTTCTTTTTCACCTTGTAATAAATTCCAGTCACATAAAAGTGGATATTTATACACCTTTCTGAGGCAGTAAGAGTAACATTATTTAAAAATCGCCAGATGAATTGCACATTAGTAGTTCTTAGCTGGTTATAAGACTGGCCTTAGCCTGAACTGCTCCTAGTTAAGCAGGGAAATCAAAAAACAAAGTCACCATATAAGAACAACATGCCAAATGCTCAATTTATCCTTGAAAAAACCCTTTTCAGTCAATAAATATGTTTTTAAAAAGGGATTACTGACAGAAGTTTTTCAAAGGAATTCAAATCATAATGATAGCACGTTGGAATCAGATGACACTCTTTCCTGCTGCAACAAAAACATTCATCCTATCCAGAGACGAAGTTTATGAGGAAATGTTCTCTTAAAATTTAAGGAACCAAAAAGGGTGAATAGAGATTCCATTCTCACTACTTAGATGTCTTGACATCTGTGCTTCATAGCTTATGTACTCCCATTCTAGCCAACTTTTTAATTTACATATTTTGGAAGTAAATCACAGAATCACATCTGGAACAGACCTTCAAGATAGAGTGCAATTGTAATCATTCAATGTCATCTCTTTTTTTTTTTTCCTGAACTGTGCAACTCCCAAACCAGTACTGAGTGCAGAAGAGCTCAATGGATCAGTGCAGCGCAGTTGCAGCTGAAGTCCTCTGTAGCATCAACCTGGGTAATGCAAAGAGGACAGCAAAAGAGGTTGCCCTGGACAGAAGAATCAAACTCTGAACTGCTCCTTGGGAGGCTGAAATAAAAATACCAGGAAAAAAAAAAAGTAGTAACAAAGCAGCTTACACAGCAGGCCTTGTGGGAACAGTGAGAAGACACACATGCACCCCCAGAGGTGGAAGAAGTTTTTGCAGAAACACAACTTTAATATGATAACAAAAAAACCTCACATCCAAGTCCCTCCACACCACAACCACCCAACTGAACTCTGCATTCCAAATATCCCAAAGGAAAGCATGCCATAGGTCTGACTTATGGCATATTGGAGATAAGGCTACCACTTGGGCTTGGTTCAGACTGTTGAGGTTGAACATATGGACAGATCCTGTGACTCAGTTGACACACAGAATGCGACTAAGGAGGGGACTGGCCACATCTCAGGAGCAGGAGCCTCCAGCCCAGATAACTAATATAAATGCAAGGAGGAAAAAGGAAAAAGACAAAAAGCACACAGCCATCCAGGCAGAAGTCTATCCATAGCTTTGATTTTCCAAGAGGAAAAACAAAGTTTACAAAAGGAGATGGCACTTCAGTTTCAGATGAACAAGACATTTTGCTTTTACATGCTTCAATAAATTAAAGCATCACTTGAAATATCCACGTTGGAGATACTAAAATCAAATTTGTCTAGTGAAAGAAATGTTTATGTATTTAAAGGATTAAAGAAAATAGAAATTTAGACTTTGCTGTAGAGGTACTAAAATAACATTTGTCTTCCCTTCACTGTAACTGAATCTTCAAATATTTTGTTCTAGTTCAGTTCAAACTGAAGATTAATACAAGCCACAAAAAGCCTTCTAATATTCCTATTGCCTGAATTTATAGCTTGATTCTACTCTTCTTGTTAATCTAGGTTAGAGAATATATGCTGCAAGGTTCAAAACAAACTCTCAATCCATTAGCACTTATTTTATAGGACAAAATTTAACAGAAAGTAGCATCTTCACCTACACCAACGAAGAAAAACATGCTAAAACTCAGCTGCTATTTGCCAACAAGCCATACAACTCATGTAGGTGACAGGGAAAGTGAGATAGCCACAATGAAATAGCCATAGACAGGACACACTTTGGTCCCAGATTACAGTTATCTTCCACACTTGCTAGTCTATATTTTTTGCCAGTCTTGGATCTATTTAACACTTGGATTTTTCATATATTTTAGATCTTTAACACTGTAAAGATATTGGTTCTGTAGAAAGCAATGCCAGTGTCACGAGTAACCAGGGACAAGACTACATGATTTTATAGTACTATTCAATACATTCAATAGGCAAAGAGAAAAAAAAAAAAAGACAGGATCATAGAAATGCACACAACAAGGAAGTGCTTAACGTAATTGCTTTCTCATGCTCAGAAAGGCTATTCACGCATGTAGAAGTCATTGCTTGTTATTGCTGGCTGGAGCTTTTTCAGGGTTTGGGGCTTTGCAGCGGTTACTGGAAGCCGCATTTCCAGCAGCGCGCAGACATCTGAGCAAACTCCAGTTACCAACACGTCAAGTCCCTCTTTATGCACGTCCACACGTCCCACATGGGGAACTCAACCCGACCTGCCCCCTCGCCCACTCCGCGCTCCCAGACTTTCACACCTCCTTTTAGACAGGCACCGTTGTCCACACCATTTCAATGAGTCTCCTTCACTCAGTACCAAGTAAACCGACAGACAAGCTAAGACATTGCTTGGAAAGGGTGAGGGTCACTGCTTCTGAGGGTGACAGAGCCCTGGAACAGGCTGCCCAGAAAAGTAGTGGAGCTCCCTTCTGTGGCGATCTTCCAAACCCGCCTGGATGCCACCCTGTGCCACGTGCTCAGGGTGTCCCTGCTGGAACAGGAGGGTTGGACTAGATGGTCTCTAGAGGTCTCTTCCATCCTCAACCCTTCTGTGATTCTGTGAAACTAATACTTGCCAGGGTCAAGAGACACCATAAAGCCAATTAGTGCCACATACAGAGTGAGAAGAAAGTTGCAGTGACACCAGTTCCCAATAAACATGGCACTTGGCATTTGTTGGGGGGCCCTAAATGGGGGCATTAAAAGGCATCAACACGACCTCACAAGGGTTACGCAGAAATAAGCCATGAGGCGGGAGCTGCTGATATTAAGTGCAGCTCTGCTGCCATCAGCTATAGAAACACAGCGCTCTTCTCTTGCCCTGGACTACCTCTGGGAGAAAAGGATTCGAGGAAGAGGTGTCTGAAGGCTCCATTTCCACCACCTCGCAGCAAGACATGGTGCTGCAGGCGACACACAATCCGTATGGCGGCTGCCGCACGGCACCATCTTGTGAAACATGGAGTAGAGCACACGGCCGTGGTGGCCTGTTCACACCAAGGCCCTGCTCCCGGCAGAGGATGAAAAGAGAGAAATTCTGGCAGAGAAATTCAGTCACTGCAGTCGGCAGAGGAAGGATGGCAGAGGAGAAAATTGACGTCCACGAGAGCTGCAAAAAGGACAACCTGCAGCTCGAAGAGGGGAGCAGACTCAGAACAGACCTGAGGAAACCAAACAAAAAAGCAACCCAAAATACTGGTAAGAGCCTGCAAAACAGCCTGATGAAAACTTTGCTATTATTGAAGAACTTAATGCTAATGTGCAGTTATTTTGTTATACATATAGCTATTACCTAATAGATGTAAAAGGTCTCAGTGTTATTTAAGTGTTCAATAACTAATTGCGTGTCTGCATTTAAGCAATAATGAACATCTGAAAGAATCACAATTTTAACTGTGAAGTAAGCTTCAGCAACCAATTCCCCGTCTCATTTTGTCTTTGAAGAGTTTTCAAGTATGAAAGTTGCCCTTTTAAGTATGAAGGTATCAGGAACATTTCCCCCAGTCACCAAAGTGTCTGCGATACGTAGAGATTCCCTCTAACCTAAGACATTAATAGGTTGTTTTATCCCGTGGCTAGGAGTTTTCCAAGGGTTCCTACTTCCTTTCCTATTACCTTTCTTTCAAAGCCATTCTATAATTAGATATTAGATATGGCCCCAGCCTGAATAGTAGGCTAAATTACTCATCTATAATTCCCAATTAGATCTTCTTTACCAAGATGTAAGTCTAACTATTTGAGTCTATTTGCCTCTACAGAAATAAAATATCATTCCCAACAGAAACCAGGGATCAGGCTTCCACTGGTCTCAATCAAGACTCTATCCTACTTATGTGATTCAAATAAGTCAAGACTTAGACTTTTCATCAGCATTTAGTGCGCAAATTAAGTGTACACCACTCTTCAGAAGAAATCTCTCCAGCTCTCAGGTCACTTTTATTGCTTTACCTATGAAATAAACAATAGGTCAACACCATTTTAGTAACCTGGGACCAAGGTCCAGCTTCCACATTAACAAGGTTATTCTAGAACCACAAATGAAGATTTTATGACAACTTCTGTTGAGCACCATGCATAAGCAAAGCTGATTGCAGTATCAATGTCTAACACTTTATAGGCTAAAACTGAGAAAAGACTGAAAAGCCCCTCTTATGCACTATATACTGCCCTGATGTCTGCCTCCTTCCTATCCATGTTTCTACTGGGCAACATTTAAGTATATATTAAACCAAAAATAGAACTCATGGAATCATGGAATAGTTAAGGTTGGAAAGGACCTTTGGAGATCAAGTCCAACCCCCCACACATGCAAGGTGATCTACAGCACATTGTACAGGGCTGCATCCAAGCAAGTTTGGAAGATCTCCAGAGAGGGAGATTCCACCACCTCCCCCAGGTTCTCCTGCCACCTCCAACAGGGCCCCATTTCCATTCTGGTTCATCTCAATGCTGTTAAACTCTTGCTCTCCAGGAAGGCCTTCTGCTTGGCATTTCCCTTTGCAATATCCAAGACAAGTGCTTACAGGTAGAAAAGTTGTAAGAAGGCCAGCATAAAGATTAACTGCTGGGTTTCATTAAAGATTTAAGGTAAAAAAAGAAGAGGAGACTGTTCCAGAGGAAAGCAGTGAACAACCACTGCTGCAGCTGCTGACAAGGAATCCCCCAACAGCTTCTCCTTCCTACTTTCCCATTCTCCTCCTCTGTTCTCCTAAGCGTTCATCCCACTCACAGTTCAGCTTTTGATTCAGGCTGAACATTGATATGATCCCAGCGTTGCCCAATGCTTCTTGCAGCTATTTCATTGCCTCACTGCAGGTGTAGTTCTCTTCTTTTTTTAAGGAGTCAAACTGGTTTGACAGAGCCCTTACCACTTCACCAGGGTGTGTTTAGAGGAACCAAAGATAAGCCTGACTATCATAGCAACCATGTGTAGCTGCTATGTGCAGTGCCCAGAGGTAGGATTTAATTACTACTCAGAGGTAGCCAACCCCCCCTCCTTATTACCAGAGACAATAATAATTAGCTTATATTTATTATGACATCTTCACAGAAATGTTAATGTCTCTACATAAACAACCCCATACCCTGCAAGGGTGAGGCAGATTTTTTCCATGCAATTTTCACATTCACACCATTTAAACATCTAAGAGGTGAATCCTCAATATCACTGAAACCAAGCTGTTTTTCAGTAGCAGTAGAGAGTACTATGTCACCAAGTGTCATGCATTCTTTTCTAAAGAAAATGAAAGAGGGACAAAAAAAAGATTTTCACAACCATTTATCTGCAAATAGCAGACACATGCTTCCTCAAGGCAAGGAACTCAAGTCCTATATAGAAGCACAAAGCTTCCAAACTGTAGTGGGCTGGCTCACTTCTCAAATTCTCCTCACAGAACTTGCACCAAAGAGTTCTAAGACACAAAGGAAGATCATATCAAAAAAGTTCCATTCAGTTGTAGCATGATGATTGTATATTTTAACATAGGAAAGACACCATTTGGATTATACATGTATGTATTTGGGGTGGTTTTCATGTCTTGTTTAGCTTCCTTTCTTAAAAGGAGCATATTAAGTGAGTAAATATAACCTATAATCCCTGTAGTTGGAACACACCTGTCACAAAAGACCAAGTTTTCCCCCTACTGTAGAGAAGAGGCCTTCAGCGTTTCCACCATCCCTGGCAGCACTCAAAACACGTGTAGATGAGGCACTCCAGGACGTGGTTTAGCAGGCATGGTGATGAAGGGCTTACAGTTGGACTCAATCTCAAAGATCTTTTCCAACCATAATGATTCTGTGATTCCATGTTGGAGCCACAACAGTTTCCGCCTTTTGTGGCTTGCAGGCTTCAGGAGAGCCTAGAGCCTCATCCAGCAACTAAGAGCAAGCACAGGCTTCCACATTTCCCTGTACATCTTGAACTTATGCCAATTGCTGCAGCTTGATCTGGTAAATCACTGCCATTTCTGTATCATGATATTTATCATTTTGTTTATAGATCAATAGAGCAATTGAGGAGAATGAAGACAACAAAAGCAGAACCCACATACATGCTTGCTTCACTGAAGCACAGCAATGCCCATGTTTTTCCTTTGAGAACTAGTTAAGAAAATAATGGTATTTTGCATCAGCAGTGCCATTCCCAGTGTAAGGTTTAATTTTATTTGGGAGCATCACCAAATTATGCACCTTATGGGATACACACACCCTCATAAACGTTTTCTGTCAGAAGAGAAGGTTGGGCACACCTTCGGCATGAAGCATCCACCAGACACTCACACGCTGTTATTTGCAGAGGGAATTATCCCAGCACCTGGAGCCATTTGTCCACCTCACCCAGCATCCCCAGCATCTCGCATGTTCACAGGGCAGAGGAAGGAGGGAAGGATGGAGTCTCCCGGCATTTTTATCCAGGATTTATGGCACAGCCTTCTCTAAATGTTTCAAAGCACACAGAGATAGAGAGACCTGCAAACATTTTCAAGTAGTTTTCCTGAAAGGGAGATCATTTCAGTAAAGGAGAAATATCATCCACTGCCCTCCAACCCCCAGATGGGAAAGAAATACTTCAGCTTCATGCATAGCCTGTCTGCTGCATGTAGGAGGGTAGGGAAACTAATATTCAGGGAAAGTTAGAATTAAATAAAAAAGTTAAGTCATTGCTATGTAAATATTCATCTGTTGTTCATAAGTAGATGTTCTTCATCAAGATCTAACAATTTGAAGCCCATTGGCCTCTACAAAAATAAAATCTCATTTCCAACAGCAATCAGTGATCAGGCTTCCACTGACCTCAAAAAAAAAAAAAAAAAAAAATCACAGCTTCACCCTACTTACATGATTCAAGTAAAGACTTAAACTTTCTTTTACAAACATGTAGTGCAAATATGAGATCTTCCCTTTGCTTTTCAGATGTGGTCTCAGCTTCTTGAAATGAAATAGTGCATTTTGTACAAATTGCAGCATGTTTCAGCTCTAGGAAGAGCTCAGGAATCACAAATCAGGCCAGAGAAATCCTTGGGACTCAAACTTTATGATTAGAAGAAACAGCAGGAGGATGTGGGACTAGTGGGTAATGATTGCTTCCCAAGTACAAGTTACAGTCATCAGCTTGGGGAATCTAACTATGCAGTGAGACAGAACACAAGCATGCCATGTTTTTATTATAAAGCTAGAAGTCTACTGAGTTTTAGAACAGTATTTCCTGAATACATACCACTTATCAAAATCATAACAACCAAAAGGAAAGCTGAACTTGCATTAGAGTAAGTGGGACTCTTTACATAAAATCTTACTAAAGCAGTTTCCTTTCCAGAGACTCTTCATTTAAAAGCTAAGGAAATGTGTAATGTTACTACCCCTTTCAGCTAGTTACTGAATAATAAGAGTTATGAGCTTCTACAGAAGCTCATATTCTTAACTAAGATACATAAGCATGCTATTAAAAATGCACATATCTTGCACAGGCAAGTCATCTCCAAGGCAGGTACCTCAGTTCAAGTGCCCTGGCAGGATTCACACACAGGGTTCATAGTCACAAAATCCATCTCCTGCTTCTCCTGATGTATTCTGACCTCTGGTGTTATAACATGGAATTTATTTTGAGAAATTTTTTTTCTTAAAATACTTAGCTGAAGCAGGTTTTTAAAAGCCCATGAGAGTATCCTATGGAACCAAGTGGACAAAGTTATTCTTAAATTATCCTGAGCAAATAAAGGACAGGAGAAT
Organism: Crypturellus soui; assembly: GCA_032275445.1. NCBI lineage: Eukaryota > Metazoa > Chordata > Aves > Tinamiformes > Tinamidae > Crypturellus > Crypturellus soui. The sequence goes on from JAUBNY010001178.1 coordinate 1,148,595, forward strand.
TGTGTTTTATTTTACACTGTGCAGAAGAATAATAAAATGTACAAGGTTCTCCCCACGCTGTATTTCTAACATCCTTAAGTTTTGTTTTAAAGTAAGGAGATTTTAAGGTAAGCAGAGTAATTAACAAGTATATGGACGGTTGAGAGCTCACTTAAACAGTGATCAAATCTGCAGTGTGTAATAAGAACACTCACCCTTAAGGTTTCTTTTGGTATCTGGACTCAGCCTATGCTACTGAGATGCCCTGAAGCTTCCTTGCCCCAAAACACCCCAGTTGAGGCTCAAACAGCTCTGCATTTTATCAGAGCAACCTCTGGGACACCAATAGACAGACTCTGCTTCACTAATAGGAGCCTGTTCAAGCAGCTGGGTTTATGCAGACTGTGCTTTTTATCAGTAGAAAACAAGCTGTATTTTGCTAGAGAAGTGCTCTACTGCTAGAGCAGCAAGCTCTAGTTATTCACAAGTCTAGGGGTATTTGTGGGATTTGCACAGTCTTGGTTGGCAAAGAAATCATGTTCAAAGGACCCTAGGCATAAACAGCAAAAAAAGTGCAAATCTACTGCTGTATTGACTGTCAAGATTTAGGTGCAGCAGAACACTGCTTCTAAGTTATAAGTACACAAGAATGAGAGAAAAAGCAGAATAAAAAGTAAGAGATCAGACTCTGATCAAGCTCAAGATCTGTCAAGATCAAGCTCAAAGATCAAGATCAGGACTACTTTCAGCTTCCTTTACTCTTTTGGGTAAGGAGTCTCCTTGCAAGCTTTGATCTTGAAGATTAAGGCACAGGTCTGTATTGTACCCATCACAAATGCTCAAAGAACATGTCTCTAAAACTGCCTCTACAGCTCATCTTATTTCTGTTAGACTTCCTGATCACCACTGGCTTGGGAGATAAGGTATTTGATCAAATATATATAGCCAGAAGGAATCTCAGACCAACCATATCTTCCAACCAGATATGTTTTTTTGACTAGGAAACAAAGACAGTAGCAGGGTGCCTGGAGAATGCTTTAGCACCATGTTCTTGCTATCCTCGTGGGTCATTAGGAGACACACTAATCCCAAATCAGCAGGTTCACCCTTATGCCAAGAACCCATCTACCTTAGGGCTCTATGAGATATATCTCAAAGCTCTAACAGTCACTATACATACAGTAAGTAGGAAGAAACATTTCTTAGGCAATCATTTCTTTCTAAAAAGGCCTATGCTGTGATCTCTACCAGCAATACTAAAATTAAAGAGTGTTTTTTTTTTTTTTTGTTATGCACATAACTTTCTACCTTCATGCATACAGTTAAGTGAACTTTTTCAGTTGTTTTGTTCTCCCTTCTAAATAAGATCTTGAGCTTGGGCAAACACATAGAGGCTTGTAATTAGAGGGGAAATGCAATAACCTAACACAAATAAGTCACTAAACCCTAAAAGATCCTCCGCTACAGCAGACAGCCCAGCTGAGAGGCAGCACAGCTCCCTACTTCACCACACCGATGCCTGGAGGGCAGCCTGCTGGTTAATACCCCCCATTCCCCTCAGGATCCTCCTGGGTTTTCTCGTGCCTTCAGCCACAACCACCATCCACTCCTACTAAAACAGGAGGGGCCTCCAAGAATGTTACTGCAACAAATACCCTGTTATTAACACCAGCGAGGATGCAAAGCAGTGCCTTGTACAAAATATCAGAAGTGTCCCATCGGCTTAAACTGAGACCCCAGAGTTAAACTGATATAATTTCTATGCTTTTTTGACTAAATTTAACAGCTTATGTAATAGCTTTTAAAACAGTAAATAAAATTTTGAGCCCGGTTTTGGAATAGTTCTGACTAGTTCTGCATATGGTCACAGATAGTCTTTGCACACTGAGAGCAGGGCAGTGGCTTCTGTCGTGTATCACAGAAAATTGTCCTTGTTGATAAACTCTTTGAGCAGGAAACTGAGTTATATCATCCGTTAACGTCATTCTATGCTTTAAAATGTTAATTTTAACGTTAAACTCTAGGTACAAGAGTATCTACAGCATGATGAGCAGCTCAACAGCATTAAGCAATAGTGCTATGATTCAGTGGCAACTCTAAGAAAAGAGAACTGAAACTATCAAAAGTGAAAAAAAGTGAAAATACACAACTGGCACAAAAGGTAAATCAAAGCAGTTACACTGAAAAACAGTGAGGAAGGACAGAACAGAGGAACTGAATAGCTACTCCAGAGCAGAAAACCCTTCCCAAAGGGCAGTCAAGTACAATAAAGCTAAAGAAATCATTAATGAAAGAGGGCTAAGATGTTCAGATAAGGGACTGTCAGATTTGTAGCAAGTGACAGGATCACATAAAAATAATATATTCCTGCTTCCCAATGTAAGTGGCCTAGCACACAAAGAAAAAGCAATAATGCTACAGATGGGTTTAGGTTATAGAACTGGCAAAAAGCCTTGCTATTTCATTTATCTGAAGACACATTATGGAAGTACAGTCTAGATAAGAAGACTTAAAGGACAGTATGTAGTGAGAAGAAAGGAAGAACATACCTTTGAAGAGCAGTGGCTGATGTGCCATTAACCTGTGACGATGCACAAAACAGGAGCCAGAAGTGACTTAAATTTTCAGGGTGCTTCAGTAGGTTCACTACAGAATTAAATGACTGACTATGACCATAAAAATTTGAAATCCAAGCTGAGAAGCTGTGTAAGCTTCATGGAAGAAAGATTAGAATTCACCGTTGTACTGAAAAAGTAGAGTAGTAGTCTGAAGAATAGCAAAACAAACTTTATCAGGGTTTTGTAAAAAGCTTATTCTTAAAACAGAACAAACTGTATGCATGCTCATGCATCTCAGAAAATGTTTAAAAAAAAAAAAAAAACCACACAAGTCACGCACACACTCAGGCCCAGGCTGTGCTCAGTTATCAAGCCCATATGATTTTATGTGGTGCTGCTGCCTTGCCTGGTTACTTGCACATTTGTATTGGCTCAGCAATTGCTGTTTTTCCTGGGTCCCAGCAAAAGACACAGCCAGTTGCAGGCATCTCAAGAAAACCTAATACCAGCTAAATGAGAAGAACAAGGAAGAAACACATAAGGAAGAGTTGGAGGATGTGAATTATAAAGAAGAGACTGGACTAAAATTACTTCATTGCCAAACCTTCCAGAAAAGAAATTATACTAATAGCCTCAATTTTCTGCAAAGATCAAGCGTTGGGGAAAAACACTATAAGAGTTATTGTCTTACGCCAGTTCTTAAAAAGATATTGAAAATAATTTAAGAAATATATGCCCCAAATGGCCTAGGTATAAGAATATCCAGCCTAACAATAGAGTAGTCATGAATTACTTGACCTATGAGCTCCTTATAGCCCAAAATGCAATTTCCACATCAAAGAGCTTATTCCTCATTCAGTCTCTCCATCTGAATGCCAAACTAAGAGTAAATTCTCAGCTAAGCATATATGCATTTGTGGGATTTAGAGCACAAGACAGAACAAAGCAAGTCTTTTTTTGTTGTCATTTTGGAAATCAAGCACTAACTCTGGCTCAAAAAAAAATGCTCAACTACAAGCACAAAACATCTGCACATGAATCAGCTTTAGGATGTACAGTGCGGTGAGGCAGCAACTCACACCTACAGTGCCTACCACGACCTGACGTTAGTAGCACGACACCTGTATACCCAAGCAAAACAAACACGCACGGGTATTTTTCTTTCCTCACAATTATCCATAATTAGGCAAATCAAAATAATTACCATCTTTGAAGAATCATAGTTTAAGTAACATTTAAACAACCATACAAAACCCAAGCAAACACCAGACCCTTTGTAACCCTAATGTTATGGTCAAAATTACACAGAAAATTAATTCAAATTTTAGAGATTAAGACACTAGTTATCTCTACCGTATAAACTTTCATAAGTTCTACTGCAAAATAAATTCTTTTATCAGGATAAGTTATTCTATCTGTTCATTCCTGTCACTTGCTGGTGATAAGGAATAGGCTGATCTCTGTTAGTGATAAGACTCAAAACAACCCAGTTGTTAATTACTGCATAATATTAATGCTACACAGGTTAGAGTAGGTCTTCAGAAATGAGCCCAGTTCCTCTTTTTGCCTCAAACCTCCCAAAACCAGGTAAGAGAGCTGGGAACCACCAGCTCTTCCAAATAGGAAATTCAAAAGCCAGTCGTCTAGAGCTGGCTCTCCAGGGCTTTTAAAAACACAGCAGGCTCACATGTTTCAAATTATACACATAGAGCACAGTCAAGGCACATTCATTAATGTGCCAAATTCACACAGATAAGTCTTTCTGTCACTGAGTTAAAACCCATTGATGAATTTCAAATCTGCTCATATTGAAAGTATTTTTATTCTAGATTTTCTTCTTCCACCCATCATTACATTTTAGGATAACTATAGACCATAAAGTGGTGAGATTAGTCAACATTAACATCCTTTTTGGACATATCTGATGTTCTTGGCCTAAGTTTTCTTCACCCGGTTCCTTTTACTCCTAGGCTGGGCAAGATGCTTCTCCATCTAACAGGCCATTCAGTCCTGCCAGCTTTTACTCGTGGTTATCATAGGTAGCTCCTGAAAAGCAAGCAGCTTTGCAGGGCATTTGAGAACCCAACTGGTTTATTCAAAACCATTAAAAAAACAAAAAAAAAAAAAAAAAACAAAAAAAAAAAAAAAACCAAAAACACTGAGCTTGTGCTTAGAGAACAAAAACCCACTTCCTTGGGTTCCTCACCGTGAGCTCAAGGCACAGGGCCAAGCAGAAGATTGCAGCTCGGCCCCAGCTCCAGCCAACTGCTCTGGGGCTAAAACAGGTCCCTAAAACTCAACCTAAGGCAACAAATCACGAGGTGATGTCAGTTCTCAAACATGTAACAATAACCTATGGAAACACTGACAGCAATAAGATAAGTCTAAGAAAAAAGGGTTGTCAGCTGGGGACTATCAGCTTTATCAACTGTAACCAAAGGACAGATTTTGGTTCAGTAAACCCAAGCAAATGGTCCATCTTTATTCTAATAACTTTGGAATAAGTCCAAGCAACTTGAAAGTCACGGGTTAAAAGTCAATGATGCCCAGGACAACTAACAAAGTTTACTAATATTTTTCTTTCCTCACATGCACGAGTCTACAATGTAGTTTCCCAAAACACTTTATCAAAACAGCTCTGAAACTTGCACTCCCACCATTCTTTCAAACAGCTTAGTTTGGAATGAAAGACTTCCCTTGTAAGACAACTTTAATGTTAAAGTTAGAATATCAATACCTACAAAATATTTTTTGGAAACCTTAAGTTATTGCACACTACAGTACATGGTCATGGAAAGCATTGCTATTTTAATGAAATCTGAAGACTTCACACAAAGGGAAGCCAGATGAAGTGATAAATGTTTTGCCAGCTAATGAAAGCTCTCATGGGCAAACTTGGGATACCAAAACCCCTGCTAAAAAGAACACGATGACTCCAAATTCTTTATAGTTCTTACCATAAAGTCACTCTGCCAATGTGGTACTTGAGAATGCACCATAGCGTGCAGATTAACAGAATGCAGTCAACACAAAATATCAGTTCCTTTCACTGCCTTGATCTTACTTTTTTCCTTCACATAAATGAAACATTTGTTAAATTCATAGCATCTGAACTTCAAATACACATTTTTCCAGGATGACATAGCAAGGATTATTTTAAGATGTTGGAATGTCATTAATCTGTGCCCCTTAGCTCTGCAATTTGTAAACAATTAGCTCTAAAGCACTGAAACAAAGGAAAGCCTGTCTAAGCCCATTTCATCCAACTATTAGCATTTAATTTAAACACGATTTCGAGACCTAATGCCAAAAGGTAGTGTAAGCTATTTTATACATATATATACACACACATACATACATAAAAAAGCTGGATGCATGAATACAGCTGCAGGAAGGCAAGAACACCTTCATTTAAGCCCAGAAATTGGCCCCTTTATAGCTTCCTAACTAGTTTCCATCCCCCCAGACTAGTACCTACATCTCTGTAGATAAATACGCCCTGGAGGGATGAGTTCAGCTTCGTTTGTCACTGCTTAATAATGAGGGGAGGGAGGAAGAATTTGACTAAATATAACGCTATTTAAATAGCTATTGTCCTGGTCCCAAGAGATAAATACATGAATATTTAAACAGCAGGCATTAAACAGGGAAGATTCTTCTGCAGCGAGATTTTTCTGCTCCCGTTAGGATTTATGGGAAGCGGTGGATGTCCGGCCACCCTACTCCCTCCTCCAGGGCTGCGGGAAGGGTTGCAGGAACGTAGCGGCTCTCAAGCTCTCAAGAAATCACGAGACGCCCCAAACTCAGTGGAAGGCAAAGTTTCACAGGAAAAGAAGCAGGGAACCTCAGAAAGTTTGTGGAAGCTCAGATCCAACAGAGAAGCTCTCACAAGAGCAGACAGCTTTGAACGTGCCAGCACAAACATTACATTACTTGGGTTTATTTTAGATCCCCAAAACAAGACACACCTAAGACTTTTTCCTCATCCCAAACAACCCATTAAAAGTCTAAGCTTTGGTCTCAAGTTCAAGGTTCTTTCTTTGTAGTTCTGGGCCAGCCTTAAAGCAGCAGCAACAAGTTTTGATATCAGCTACATCATCCACCAGGAAATTCAAGTTCTTGGGCTACTATGGAATATCTTTGTTTCTAGTTCATGTTTGAGGAACTTCACAACTTCCTGCTTTAGTAATGCCTTGCTCTAGTTTGAGTTCAAACGAGTTTAATCCCCGAGAGAGAAGCCAAAGGGCAGCTCTGCATCATGGATGTTTTCAAGCATCAGCCATGACATGGTACAGACCTGGGTAACCGGCCCCTTCTTCGAGGCACGTGGCACCTGCATCACAGCAGGCTGAAAGGAGGGAAATTAGCAGGAGCGACATGAGCACAAGTCAGACACAGGCAACAAGAGTTAAAACCTCACATGCACAAGGGGTTAACACTGGTCCCTGTTAACACTTGCAGGCAATGCTCTGTGTTGGAAGTGCCTGGCCCCAGGGCAGAGGAAGGACAGAGCTCATCATCCCACCTCTCCTATCCCAGTTTCATGCAGCAAGAAGTATTTCAGTCAGATAACTCGCAGCTACTCGAGAACTCATCCTCTGCAGTAAGTCTTCCTTTTTCAGGAGGATGTACAAATCAAAGCAGCATGGAGGGGAAGATAAACTCTGAGAAAGCTTGACTGGAAGTTCTCCCAATTAAATAAGAATTAGAAATTTAAGCATCCAATTCTCAAATAAAAAAAAAAAGTCAGAAGAGAGTTTATTTTAAATTAGAACAATTATTTTTAAGTCTTCACACACTTAAAAAAATTTAATGAAGAAGGTATCTCACTGAAGCACAGGACCCAACACAGACCATTTCTAGAACACGAGAAAAGTGATTCCAAATTTCTTTTCCGTAAAAAATATTTTTAAATCCCTGGTTGGAGATATTCTCATCCTCTCCCACGGAGAAAAAGTGCACACTGAAACCAACCAAAAAAGTTAAAGCATGAGACACGCAGCCAGCTGCCCTAACCACTGAACAAACTGAATGCAATTTCTTTTCTAAATAAAGACAGATTCAGCACTAACCATCTTGAAATTTTTCTGACCTCTCCCTTTTACCCCCACAAACTCCTTCTCTGTACAGCTGACAACAAATATTAACAACTGAAAGCCATACAGACTGCTTTTATTACAGCGGTAATTTGTGCCTCCGTTTCACTTTAGCTGCTGATTTTTAGTTGCCCTAATGCAACTGAAACTTAAAAGAAACTATTATCCCAGGTAAGGCTCCAAATAAGCCTGCGAGTTATTAAGCTGGCAGCCTGGTGCAGCCCTCAGACTTCAAAGAGCTCTTTGGGGAAAAACAGGGAGGGAAGCAGAAAGGGCAAGCAGGTCTCCACTTCACTTGGAGTAAATAAAACAAGTCCACTGTGTATTATAAGGTTGTTGCACCGAATTTTGCATGAGCTTCATGAACACTTTAGGAACCTGAGTTATCCAGGTGTTTGAATCAAAGCTGACAGTAATTTGGAAGTGAACCAGCACAGAGGTTTGTAACATGGAAAAACCCAGACAAAAGTTTCTGCTACTTGGCTATCACCAGATGCTTGGGAGGACACATCACCGCATTCCAGCGGAGCCCATGCCAGGGATTTCCTGCCAACTTAAGTGAGCAAGTCTGTTCCCCCTCTCCTGGGCACACACGACTAAAACTGTTTATGCTACTGCTCAGCCTTGAGGACTCTAATTTCCCCAGTTAGGAATATATACGTATGCACATATGCAAAACTCATGATCCTTGGAGTCAGTGCTAGAGGAATTGCATGTTATGACCTATCACTAAATAAAGACGCTGCTGATTTTTAGGCTATGAAGAGACAGAAGAATCTTCCCTTAAACAGCATTCACTGATGAAAAAAGAGCAATGGCACTTGGCTTAAAATTAACATCCTGTGACATGATGAGTACAAGCCTTTAAGTGGAAAGCTGCCTAATGCAATTTCCACAATTATCATATAATTTAAAAAGCAGATCAAAAGAACTGCATCGTTTGCATTTGCAAACATTAAGTTTTGGAGATCAAAGGCACCTTGTCTTCCCAGGCTGTGTATAAGCAGGCAGCTTGGGCAGAGTAATGCAGCTGTACAGGGAACATGGGAGCACGAGCTGCTGCTGCTGCTATGTTTTAGGCAGCTTTTTCCCTCCATTGCCTGAGACTAAAACAGGCAGCATCTGCACAAGCACCACCAGCAAGTATTGCTTGATAGCATATGGACTCGGGGGAAAAAAAAAAAAAGAGGGCTTTGGCATCTAAAATAGCATTACACGTATTTGCTGACTGCTCAAGAATGCTCTCCCGACTGCCGAGACTTCACAGCTCTAGCCTGACCGCTCTGATTTACTGACTTCTAGAACACAGTTTAAGCCCTCTTAAAGATTTTATCGTCAGTCTTCGTGGTATCAACCAAAACTCTGTTTTCCTGCCAGTGCTGCAGTCTAATTATGCCAAAAGTTTAAAACAGAAGTCGCACTGTGTAAATATTCTGAAATACATCTGTTGAACTTTATGTAAAACAGAACCATCAGCAGCAAAAAAAGATGTTTTAATGACCACTGGGAGCTGCTGCACCAGACTCTGGTCAAATTCAGTGTAAGGTAGAAAGTGTCCTGGCACTTGCAGATCCAGGAAACCATCAAACATTAAGTTCACACTGAAGATGCATTCTTACTTCTGAGGGTCTCCCAAAAACACAGCTTCCAGCCCAAGACTAAAACCAGACTTTTTTGGCAGAAAACCAAGAAGGATTATGTCCATAAAACCTACACTAATACACACATGATGATTTAAGCTGGACTAGTAAATGGGAGATGTTCATTGACATTGAGCAGAGGGCTAAAACTTCTCTCACTAGGTTAGGGAACATGACAGCAATGCACACATACACAGTGACATTCAGTATCTGATCATTAGTGTTAAGGTACCATCAAATCCCCAGATGATTTTTTTATTGCACATTAAAATGCTCAATATATCACACTGCCCATCACACTAATCAAACACAAGACATTTTTTTAAAACCAATAGCTCCCTTGTGCTTCCTAAGATTTTTCCTTATAAGATTTTTCTTCTAAACCACAAAATTAATACTATTTTAAAAGTACACTGGATAGGGCACGTAGCTAACAGTTTTTAACTCTTACACCATGGCACTGCACTTCTAATGCAGGGCAGAAAGGGACATACAAGATCCACGCACCTACTTTAAACATGACAGAGTTTAAACGAGCTTTCTTAGAAGCAGCTTCCCTGATGCCCACTTTTCATGGAAAGGATATTTATCTCTATGACTAAGGCTGTTAAGATGAACAGCCATTATGAGGAGCCTGTGTGCTAATACTGCTCTGGGAAACAGCCTTGCCAAGAGACAGGAGAACAAATTAGAGAGGCAAGTTTTACACTTTAAATCTTTTCCAACGAAGTTAAAAAGAGGGGAGCAATATCCATACTCTTCAGATGAAGAATGAGCAACTGCATCCTGCTGAAATTCACTCTCAAGTCCCATCTCAAAGCACGTGCTGAACAAGGAAACTCAGGAATATTCAGGGATATTCCTGCTGGATCTGAAATGGTTGATGTTTCTCTGTTAGCAAAGCTAGACTGCTTCAGGTACCCAGCCTAGACCAGGCAGGCAGAGAGCTAATGCACCTAAGGGTCTTAAATCTAAGTCACTATCAAAGTGAAAAAACATTACATGCAAACTAAGCAACATTATCACCTTTGTATATCAAAAGAAGAAACAAACAAAAAACCACACACAACAGCACAAACAGAATAACGAAAATCAGTCTACATTCGGAGAGTATTTGTACCACATTCTGAATCGGGCACTACCAAAGTGAAACACAAAAGACCCTTACTAGGTTAAAAATTGGTGCAGGTCACATTTAGCTTCAGAGTGACAAGTTCCCCTTCCCAAATTGGAATCCCTCTTAACTCAAGAGAAAACTGAGGCACATTTACTTCTTCCCCCAAGAGAAGCAGTAGGTGTTCAACTTGGGGTGAGCAGGATCCTGAGCTTAGGAACTCATCTCTTCCCTGCAGTAAAAATTACTATTAAACTGAGCTTTCCTTGGTTTCATCACTACTCATGATCTAAGCCATTGCAATAAGGTAACAACAGAGAGGACCAGGCACAACAGTGTGGGTGCTCAAGACAAAAGTTGTAATGACAAAAACATAAAAATAATAAAACACACATACACACACACACACCATTTCACACTCTGCTCCCCTAAATGTGAAAGGAAACATGGCATGACAGATGTCTCCCAGTGCACCCAGCACCCGCTGTGCTATTTCGCCTTTCAGGATGAGGACAGAAGATGCCCACAGCCCTAGGAGCCGCTACTGTCAGTCTGCAGAGCTGGAGACATGGATCCAGGATGGGAAACTCCATTAACATCCCTCTCCCTGCTAGGGCTGCCCTGGCACTGGAAACACTTCTCAGACCTTCAGCCATATATATACAGACAATTTTTTTCAATCACTCCTAAAGCAGATGAAACACTGACTTTTTTTAATACTTAGATGTTTGCAAAATAAGGGTGATAACATACTGGACAACTATACCCAAGCCTGACACATTTACT
>JAUBNY010001178.1:1167109-1195351 GCA_032275445.1 Crypturellus soui
GCGGGCTCCCGGCGCCCCTCCTCGCCCCGGCTCGCTCCGTCCTTCCCTCCCCGGGCAGAGCCGCGGCGGGGCCGGCGCGGAGCGCGGCGGGAGGCTGCGGGTCGCGAGGAAAAGGCGACTTGGGAACTTGGGTCCGTCCCGCGCGCGCGTTGCGCTCCCGGGCCGGCTGGCTCGGGTGCGTCCCGCGTCGCGGTCGTGCGCTGGACGCGTCCTGCTTAGGACAGCACTGGGCATCCCCCGTCGGCTCCAGCTCTTGCTGACATGGTTTGGGTCGTGTGCTGGGCCAACATCTGCCTGGCACAGCACATGAATGAAAACCCCGCTTTTCACGTCAAAGTTAATCCCACCAGATGCACTGGAGATTTATTAAGCCACGTAGTTGGCTCCTCGGGAGGGGGTACGAGTTGGGAGCTCAGTGCTAGGGAGGCAGCGATGGACAAAGTGGCAATGAAAACTGCAGCATTTCTCTCCTTACTCCTCTTTCCTGCTCCATGCTGGCTCAATCATAAGACCAAATATAAACCAAGAACGTGTATTTCTTGTGTGAAATGTGTGAATGAAGGAAAGCTACCATCTCCTCTAACTATTTATCACTCTTCACTGCAAACCTTAAAAATGTCAGTGGGCATCAAAATGCATGAGCTGTCCTCACTAAAAGCTTTGCTTGGAGACCTGCCCCGGCATTTCCCATCAAGGCCTCCCGTTTCACCTAATAGAATGTAGGATGCTCAACCTTAGGTAGGAGGAAAAGGCAGTAATAACCAAGAACATCATGGAAATTATTTATCTGGAAATAAATTTCCATAGTAAAATAAGTCATGTTTAAAAAAATGGTTCCCAAGTTTTCACACGTGCTTCTGGTTGTTTTATGACAACTCGAGGCGAATCAGATGACCTTCTGTATGATTAAAGCATGTAACTTTTTACATAAAGTTACACCTCAGCACACCTCAGTAAATTCTCCTTTTGGTAGGACCACAGCAGCTTTATGTAGGAGCTGTTCACTTCACATGAGTAAAAACACAGTTCCAGCACATACGTTTTTCCTCAAAGTGAATTTTAAATTAGTGGCTCTCCTAGGTAAGGCAAACCCAGCAAGACAGTTCAGGATTCCTTTGCACCAACAAGGCAAGTTACTGGCTTTGGAGATCACAAAAGGATTGTAGACCCCAGGCACGACTGCTAGTTAATGGTGACACAAGTAGCAAACATTCATTTATTCAGCAAAATAGAGCCTTTCACGGGGCGTGCTCCCTGCGCAGGGTAAGTCAAACAACAGCTGATGTCATATTCTCTTCCTAAAGGGTTCCCAAAATATTTGGTGCCAAAATATTTTCCATCAAGGCAGTCTTTTTTTCCCTTCTTAACACAAGACACTATTTATTTTCTAAATGAGGGCTGTAAGTGTATTTATTTTTTCCTTCTCACCTTGTTTTTAAAACACAGCGAGGATTAAAAGGAAAAATACCAGAAACAAAAACACATTACTCCCTCTCTTAAATCCTTACTGTTTCCCAACGAAATGCTTGTAATGCTATGGAGAAATGCGTGGTGATACACTGGAAAGGTTGGGCAGCGCTGCGCAGTCAGGGGGACACCAGCTCCACACGCAGGGGCTGGACACGCTCCCTCCCTTCCCTCCTCCGGGCACCATTGCCGTAACTGGATGCATCGGGAGCCAGAGGGGGCTGCCCCACTTCTGCTACTCTACCCTCCGCAATACTTGATGAAAGTCCAGTCCTGAGGTTAGTCTGAGTATGCAATAAATATTTACAAAAATGCTCCGCACCTAGAAGTGTTTAGCATCCCACGTTTAGCACCTAAAAATACAGACACCACCTGAACACTGACGGGTGTTGGTATTTCCTGGCATTATTTTTATCTGAGTTATGGCTCTGTTCCCTAACTAGAATCTTCCGAGTCATCTTTAGCACAAAATATGCAACAGTCCAATTACATCGTGACAACTTTTATTGAATTTTCTGATTGCAGCAGGAAAACAGTGCAATGAGGTCTGTTTAATAAAACCTGAAGGCTCTTGGTAAAATAAAGGTTCAGGGCTTTAGTGATGAGCATGGCAAGGTAAAATGAGTTTTCTGTAGCACAGGTTTTCTGAACCACATTTTATTGGGAGAAAAACATGCAGCATGTGGCAGTTCATTAGTGTGGCGCGCTCTGCTCTTTTCCAAACAGCTCACTCACAGAAAACACTGCTGTCAGAGGACTCTGCAGGTGACTTTATTAGACAGATACCCTTTTTCTTCAGAGTGCAAAAGATGTTCTTCAGCGATAAGAGAGCCTCCCAGGCCTGTTTCTTTTCTGTAAAGGAGGAGAACTGTGCCAGAGGGCTGTAGCATGAGCCCATCCCTTCCACTTGCACTGAGGGAGGGCAGCTTGGGGACACCCAGGAGCAGCCGCTCTTGCCAACAGCCTGCACGGGAAGCCAAGCTGAATCCTTCCCCTTCAAAGCAGCAAATCAAGGAACAATACCACGAAATGGCAAAAACAAACGAACAAAACCCCAAGACACTCTTCACAAGAATCCCAAAGCATAAGGTTGTTCAGTGCTCCCTCAAAAGCATTACTAAAGTCAGCAAAGAAATTGGTCACGGCTACCAGGGTGCGGAGGGGAGGGCATCGCACAGCAGCCAGTTGTGGCACCTGACAAAGTCCCAGGAGCTGTTCCCTAGAGGAGAGAACATGAGCATCACCTCTATCTTAAAATCAACAAGATAGCTTTTGGTCCTGTGGCACAGGTTTCATTAAAAATCACTACTTCCCTATCATTTATTTCAGTTTTGTGAGATAACCCACACTGTTGTATGCATCTGCCCTAGAATTTGAACTTGTACTTATTACTACAGTGGCTTTTTCCCCTCTCCATTTTTTTTTAGTAAAAAAACATTTTTCTCCCAGAAACAGCAGAGTGGTTTTACTAGAGTTTTCAGCAGTTTACTTAGGTTATTAGGCTTAAAAAGCAAAATTAATTTCTTATCTAAATCTTAGAGATAAGATAGCTTTAAAATGTTAAGTGCTCACCAAGAGCAAATAGAAACTGTCCTCTGTTTAGGCTTTTTCAAATTCTGTTTCTTTATTAACAAATAATGTGGTGAAAAACTACCTTTACCTGAGTCACCTGAGAAGTTCTTACACTGTATTTATTACCTTATTTATTACCCTTGAACCAAAAGTAAGACGCAGACAGCCTCAGACCTCAAAGTTTCTAGCCATTAACATACCACATGCTCTCCTCCAAATGCTAGATATGAATGATAATCCTGTTCTAAGTTAGCTCATCATGACTATGTTGATGAGTTGGGATGAAACATGATGGACAGCAACTCACAAACCTTCTAAGGGGGAGTGAGAAAAAATAAAAAAACACTCCAGAACACAAATGTCTTACATGAAGTGCATGCGTGTGTATGCATTTGCTTTAGGAACAAGTGGCAAGATAGAGCAAGGACAAATCCAAAGTTTATTCCACATGTGCTACAGTTAATCAGAACGTTAGGGAAGTATCAAAATCTCTACTATTAACATATGGCAAGAGCTTTATTGTTACAATACATCGTGACAGATGAGCCCAATTGAAAAAGGCTTAAGCTGCAGACAGTGCAATTGCATTAAATCTTAATTCTTCTGGGTCACGTTCCATGAATTTCTTGCAAACTTCTATTGCATCCTGAAAGAAAAAAATACAAACAGCCTTAATTAAAAGAACTACTGAAATGCAACCAAAAAATCAACTTTTCCATAGAGGATTACTCAAGAGACAAATTGATTTAAATTGTATCTCTCATCTGAGTTGTCCCTATCCAAGATAATTTAGAGTGTTCATGAAAGAGAGAGCAAAAGTTGTATACAGAACCTTATCAGTTTTTGTTACTAAATGCTGCTTTTTGCATCAGGCTTGTGCTGTTCTGACTTTCCCAGTGCAACTCAGGCTTGCCTCTACCACTCCTGCTGTATTCAGAAACTTTGTTTGTCTCGAGCAGAACCTAAGCTGTGTGGGGTAAGGGAAGGATGATAAATAACTCCCTCCTCTAGCTTCAGGGTGCAATATGGAGAGCACATGTTATCAGTAAAATAGAAAAAAACACCACATATGAAGGAATAAAAGCTTTACCCAACTTCTGCCCCCATCTCCAAACAGGCACGAATTGCACGCACACTTTACAGGGATTAAGGGAACCCTATTAAACTTGAAGAGGTTTTGTTTGTTTCTGAGTTTCCCTAGCTCCTTCTTTTTATAAAGCTAATCCAGACTGGATACTGTAATAGTAAAATCCAGACTTTGCCCTCTCGCAGCTTCAACTTGGCATCCCAATTCTCCCAATCATCAGGTGTGTTCCTTTTGAATTTGTTTCTCAGCTGAAACTCAACTTGGCAAGGAAGAAAGGACAAGAGACAAGAAGTGCTGGAAAAGGATTCAGTCTATGTCCGGCAGGGCACCTATCAACCTGTAACCAAAGCCAAGCTAATAAAAACTTACTATCAGGCTTTCTAATTACTATGAAAAATTATTATTAGGTGATCTCTTCATCTCATGTGTCACCAGGAGACAGGAAACCCTCGGTGCCTATGCTGATCTGCCTGATCATCTGTGATCTTGCTTTTACATTATGATACTCTCTCACCCAAAGTCACACCACATGCATTCTAAAATATCCATTTTAAAACTGAGTAAACCTACTTGTCTCGCCATCGCACTCACTCTAAACCAACAGAAGCATAAATACAGCAAGTCTGAATTCTGTTTAGCACCACTTAGTGTGGCTTCCTGGTCGTACCTCTAAGAAAGAGTCGTCACTGGTTTCCCCGTGGTTTACTGGAAATGGCTTGCGCCCATCTGTTGAAACAGGATTAAACAAAGCATTTGCAAAATGAACACATAAAAGATGGTTTTCTTGAGAAAGAATAATTTAAATAGATTTTTCTCTGCACCTACATAAGTGCCACCTGATTTTTCATTAAAAAAAAAAAATTACAAATCATAATGTGCAACTACAGCCTGGTCTCTCCCCCACAGCTTACTGCTTCAGAAGATACAGTTATGTGCAATCTGTAAAGGGTATTTAATCATTTAGGTTTTTTTTGTTTTTTTTTTTTCCTCCTTTTAAGCTGTGATTTACACTAGTTTTAGTGCTGGCGTGGTACTTCAGTGTCCCAAGCAGAGAAGAACAAGCGCAGCTCCTCTTAAAGGCTGTGTACGACAGACTGCTGTGCGTTCGTGGTCTTTGACAACTGGCACCAAGGCCACGGGTCAGCAGAGCAGAATACCAAACCCACCACTCTCTCCAAGAGCTTGAAGAGCCAGAGGCATAACTGAAATATTGTTCTGATTAAAAAAGATAGTGAACAAAACCCAAGGTATTTAGGTATTAAATAAGTTCATAGCATTTAAAATAGTTGCTAGAGTCATTTTTTAAATTATTATTTGCAAGATAATAATGCTGCTACCATCTATTTTTATGCTTTTGTCTGTAGAAAACTCTTAAAAAGTTTCAGGTTACTTGCAAAGAGGCAACAGAATGAGAACACGTCAGAATATCTCAAGTATTTACTAGCTCAGATTCCCTTTGGCTCTGTCCTCTCTTTGACGGAGTCCTCCCTCCCCAAAGATTCCCCTGAATTTGGCAGGGCGCCTACACTACATTTTCCCCAACTAAAAATAGGTTCTCGGGTAGAGCACTTGCACACTCACTGCATGTGGCTGAACACCCTCCTGCTCAGCGAGGCAGCGCGATGGAGATGGAACAAGGCAAAGCCCTCCAACCACGGCAGCACACTGTGCTGTGCCAGACCAAGTGCCACCAGAATTTTTATATACATCTTGGCACAGCAGTGCTTTAATTCCATCTGCCTATAAATAACATGCTCTCTATGGCAAAACCGTCACGAGTACTTAATGTCCACATGGTTCCCTAGAGCCTGCTGCCCGCCAAGGCCCACATGTCACTGCACTGCTTGAAACCAGCGAATGAATGGAAAAACCTTCGTCTGTTTTCCTGCTTCCAAGTACTTTTTACTTTCTTCCGCTAGCACAGAGACAAGCTATTTTAGACAGAAAGGAAATAGTATTAGCATTCCGCTACACAGTAGAGCTCATTTTTTGTTTTAGCAGGAAAAGAAAGGGGATTTTAGCTTGCATCGTTCTTATGGAGTGGAAATTAGATAAATATCATAATCATCGTTTGCAGGGTGCTGCAATTAATGCACACTAGGAGGAAATGAGCCAGCCATCATCACGTGCAGCAACATGCTTAAACTCACTGTCACAAAATACTACAACCTACAGAAGTTGCCCAGTTCATCTAGTTCACTGACATCACCTATACTGCATCATAGCAAAACCAAAATCTGTGTCTACTGATTATCAATTCTTAATCTTGATCACTGGAATCAATTCTTATCTTCACCTTCATATTAACAAAAGCATGTCTTACGTATTACTTATACTCTAGGTTTTAATTAATTGTCCCCTGTTATGAGCACTGCTTAGTAACACGTTGATTTGCAGAAGGCTTTTAAAACCCCAGAAATAGCAGATGTTCCTACCATAAAATATTGCAGAAATATTTTAGGAAAGATGAGAGTGACTTGCAGTTTTTAAATCCTAATCTACTCACTAGCTTCCTGAAGCGTCTGCAGCAAAACCTAGTTGCCCAGCAACATGTTTAAGATTAGAATCATTACAGAGTATCTCAGCAGAACTCGGTGCCACACAATATGAAAAGGGGGAAAAATAGCTGTAAGTAATTCAGAAAACAGAGGCTACTGTTTGAATTAACCATTTAGTGACAAGGAAAACTGTTTAGTGAAAAGGAAATAAAGAGAATAACCAGTCTATACATAATAAATATTATATATACATGAATTTATATAAATAATAATTTGCAACATATTAGCATCTGCTAGTATTTTGACCACACAATTCCAATTTTAACTATAGCACTATAGCAATAATTTAGCTATAGCTTCTGCAATTGCCTAAAATCTATTAATTGCTTCCACAAGCAATCCAGGGACATCGCTATAACAATATTTTCCTCTCTGAAAGCATGATTGTTTCCAAGAAATTCTTCTTGGTTCCAATTATTTGATGAAAAGTTCCCCCCAATACCCTCAAACAAACCCCAGGAGACAGTTGAAAAGAACCTAAACCCTTCAAGAAATCAAATAATATGTAACAAGCTAAATATTTTTTAAAAATACAACTCATATTTAGTTCAAACAACTGGAAAGCAGGGATAAAAAAGTGTTCTTACCCAGTTCATAGAGATGACCACCTACATTAACTAATGCAACAAAGTGAAGATCTACTTTTTCATCTATACTTGGTGCCTGCAAAACAAAACAAAAAACATACTGTGTTCACCAACACCCTTATTCCAAGGCAGTTTACCAGAATGCACATGACAACACACAAACCCCTGGCGAGCAGGAGGATGGAGTTCATGCGAGGCAGTACATCGTGGCTCTATGCAGAGAGTAGAACATTTTGAAATATAAGAATGCTTCCTGCAAATGCATTCATCAGTAAGAATCATTTCAGGCAGGAAGCTGAAGGGGCTTCCAACAGTAAGTTTACATAAAAGCTTCTTTTTTCACTACCAGATTACAGTAGCGTCCACTCCGATACCTCAGGGTTAAAAGCAGGCACTTACACAAGCAGCAGCTCCCGCGCTACCCGCCGTCCTGCAATGCAACGTGGGGAGGCGGGATGCGGTCTGAGCTGAAGGTGTTGCCTCAATCACGTTAGCACTGCTTGCCAGTCACGTCTATGACAGCTGCCACGTCCTCCCCTCCCAGACATTCCCAGGGCACGTGCTCCCTCCCGGACATGTGCTAGGCAGACGGAAGGGCAAATCCTCAGAGATGCTCACAGCTCTGTTACTAGAAAAGCCACAGGCTTCGGCGAGGTCCTGGAACGCCCCCAAAACAGGGGCTGGCAGTGAACGGGCACCAAATGGGAGCAAGGGGCAGCCCCGAGCCCCCGCGCGCACCCGAACGTGGTGCTACGGGAGACCAAGGGCTGGAAAAGTGGAGCCCGTGCCCCGGCCCACGCTGGCCACTTCATCCCAGCACAGGCAAAGACCTCGCAGGTGTCCACATGCCAGCTGCTGTCAGACTGCATGGCCCCAAAGCTGCTAACTAGGAGTTCTGGGTGGAGGAAATGCCACACCGAACGGAACGGCTGCTACCAGCTGGTCCCACTTTATGAGGAAACACTGCGTAATGCCTAAAGTTTGGCTTCCGACTCCCTGGGCACAATCCGACCTGACTAGACAGGCCAAGCATCTCAGGTCTATTTTCAGAGGACAAATCTCTGACATTCCCAACATTTGGGATTCCCAACATCTGGAACCAGCCTCTCTTCAGTGGTGGCAGCGACACCAGGACAAGAGCAAACGGCCACAAACTGAAGCACCAAAAGTTCCACAGGAACTTAAGGAAGAACTTCTTTCCTGTGAGGGTGACAGAGCCCTGGAACAGGGTCCCCAGAGGGGCTGTGGCGTCTCCTTCTCTGGAGATCTTCCAAACCTGCCTGGATGCCACCCTGTGGCACATGACCCTGCGTGTGCAGGGGCAGCTGGACTAGGTGATCTCCAAAGGTCCCTTCCAACCTTAATAATTCCATGATTTATTTTTGCTCAAATTTAGACTAAAGCACAGTTGTTCCTTGGACCATTTCAAAGCCTCTCTTCTTTGCAAACTTTGCCAAACATGACTATATTCTATGGGGATAGCGGTCACTTTAAATAAATTATGGGAAAATGTAATCATATTTTTCTTGATGGCTCCACTGTCTCTCTTGCAGTTATAAGTTCAGCATTGAAGGCAATTGCCGAGTAACTGTCTCAACAGAAAAGGTTCTTATTAAAAGTGACCGCTATTCTCATAGAATATAGTCATGTTTGTGTTTGAACTTATCAAATCTAAATAACTTTCCTCCATTAAGTGTCATTACCATTTACTTTAATGCAATGTTTTAAATTTCCAGTTGTCATAAATATAAAAAAATAGAAACACACAACCCCAAGGAGGAAGAAAGATCCATCTCATTATTAAAGTTCCATTTCTATCCCATGCTTAGCTTCCTTCACCTGTTATTTTTCTTCATCTAATGTAGGTACTTGTAAATATTACAATACTAAAAGTAGACCCATTCCATCTGTTCCATTTCTCGAAAATAAGAAGTATTTTTGTCTGACTTTTTTTTTTTTAATAATACAGAGTCAACAGGCTCCAAATCATCTAGTGATGTCCATTTTGTATTATAAAAACATGTTGCTTAGGATTTAGGCAAGACAAGGGCTTGGATTCAACCTTCCCCATATGACAGGTCTGATTCAGAATCTCTCAGCCCTCCCTGGGTGGATAAAGCAGACATTTATGTGTGAGCCGGCACCAGCACGTGCCAAAGGAGCAAATAAACTTTTCAGGCCAACTTCTATTGCACTGAAGTTCTAGCAATTGTAGCACAAAAGGCAGGAAATTTCACGTCAGAGGGAGGGAAAGAACAGCGAATAGCACTTTCATGAGGATGTCTCTTGTGGTTTCCTTGAAAAGCTACATCTTTGGTAAAGCTTTCTGCTTTTAATAAATAGTCTGCACAAATGCTTAGCAGCACCAGAGAACAAAGACTGAGGAAACCAATCTGCATGGTCATCTCTAGGTGGTACTTTCAGAGCAGCTACAAAGGAGTCTCCTGGTCACTCTTCTTGAGCAATGTCACTGCAGTATCAGCACAGGGATTTCCTATTCCTCGGATTTTCACTTACTGTGCAGGACTTAATGTGCAGAAGGAAGAAGCGGATTTGAATGATCACATGGAAGACCCATCAGGAAGGGGAAAGGCACATGAGTGAGAAAGATTCATTCTCTGATCAGGATTTGGAACTAATCTCTGGGATTTAAGATAATTTTCAAGTCTTCTAAACAGCTACAGCAGCCAAGGAAAATTCCTATTTCTCCTCCATTCCGCAAGACAGAAAGACAACAAATGCCTGAAGCAGTTTATGTAGCTTGCACTATGGTTTCAGTTTTAGTAAAACCCATACTGCAGGAACACAACCTTTCTGATTTAATCTGTTTAAGAGGAAAAGTAGCCCCAAAAGTAACATCCAGCAAAAAAAAAAACCCCTTCTATTATTAATGGCATTCCAAGGCTCTCAGCAACAAGAGACAGAGATGCTATGCAGCCTGATTTTGGATGCTAATTTAAACGCACCTGTGTGAGTCTTGACTTTTCAAAGGACGTGACTAGCCTTCTACTGCACATTGAGATTAAATAATGGAACTATAGCTGACAGTTCTGGAAAGTTAATTTTAACTGACTGCTCTCAGGTACACACCGTTAATTCACATTATCTGCTGTTGTTCTGAGGAATTTCTTGTTTTCACCTCTCACCACCGTCCCACATGCTGCCCTCCATATAGGAGCTACTGCAATCTGTATTCTTGCTGTTGCATTAACCTTCAGAAATCTCATGGTATAAATTTATGCTGAGAAACTTGTCTACTCTTAAAATAATTATATCAACTGGTCTAGTAATGTACATTTAATCTCCTATAGAGTTAATCTTCCTAATACACTTAGACCATTAGCATCTAAAAGATAGCATTCAATTTTCATACGTTTGAAGCATTTTGGTTTTCAAATGCTGCTTATTTAGAACAAAACTGTTTATCCGATTCCATCTAGATTTGGTGTCTTTTCCCCAAAAAAGCCTTTTGGGGACAAACGCACAATCGGGCAAAAATATTCCTGTCTTGCTCCCACAGATAAACTGGCCAAGCGCCCACCTCATTTAGCTCAGAACTTCGCTGAAGTACCACAATATAAAACTTGGGCTCAATATTATGTGACAGATTTCAGAAAGTTTCTTCTAACTATATCTTATCTAATGATTATTTCCCTTACACTTGCTCTCAAGAGAATGAAATGAAGCAATAAACCTCAAACCAGGTTAGAAGAGTATTTTGTGTTACAGATAGTCAGGTAGTGACCAAAAGAAAACAAAGTTGCGTACATCTAGACTGATATCAAGAGTCTCAGGTTCTGTAAGAAAACTGGTAAGAACTGATAAGGAGAAGGCAATTTTGCAGAACCTTGAGAGCTGAAAAGATACAGATGCATCAAGTTAAAAGATCAAGACAAAAGTAACTAGTAGGCCTAAGAAAAAAAAAACAATAAGGGTTTGAATGTACAGTTATGAGAAAAAGTTAAAAAAAAAAAAAAACTATTCAAATAGACATTTGCACAAAAGACCTTTGGATGTGGTTTGGGTTCAGTAGATTTTGAAGCAAAGAAAGAAAAGTGATGCAATTCACAGGGCATTGATCAGGCCTTTGTAACGTTTCCATTTTGAAGTGCAGAAAACACTGACACTATACTTTGGCAAATTCCTTTATATTCTTCTAAAAGGGATTTGAAACCTGGTTAAAAACACTTCAGTTAAAACAACACCCTCCGGAATGATGATCACAAGTTTCAGCAAGATGATTTTTGGCTTATTTGCATTGAACAGGGACATCTCTCTTCCCGCTTAATATACTGCAGTAAGTTGGCTGTATCTGCAAGGTCCTACATGGCAGCTTCGCAACCTCACATATACACTGCAGCTACCTTCACACCTATGTGGTCCTAGAGAAAAAAGAGAATTTAGAAAAGAAAGATGACAAGGGAAAAGCTGGGAGCGCTGACCCACCCAATGCCTATGGAGTGCCTCTGCCAAGTGCTCTGTTGCAGACTTTTCTACCATGCTGTCTCCTTAAAGCCTATTAACTGCTTTATGTCCTCCCTGCAGCTCAAAGGTGCGAGTGCCAAGCTAAATAGGGTCCAAGTTTCTGGATGGAAGCATTCGGTTTTCCATGGGAGGATGTCAAATAAGAAACTGAAATCCTGAGGTGGGCCCAGAGCATCTGGGTTCCAGAGATTATTCAGCAACTGTGTTTTCTGATTATTCAGCTGTACTAAACAGCAACTTCAGTCCAACACAGAAATTAAAGTTTGAGTAGCTAAGAGAGAGGAGAAAAAAAAAAAAAAAACACCAATAACCAACTAAAAAAAAGCCCACAACAGAGCATGTTTTCCCAATGGAGAAGAGTGAGGAAGAAGATAAAATTAGGAGGTTACCATGACCAGGGGCAAAAAGTGATGATCCTCAAGGCAAGTAGAGATTCTAAACTGAAAGAACAGAGGAGGCAGAAAAATTAAGAGATAACATAGGTTGAGGAAGAGTCTACAACAATGAAGTACGTTGTTATCTATACCTTAAAAATCCACTGCACCTACTGCAATTTATCAGGCTTGCACAGAGTATTTCAGTAGTACAGTGCTTTCAGTATTTTTCTCTATTACAGGTCCTTAGCCATCTGAAGACTTCATGAAGGGGAAAAAAAAAGCATCTTTTCGGAGCAGAAAGCAGTTTTATTTAAGGAGCAGAAGATCAGGCTCCCACCATTCACTTTTGCTCTCAATTTTGAAGAAATTTACTGCCTACTCCTTAATGCTTAGTAGGAGAAATGTATTCACAGCCACAAGGAAGTTCATTTCTACTTCAAACATAATGCACAGAATGTCTTTCCCGCCCTCAAATTTCAAAATGCACAGGATTCTGAGCAAGAGCAATGCTAAAACTTCTTCCTACCACACTCAGACCGAGGCAGCTGCACTGCACATCCCGCAGAACCACCAGCTCTGCAGCAATGTCGCTCTGCTGCTGCTGCGAGGCTCTAGAGGCACAGACAGCACAAAGGTTGAATGTAAAGGTATTCTCCTCTCCCTCCATTAAACCAACCAGCGTCACTTCAGTGACCAAAAGCCCATTTTTTCAAGTTACACTACTTCACATATAGTTCATATGTTCTTGATGGCACGCCGTACAAAAGTGTAAAGACAAGAATAACCCTGTCTTCAGTTATCAAGTTGCCAGTTAAGTGTCAGACCGTGTGTTGTTATTTGGTCTTAAGTCTTTGCTAAATAAAATCTTTGCTAGATGAATATAAATGGAATTAACAAGTAATAGCTTAACATCTATTTTGGCAGCAAGTTTTTGTATTGCCAGACACAATGTGTTGAAGGCCACTTCACTCAAAAACTTGACAGACTGGAGTCGCTAACACCGGTTGTCCAACGCAACCACAACAGACTACACTGTAACTTCCACCCCGGCCAAGTCATGGCTTATTTAATGTTAAATAGATTCATTATCTATTAATGTAGTTATTACAGGTAGCTAATCCCAAGATCCAAAGTTTTCTTGATAAGTGATTTGTTAATGCCAAGCTTCTCTCTGTTATATATTCATAGGAGATCCTGGTTTCAAATCACAGAAATTTAACATTGTAGAATTTTCCAAGTTGTGCTAGCAAACAAATAAATCCCCAGGAAAAAAAGTGCCAGAGGTTTGTTTGCCAATGTCCATGGCAAAAATGTTTAAAGCAGCAAAATAAATAAATGAATAAATACAAGCATGAGTTGGGGACAACTTAGCTCCGTATGTAGCTCTGTGTTTCCTAAAATCCTGATTCACTTAGCTAGCTTCAAAGGATAATATCATTGTTCCTAGCTAGACATTAATAATAGCAATTATAATCCATATAAAGAGAAAGCAGACTGGGAAAAGGCTGATCCTGAGACACTTATCAGGATATAAGTATAAAAGCTAAAGAGAAATAGAAGTATTCTGACACTGTTTGATGTAGTAATAAATAGATTAAGAATTTCTACATCTGGAAAGACAGATCTGTACAGATTAGTGAATTATTTGGGCCACAGAATATTTGTTTCACCTCTGTAGAAGATTCACATACCTCAAATAGGAATTTCTAGGGACATAACATGGCTATTAAAAAAAAGTCCCACTTTTAAGTGTATTGAGTTCAAAATATCTTGTTTTTTTATTGCTGCATACAGGAAGAGTGATGACTTAAAAAGCTTTATGAAATCCCTCCAAAGTACTCTTTCAGTTCAGTGATTCTGATGGTGGTCACAGTGCAGTTTAGAAATATGAGCTACTCTGTGCATGTGTCATTTTTTTCCTGCTTTTTCAAGACACATTTCCCAGGGCTGCAGGAAAAAAAAAAAGTTAATGTCATTTGCTGAAAAGCTCCTATCTGTTAGAACATCTTCACCTTCAACCAGAAGGTCAGTTCTAAAAACTGGATAAGGAAACAGATGTCAGGTGAGAAGGTAAAGTCAGTCACTTGAGATTACAGAAAAAAATCTTCATCCGCGGTGAAGCAGCAAAGGACTATCAAGCAAGACTTGGAATGGAAGAAAATGAGACTAGGTTTGGAATACTGGAACATAAACCAGATCTCAAACACAGAAGAAATAATATCATATGACAAAGAATTGGAAGCCCTTGGTTTAGCAGATCTAAATGAAAGATCATGAAGATGAGGTGGAGAGGCTGGATGTAAAGCCTATGGGGGGAAAAAAAAAGTCACTTCATGAACAGCAAACTTCATCTAAGCTCTGATAATGATTTGATATATGTGCTGAATCAAAAATACTTGGGACAGTAAAGCATGGAGTGATGAACTTTGCCAGCCCAACGCAGGGGAAAGAAAAGAGAAAGAAAGAAAGAAAAAAACTCTAAGAATGGTTGAGAAAAGACCCCACAAAAAAAAAATGTTTTGAAGACTGAAGGTTACACGGCAGAATGCCAGTCATGTCAGAGTAAGAAAAGACTGAAGATGGACTACACTTACAACAGAATGAAGCCCCACAGATGGAAGGCGTATCAAGGGCCGCCAACGACGGAGACGGACTGAAGGACTGGTAGCTTTTGCAGGACCTACATGATTACGTTTGGCCCAGGAGAGGGATGCAGAGTGACACAATGGTGAAGCCTTCGTTCTGCTGTGGCTAACCTGAGGCTGCGATGAGGATGGTGGTGAAGGCAGCGAGGACGATGACGACTACATAAATATTAAAAAAGAACATACTTAGCCAACTTAAACTCAAATTAGCACACCTAAAAAGGCAACTGCAAAGACTGCAAAGATATTCCCTGTTCAACACACTGTGCTTTAACTGATAAAGACTACACAGAAAATAACCAAGAATGTGTTGGAGTCGAGGGAGAAGACAAAAGAATAGTGAAAGTAAGGAAGGATGCAGTCCCTATCTGCAGTTTGACATCAGGTAGGCTAGAGGTTATTCACACCCAGTGAACTTCATAATACAAACCCAAGTTAACCGATCCACGGGACAGACAGAGTGAGAAAGAAGAGGACTGAAATAACTCACGGAAAGAATAACTGAGAAAGAGTGATCAGTCCTGTCTACAGCCACAGAAACTACTCGTATATAATTTTTGTTAAGAGAGCTAGATTGTGCTACTCTGGGATTTCAAATGAATCAACTACTGTAATGGATCCCAGAGTTTTTTTTTTTTTTAACTGTTCCATTTCGAAAATAAAAGGAAGGCAAAGGAAAAGTGAAGCTTACCGTGGTGAGGTATGCAACTTCCTAAGTTTTTCACCTATTCTTCTAAAATAGCAGGCCAGTGGCAGTATTGCCATTAACACTCAGGATCCCTTTAGTATCCGTGGAAGCAGTAGGACTATGTTAAACCATTCAAATAGTTACTATTAGAAGAAAGACCACAGAAGTATTAAAAATGACTCACAGTTGCAGCTGACAAAATTATAGTAAAATATTATGACCAGAAAGAACCATTGTGATGATTTAGTTTTGATCTTCTGTCCTACATGGGCCACAGGACCAATCAACTTTTGTTTGAACAAGAACATATTTACAAAGCAGAGAAAAAAAAAAAAAAAAAAAAAGTCAAGCTTAATGGTCTACTGACACCGGCAGAAAAACAGTTGTGTTTGAAGCTAACTTAAGGGCAATTCCTTGTGTTCAGCCTTAATGCACTGTCTCCTGATTATCACCTAATCTGCAGATTCCGAGTTGTATTTTCAAGTATCCACGTCACTGACAGAAGCTGTTTAACAGTAGAGGTCCTAGGCACTAATCCCTGCCAGGCCCCATTAGAAAACATACTTACTCAGAGATTTTTTTCCACTTTATTTAAGCAGAAAGTGCCAGCCTGAATATTTTTTGCATTATTTTTAAGCATTTTTCCTGATCAATTTTATTTTTTCTCTATTTCCTGCAAAGACTGGGGCAGTATGTTTCTTCTCTGGTGCCATACGTTTGTCCTTAAAGAACAAGGACAGGAGTTCTTCACAGAGAATAAGCACAAAGTATGGGAACAACTGCAGAGTTCAGAGCTAAGCATGCATGAAATGTTACCAGGTCTTAAAACCTGCTTAGAGAACACACAGTTTCCTACAAGTTAGGCAGAGGTTCTCTTCTGTTAGAAGAGAGAAAATCCTGAAACGGGATTTTCAAGCATTCTGATCTCTTTGTACCTCTCAGCAATTTCACAGAAATGAGGACTAAAACTGAAAAAAAAAAATTAAACTCCAAATGTAACCATATGAAGAAATGAAGCAAGAGGAATTTAGCAGTGACAGTACTTTTTAGAGTCAGCAAAACTTGGAGGAGTTTAATGGCTATCATACTTCAGGGCTAATACTGAAGGTTTGTTTTCTTTCCAAATTCTTCACATGAAGAATTGATTTAAAACCAAACATTTTGCGTTTGGAGAAAATATCACATGTCTAATGCTATTCATACCCAGCATGCCTAAGAAAACTCTAAAAGATAACTGATAAAAAGCTCCTAGATGGACTATATTATGTTTTACAATTTCGCTGTCAAAATGGACGAGTCATCCTGGAATCTATAAGAAAAGTAAATGTTTACTTAGAAATAGTAAAAGAAATAAAATTTAATACAAAACAACAACTTGAGAGAAGAATTTACTCTGGCTTTGCTACATTCCACTGATAGAAAATGGTTTAACTGCACACATTTGCTCTGAAAAACTATTGCTTAGCACTCCTAGCATAACTGGTATGAGGCCAGGAATGAGAAACTGAATGTTACCAAATTTAGGATTTATTTCATATTCCAGAGATAGGCAAGTATCTTGAAAGATATGTTAAATATGGTAACAAAAGTCCAAAAGGTTTTGCAAAAACAGTGCCTCACTTCTACCATCCTTAGTGCCACTTATTTGTTTTTTGATTTTGTTAAAATAATGAAAATATTAAATGCCTCTTAATACTGAGACCAGAGAGGCTTCAATATTCTCAAAATATGTCAAATGCCATCTACTACAAGTATTAATAAACTAAAACAACTTACTATTTCTAAGTCAGCACCTTCCCTAAAACTCCTTCTCTGAATCGTCTCATCTCTTATTTCCTATATTAGGAGGTCCCCTAGTGACCATTGGCCAAGGCTTGAAGCAAGTTGCTCCACTTGAAAAGGCACTTGTGCATTTCCAGAGTGACGTTTTGACACAGACGGGAGTCCTCGCAAGGTAGAGCTGCTGCTGGACTTGGTCTAATTAACATGGCTGCAAAAGCCATAAAATTTCATTCAAAGTTAGTTCCTATCTACTGCTGTAAGAATAAGCATAAGTTAAGTGAGGTGATTTTCAACTATTACATATACAAAAATAGAAATATATTTTTCAATATTAATATAGAATTAAATTTAACATTCTAGTATGCTGAATTTGGAGATGTAAGTACTACATTTTACATTTAATTTAAAACAGGGAAGACAACTGTAACTTTAGATGCTACTCAAACAAGACCTATTAAAAGCCAGCAAAATCAAAAGCCAGTCAAGAGTTGGTTGCAGACCAACTTCACAGTTGGAAGATCACAGCAGTATGCTCTGGTTTAGAAAATTTGTAGCAGGTCTAACTGCTGAAATGGTAAAAAAAAAAAAAACCTGAAATAGAATTGCATGCTATTCTCATACATGGCAGCAGGCATACCAAATTGATAGTTTGTAAAGTAAAAATATGTGGTGAAGTTGAATTTCATGAAACTTGTCCAAATGGAGCTCACACAACTTCTTTCTGCCTCAGCCCAAAACTCCTTCAGATGCACACCTGCTCTGAAACCCTGAAGCTATTTTGCTAAGAGGCCAAGAAGCACCCAGGGAGCTCTGGAGGCACCAAGGGCTGTGCCCCTCTGCGTGCCCAGGAGTGCAGCAGGTGGATGGTGCTGAGTATCTCGGGACCCAGTTCATGATTGGACCCCTCAGGCCACAGAAACAGGGCATCTACTCACTCCCTCTCGCTTGGGGAACTCAAGCCAGCAAAACATTCTAGCCCACATCTAAGGTACCCAAGGCCTGGCAGGATTACACTTACCAAAGTGTGAAAGTGCCATTTTATAACCATTATTTCCAAGTGAATATTATTTAACACTGATGAATTTGCTAGTGCTTACAAAAGTCCACCCACTCAGAGGCTCAAATTCAGGACACCCTCTCACTCACACAACAAACTGAAGAGCAAAGATAAGGGAAAGTTGAACTGAAAATAAAACGTGCAAAATTTCCAACTACATGGGCTGCTTAAGAATTGCTTTAGTTTTAAGTTTGTATTTAGAAGTGTGCTAACATGGTCTTCTACTCCCCCCCCCACACACTTACTTTTTGAGGGCTTTATCTGTTCTGCCAAATCAATTGCTCCCAAATGCTTAAATGCATTTTAGTTCAAAAAGAAATACATATATTTTTTCCTCCTTAGAAGTCACTGACCCATTTTTTCCCCCACATAAATTAAATCCATGCCTCCCATGAGCTGAAAATGTCATCCTCCTCCTTCTACACACGTTTTCAACATTTTTAGACAACATTAAGTTATTTTTGGTGGTAGCAATAAAATCTCAAGGGATGTTAAGTTCCTTTTATAAAAGGACAGGGGAGCGCTGTCTTCGAAACCGAGTGCTCTGCAGAACCAGATGCTGCCTCATAGAATCATAGAGTCATTTTGGTTGGAAAAGACCTTCAAGATCATTGACTCCAAATGTGAGCCCTTCCTCATTCCGCCTGTTAGACCATGCCCCAAAGTGTCTCATTTACACATTTCTTGAACGCTGATAAGGACAGTGATTCCACCATCCGTGGGCAGCCTTTTCCAAGGCTTGACCACTCTTTCTGTGTAGAAATTCTTCCTAACATCTGACTTGAACCTCTGCTGGTGCATTTCCTCTTGTCCTACGCATAGTTATTCTGGAGAAGAGATCGACCCCAGCCTCACTACAGCCTCCTTTCAGGTAGCTGGACAGAGCGATAAGGTCTCCCTTGAGCCTCCTTTTCTCCAGCCCAAATAAACCTGGCTCCCTCGGCCGCTCCTCGTCAGGTCTGTGCTCCAGCCCCGATGCGCTCACTTGGATCAATGCACCACAAACTGCACTTGAGCAGGAAACACCATGAATGCTTCAGCTCGGGGAGGAGCTTCATGCCCTAGCTAGAGCTTCACTAGCTCTAAGAGCAACCTACACCGCTTGCAAAACCTCAGGAAGGCAATGGTCGTGAATTCCACTGCTCATGCAGATACTTGTTCTGTCCACATTCCAGTTATCGCTGTTAATACGTATTAGAACTTGGCTGACGGTTTTTAAAGTGAGCTGGGCTGCACATGCCAGCTGAATAGCTTGCTTACCAGTAAGTTTAATTAGTGTTTCCCCAGCCAGTAAAGAGAAAGTCTTTATAGGATGTCAATTCAATCCATAATTAAGAATGGAAAGGATCCAGAGAGCAATGTTGGCTAGACCATGGGCTAAGAGCCTAACTGAAGATCAGAGCACCCATAAAACCCTTTCCAAAATTGGTTTCAACTTACCATATGCTCTCAAAAGAATCTCCCTCTGAAGATCCAAACTTAAGTTCTATGGCCCACGTTAGGCAAAAGTCAAGCTAGATTATCACAATGGTGACTTCTGTGATCAAAAAATTTTTAAAAAATACATATATTCAAAGGTTAGAGAGCTTGCAAAATCTAAAATTAGCTAACTAGTTTACATACGCTTCTTAAATTGAACAGTAATGCTGCACACCAACTGTCTTAATTTTAGTGTGTTTCCTTTAGTGTGTTTCCCAACTGATGCAACATCAGTTCTCCATGTAATTTTAGCCCACTGACAATTTGTGTTTTCCCCCCAAAATTAGTGGTTGGGTAAAGGAGAGAACCAAATCAGTTTTTCTCCTGGCTGAGGGAAAAGGCCTCAGTGTGAACTCGCTCATCACTGTCTCAAATAACTTCTTTAAATATCAGTGCACAAACACACAGCTGGAACCTGCTACTTGCTACCTCCTCTGCAGAGTGTAGAACAGCTCTGAAGTGTCATGGGCTGGAGAGATGAAAAAAACAAAAAAACAACAACAAAAAAAATCCCACACACTTATGGCAGTTGGTTGGTAGAGATGTAGGATGCAGAAGTATAAAAGCCTTTTCTTACTTTCATTTGCAATTTTTCATTTCATTTTAAAATTAGTTTCATTTAAAATGAAACCTAAAAATTTTCATTTTTAAAAATGCATGAGCTGCTTTATGGGTGCGAATATCCTCTGTAGCTCTGCTTCATCCTAAGAATCGGTATTTGTTTGTACAAGTTTTACAGTATTAACCATGATACTCAAAACAGCATCTCAGAGCAATATTATATTAATGCCTTATTAATAACTTGCTCAGTAGAGTCTAGGAATCCCATTGATGCGTACCTCAGAGGCTGACACAGAGCCACCAGGGCACTGCAGTGGATCAAATGACAAACCAAAGGCAACTTCCCAAGCATTTCACACGAGCTTCTAGTACGTTCATGCTCACAACTCTTTACTGCTGCCTACTGAGTAGGCTGCATAGTAATAAAACCTAAGTTAACATTTGCAGGCCATATCATCCCCTTCATGGGAAAAATTAAATACTCATTCTGCAATGATGAACTAGACAAAAATCATTTTAGAAAGTTATATAATTGATTTTATATTCTGAGATACAGCTATTCTTTATAAGACAGCATGAATTATTCAGCAGAAACATCAAGAATACAGATGATTTCAAAAAAAAAAAAACCCTACCATATATTCTTGGCATGAGCAAACAGCAAGCTCCTTATGTTTCTTCTCTAACACTCAACTGCAAAGCCCTGGGGAGCCCAAGGCCTTTGGAAACTCAAGCGTTACAGCAACCGAGCACAGAGCACATGGACTCCACTCCGTTCCTGCCAGCGTTAACCACGTCTGCCGCCGCGATCAAAGCCTGCGTCGGTGCATTCTCAACAAGATTACAGCTCTCGGGGTGCTCTGCAAGTTCACAGGCTACAGTTGGCAGCTATGGTTTGAGTTAGGGAAGAAATCAAGCTGTGGCAGCTTTTTTTGCTTAGTGACTGCCAACTTCAACCCTTGTGAAAAACATTGCTAGTTATACTTGAGAGCCTTTAGTACATCCAAGCACACATATTGACGTGCACAACTATTTCAGTCTTTCGTGAGCATCTGAGACCACTTCTTGCTTATTATTCTTAAAATGACAGAGCCAGAGAGTCGTTTGGAATTTCCAAGGCTGTTTTTCCACCATCAGTATTTCTGATCATCGTCCAAGGAGGCACAAGATGCTGTCTGCAGTGGAATGAGCAGCCCAGGGAGCACCTCGCACTGCTCAGTCCACAGCTCCCCTCACGCAGCTGAGCAAAGTTCTTGCAGCTGAAGCTGCTGGATGGTATAGGGACATTTTAAGCATGAATCAGAGGCAGTATTTTCTCCACTCCCCAGAACAGCTGGTATAATAGAATGTATATAAATGTGTTTTACATATGAAGAGCTGTTTTCTGATGTCCTCCATAATAACTAGTAACTGAACCACTGTAAGTTAAACTTCACCTAATTGGACATTCCCAATAGCTTCTAAGGAAGGAAAAGAAAAATAGAAATCTGAGAGCTCCTAGTTTTCACTTAAAAATTTGTGGCATCAAAATAAAAGCTCTTAAGACACTCTAACCAGTACCAAACACAGATGTATTTCAGAGGGCCATTTAACTTGCATTTATTTGGTTGGTTGCATCATTAGATGTACTTTGAGTCAGACTGCAGTAACATTTAAAGACGTAAGCACCCTAGAGATACAGACTACAAATCACATTCTGCTGAACGCTAATGCATCACCCAGGCCAAAACTGCCATCCCAAAAATGTCAGTCTCAAACAGAGAAGTGTTTCCATATGCCACAAAACCACACAAAAGCTGGCTACACCATCAGAAATCTGCAACAAGAAGTGATAGGGAGAGCCGTGCGTGAGCAGCCAGCGATGCCCCAGTGCTGCCCAACACGGCCCTGTCGCAGGTACCTGACACCATGACTGTTTGAGTTTTTGCTGGTCCTAACAGCAAACACTGATCCAAGGCCAGGCTATTAAGTTTCCTTTTCTATTTTCCTAAATGTGCTTCCAACACCTCTATGCCAGGAAGAGCTCCTAGAAGACCACAGGATGAACTGGTTCAGGAAGTTGGTGGAGGATAGAAAATACTTTGGGTACCGTGAAAATCCAGACCAGATTGATGTAAGCTTCCACAGACGCAGAGAACTTGCTAAAACTTCAAGTCCTGTTACCCATATGGACACAAGTCAAACATTTCAAAGCTTTTACTGATGCAGAGACTGAGCACAGACTATTCTCTAGACAGACTTCCTTAACTAAATCAGTCTCTTAAGAAGTACTTTACGTGGTATAGCTTTCCTTTTTCCATAGCATAGACTTGAGCTGCCAGGAAGCATCTTACTGACATACACAGCTATTTTGCAACTGTAAGAGCAGGACAAAACATCTCCCTACTCATATTACTACGGTCTAGCATTAAAAAGAATCATGTATTTTAAGAATGCGTACAGGCATTATTTTCTCTGTGGAATTACTGTTCTCAGGCTGCCACAGCAAGCCATTTAAACAATTTCTACCGGATTATTTCGGTAACATATAATTTGGCAATTTCCTCCTCCTCTTCTACCCTCCCTGAAAGCTCTGAACTCACCCTTAATTATTAATCAAAGTGAGGGGGTAGGATATACATTTATTTTTTTCCCCACCAACTCCGATTTCAAAAAGTCTAGGTGCTCTGCAGAAGGATGCAAACCTGGAAATCACCCGGCACTCTACTGAAACAGCTGCCTGCTTTCACTAAGCTCCCCCACACATTTTCTGATCTATTTGAAAAATAAATAAATGAATAAATAAATAAAAAGATGACAGTTACTATGAATGTCCATGGATATTCATAGTAACTGCCGTTTATTTATTTATTTATTTATTTATTTATTTATTATTATGTAGGCAGAAAGCAATCCAGGACCAGGACAAAAACGTTACAAATCAGCCTAGTTCTGATGATCAATATGCACTGTAATTACTGCCCAATTTTGGTGCAATTTTCTTTCATTAATGATTGCTGCAAGTTAGCATCCTGCCAGTATAGCATCCACAAACTTCACTGCTTTCTTATTATTGTTCCATAAAGTTCTTAAGACAGTGCATGAGAAATTAAGACTTGAGATAGGATATAGTTTCAACAGGTTCTGAACTCTCTAGGGGCACAGGAAGAACAATAATAATAAAAACACAAACTAAAAATCGAATACTTCTGATTTTCCACATTGTCAAGTATCGCAAATATTATAAAGAAGTACAAGGCCATGAAAGATGAATGACGACTCTTCAAGTGAAAGAACTTGAGTAGCTGGCAACTCTTCTACCCTCACCTACCCCTTTCAGGGGTTAGCTTAGAGAAAAGAGAAATACAGGCTAAAAGGGGGCAATCTGGCACATAAAGAGTGTTTCCCTTTTTGTTCCGAAGAGAACTGTCCATTGTTTTCAGCAAAGTATCCACATTTGAAGAAAGGGGAGGAAAAAAAAAATGAGCAGTTTCAGCTGAAATGATCAACCAGAAAACTCACCCTTTTCCCACTGCACCTAGTTTCATTTCTTTTTGGTTGCTTTAGATATGAAACACTTGACACTTGATGCTGCAGAAAATTAAACTTTCTCACTTCTAAACAAATAGAGTGTCTGAACACGGGACCAGTCCCCTCAAATCACCCTAAAAAAACCCCAAACTCTAAGAATACTGTGCTTTTCCAGAAGAATAATCACAGAGCTTCCTCTTGGGTAGCTTAAAATAAACTTTAAGCAGATTTACATTTCTTAACATGAAAATACCTGCTCTAGGCCTGTTTTATCTATTTGTTTCTTCTATTCCAACAGAAGTAGTAGTCATGGAGCTAAAGATTTCAGAAGTCTTGAAGAACTTGGAATCAAAAGCAGCCTAAAATCTGGCCCAAGTTATAAACCTGAAGAAAATTAATTCAATGAAAAAATCTACTTTTCTTCAAAATATGATCTTTGAAAGGCCAAAAAGTCTGCTCTAATCATAAGAAAAAAAATAAGTAGTTCAGCAACATTTCAGGGCATTTTTGATTAAAAATAATACTCAGTTCTAATCCTGTCTATAGTTTGCCGGCAAAAAAAATTGCATTTGTTGCCAAAAATTATACAAAGTGGATACAAACACATCCCTTCTAAAGCTAAGTAAATGGATCTGAACTAACAAACTCGGTAAGCTTCTTAAAGCATCCACTGAGGCAGAACATTTCTACCATTCCTTTGTTTAGAAATTCAACACAATATTTCATCTAAGTAGAGCACACAGGGATAAACCACACTGTAATTCTTCTCTTTCAGGAATCACTAATTGACATGGAGATTCAGATAAGCCAAAATAATTTCCCACTAAATATATTTTTAGTATCACTTTTCTTTAAAAAACTAAAATACAGGCCTGATCATAGGTTATTTTAAAACAGAACTGATTCTTAACCAGA
The DNA here is from genome assembly GCA_032275445.1 of Crypturellus soui. NCBI lineage: Eukaryota > Metazoa > Chordata > Aves > Tinamiformes > Tinamidae > Crypturellus > Crypturellus soui. The sequence continues at coordinate 1,191,880 of JAUBNY010001178.1, forward strand.
TAAATGATTATCTGAAGTACACAGATACTGGAAGGATGGAACCATTTTACTTGCATTACTTTGGACCTTTTATTTCTAGGTGGACTTGCTTTATTTCCAGGTTTGAAATATCTACATACATGGAACAGAAGTAAAAGCAGAAAATCCACTAGCGTATCTTAAAATCATGATTTCACCACAATTATTAAAAAAAAAAAAAAAAAAAAAAAAAAAAACTTTGAAGATTTAGTCAGGAGCAATTAAAAAATAAGTTTTACTTACAGCATTAGATGCTGAGTCATCAAACCATCTGCATCAACTCAGAAATTGAAGCACAGAAGAAAATATTTTCAGATGAAAACCTGTCCGTATCCTTTGCTATTTTAAACCTTCCACATCTCAAAGCTCCAGAAAAAAAAATTACTTTCATCTCCTGACACTGTAGATCAATACACAATGCTGTATTCTGCATGGGGGAAGAAGAAATGCAGCATCTCGAATGCAGCTGTGTTAACTCTCAACGGAGCCAGCACACCTGACTGCTCCACATGCTACTTTCAGGGTTCTGCCCTAACCCGGCTGACTTTAAGCAACATTTTCAGAAGAATTTGTGTGGATATTAGTACATGGCACCTACCTGGGAGGCCAAAGCAGTGGCAGAGCAGGCTGAGCCCCGGAGGCAGCACAGCCAAAGAGCAGACCCACGTGGTTGTGCTTAACCCTTAACCATGTTGGATAGCGGGGAGACATCCTGCTTGGTAAACGACAGCACTCGCTGTCATTAAGAAATTATCTCAGTCACCTTATTCAAAGGAAGGATTTCTGGGCAAAATGGCCTCACTGTTCTAGGGCAGAAGGGAAAAAAAAAAAAAAAAAGGGGGAGCAAGACCCAGCAAAGACACTGTAAGGTAGATGCTTCCTTTCCCAGTGTCTTCAAAGGAAGTTCTTGGATCTTCTCTCTTGTTCCAAGGGGGTTAGACATAATCAGCTTGGCCTTCAAGTTATGTCTGTGTTCTTTGTCTTATGTGCCTACAGCTACTTCAGTAACATCAAGAGCACTGCTGCCTATCAGCCCCTTCCACATTTCCTGTGCAGGTATACACAGCAACATTCAAAAGTACCACTGGCAACGATGAGGAGAAGAGAAGAGTTTGCCCTAACTCCCAGTTCTACTCAGCATATGCAGGTTTCATGCACTTCATTTTGCTTAGAAAGAATTATGCTTCAGATGAAAGCTATTTCTCCTGTGCAGAGGAAAAAGTCTTGCTGCCAACTCATTACAGTAGGAAAATCTGCTTTGCTTCCTTTTGGAGTGTGCAAATGACAGCATAAATAACACACACACATACACACACCTTCTTCCTAAAACTTCATAGGTCAGTTACTAACCCAGTTAGTTAGCAAGCCTTAACTTTCCATTTAGCTTAATAAAAATAAACACACCATACAGGTCCTGCCATATGCCAAAATGTACTCAGTTCTCGGGCTCTGTGCCTAATTCATTAACGTGTGACAAAGCACAATGCAAACGGGAGACTGGTTTTACAGAGAAATCAGTAATGTGTTTATCATATTTCTAGAGCATTGTCTTATACTGATTAAATTTCACAGCAAGTATCACAGTAAACATCTTTCCTTCTAAACCTGGAAATGTATATACATATTTTAAACCAACATTATCCAATTTGTTGCAGATGAAGCTTATGAATTTATGCATTAGTAGAAATTTATCTTAAGTAATATTTACCTATAAACAGCATATATACAATAGCAAACCCACTATTGCACAATTTGCTTTCCTGAAATAAAACTTTTCAGTCATTTATGTTTGCTCTGCTTATATGATTACTATGGATCTTACAGTCACTTATTGATTGGCAAAATCAAAAATCTCAGTTTTCATTAAAAATAATATTTTTTATCACTTTTATTATAAGAAAAGCTTGAAAACATCTACATTATACAAAGCTTTTAAAAAGAAAAACATAGAGACTAGAACACTTCAAGTGCCCCCTGCAACAAGGCTGCTTGATTCCAAGTCCTGATTTTTAACTAACAACTCAATACTGAACATAAAGCAGTAATTCCCGTTTTTCTGCAAATCTTTATATGTAATTGCTTGCTTTGACCGCAGTTATATTCAGCTAAGAGCACTTACTAATTAAAGGTTCTTAAAAAATGAGTACCTCAGTCTGACCTTCATGGGCACTGGATTCATGAGTGACACGAATAGCCTGCAATTAAAATATATGTCAATCAGACTTTGAATAAGAGAGATTTTATGCCCTTCATATTACAAAAGCCATAGCTCTTCAAAAATTTATCAACAAATAATCTCCATTTACAAAGGTGTCAGGAGAGCAATATTTCAATTAAATATTTGTTTTGATTTGGATTTAATGAAATATCTAACAGGTAGTAAACACACTTTTAACAGCCAAACACTAATGGCAAGTGTTTATATATGAGGAAGAACTTCTTTCCTGTGAGAGTGAGAGAGCCCTGGAAGAGGCTGCCCAGAGAGGCTGTGGAGTCTCTCTGGAGATCTTCCAAACCCGCCTGGATGCCACCCTGTGCCACATGCTCTAGGTATCCCTGCTGGAACAGGGACACCTTCCAACCTCAACCATACTGTGATTCTGATTTTTTGGATGGATTACACAATGTACTTGAGGTAGAAGCTGTGATCAGACATGTCTGTAGAAGGGACAGACACAAGATGTTTTCAACTCTCCACAGTTCCTATTATGAATCATGCCCTTGGGCCACAAGTTATCACTCTTATTCCTGAGGGTCTCACAATAACATTACATTGAAAATCCAAAGTCGCCATGACTGAGCAATAATCCCTTAAATTACCACAGTAGTTTTTTTCATCACAGCAACTATCTGATCACAGGTCCCCATGCAAAGTTAGACTGTTCAAACACTGGATTGGCTTAAGTCCTAGAGACTGTTTAAACATATAGAAATTATTTGCATGAATAGATACAAAAGTAAAAAGCATGATACTAACTTCATAAGTTTCTAAATATTTGGCCCTCTCCTCAGGAGTCATAGATAATGAATCTTCCAGGAACTTTTTCAACGATGAATTGGTTTCTTAAAAAAATAAAAACAAGACATAATATTAATAAATTTCTTATCTGTTCTTTGAACTTCAATAAATTACCTGAACATTACATGACAAAAGTTTTGATTCACGCTTTTACTACACAACTGCTGACAGCTTACAGCATGCTTATATTCCAAAAAAGACATAAAGATATAATTAAAATACTAGAGGCAAGAGGCATTGTTATCTGCTGCATTATTCAATATTTTAAGTGTCTTAGTTTTTTGATTAGTACAAAAGACTGTTTTCATAGTGACCAGTAAAAATACATTATGGGTAGAAATTGGCCTTTACAGATGTTTAAAGTCAGAGAAATTGCACATAACCTATCCTTTCCTCCCCTTCTTCTCCACAACGTTAAGAAAAAGCTTTACCAAA
>JAUBNY010001178.1:1226252-1237567 GCA_032275445.1 Crypturellus soui
CAGCTTTGTCTCCGCTCGTATTAAAATTTGCACGGGTTGAGTTGTCCTATCTGCAATATTTTCACTGAGTATAACAAATGTCATGATAAAAAGATGGGCTCTGGTTTTGAAGGGTTTTGCATGAGATGACACGTGCAGTGTGGATGTTAACCAGTGTGCTGTGATCGCAGGGGGAAGAGGTGACACTATTTTCCATGAGAAGGATGTTTTTGTCCAGTTTTGTCCAGAAGACAAATCTTGACAAGACCAAAACAGTCTTTTCTCCGAGTTTGTGTGGGTCAGAATTTCATCAATGGCATGAGCAGCTGCAAAGCAATGACTTAAAGCAGAGCACGTCCCAAGAACCCAGCACTGTTGCACAAACAGCCTCACTACCTCTCGCCTAAAGAACCTGAATGAAAAGTCTACAGTCTTCTAAATGAGAAACTAAAATGAGAGCTTCTCATTTTAGATTTAGATTTAGATTGTTTAGACTTAGATTATGAAGCTATCTTTAAGATCCACTTTTGAAATTCTGGACTGTGATAATCTTTCACTGAGTCTCAGCCAGAAGGCGTAGTGAAAACATTAACCTTCTTCACTAACTACTACTATTTAGCCTTTTCTATTCTGTGTTCATAGGAGAAATTCATTATTTTTTGCTTTTGCAGTTCTTGGGGAAAAAAAACGCAAATCATCATTTTGGAAACAGAAGGCACAACACTGAAAATCGTATTTTCAGAAGGGCAAAATAAAGTATGAAATGGTGAATATATGAGATGATACATGCTTGTTTAAGAGTGGTTGTAGGAGATACAAGAGCAGAAAATAAGGCAGTGTGATGAAAAGAGAAGAGCTTAAATATTTTAGCCTCTGCACACAAAATCAAACCTCCTCTTTTGTGGAGGAAGATCTGCTTGTACGTTTTTCTTTCCTGTTTTTCAAATGATGGTGCAGTTTCCTTAAGAAAAGCTTGGCTAGTTTCTGCATGTCTTAGTGCTGAGGAGAGTCTGATTTTTAGAGTTGATAAAAATCCCAGGCTTGAAGTTGGTGTTCAGAAAAGCGAACACTACCAAAATTCAATTTCTAAACAAGCACAGTGGTATGACTGGCTTAGACCTGTGTCTACCCTTCACTAGGGACCTGTGTAGTGTTTAAGGTATACTATTTGTATTTTTTTCCATCTCTTTTACAAATTTGCCTGCACCCCACTGTTTCTTTGGTTTCACAGGGGTGAGGTGGTGAATTCTGCCATGAGCAGGGAGTTGGACTAGGTGGTCTCTAGAGGTCCCTTCCAACCTCAACCATGCTGTGATCCTGTGGTTCTGTGTTTCTCTGGCCGGTATAGATACGACATTGCAGTTTAGCATGTTGTGTGCCAGCATGAATAGGTACATAGTGTTTTATGCAATAACCTGGGTTCCAAAATAAACTGGAATACCGCAAGTGCAAAAAAGCACATGCAGAGACCCGCAGGGCTGACTGCAGCCCAAATGAGAGTGGAGCGTTAGGTCTTAACTCTTGGATCTTTGTGTGTTTTCAGGGCTTGAAAAAACCAGCCGGGCTTCATTCCAGACGCACTCGTGCTTCCCCAGCACCAGGTTTACCCGCGTACGGAGCTGTGCTCGCTCACCTGTGCTTCCCTGCAGCTCAGGCCTGCTTGGAGAGAGCAGGTTTGTGTCCTGCTGTTTGAAGTGACGCCTGCTTGAAGCCGTCCCACTCATATATGAAGTCAGTTTCTTATTCCTTTTCCTACCTTGCAGTATATGCTGTTTCCTGGGTTCTCCCCCTTTCTCGGAAGGGGAAATCCATCTCGAATGGGGGCTCTAGGTCTCTTTTCACCCATCCAAAGTGAAATCTTGGACTTGGGTGTTAACTGCAGTACGTAAACATAGATTTGGTGCGTTTCTAAACATTTTTAATTACTTAAACCATGTATACAAAAACTAAGACTGTGTACTTCAAAACATGTCATGACCTGAAGACTGTCAGATAACATAGAGTAAGTGCATTTAAAAACATGTTTTAAATTTGTGTTTTTTCTGTTCAGAGTTTCTGAAAGATGTCACATAAACAAAGTAAAACCTTTCACTTGAACCACTGCAAAAAGAGCAATTTATTTTTTTTTAATTTTTTTTTTTACGATGGGCTGTTGGCCTCTCTATTCCATTTTGAAATTCTGAGTAGTGCTTTGGAGGAGTTTTATGTACTAAATAAGTTTCCTGACTTCATGAGTCACTCGTAATTGTGAGTTGCCTTCACCTCAGTAAATTCTGCTTGCTTTCTCCCAAAATCAATAATTTCTTTTAAAAAGAAAGAGGGAGGAGGGCTTTTCATTTTACCTCCTCTCAATTAGATGAACCTTTAAAATGATTTGCTTCGAAGATTTGGAAGGGGAGCACAGTAAGGCTTCCCTTGTTCTACCTCTCGTAAACCATTCAGGACAAATAGGATCCTACAGCCCAAGGCACTTTTGGGCGCTTTTCTGAAAAATTAAGATAATTTGTGATGCAAACATGAGAGAAGATCCTTGTTCTAAGGCCATGGGAAAAGACTTGTAGAAGCAATTAGATAAGATAGAACCAAGAGCAGACCAAAGGGTGCCTTTTCCCCTACTCCTTTATCCCTGACACTGTGGTTTTTGCTCCCTGCTATTAAATAAAGAGCATTTCAGTCATGCAGTTAGTTTTTGCCTGTTGATAAGCCTTACCCTGCAGCTTGATCAGTTGAAATGCCCGGGAGTACCTTTTATTTCGTTATTCCTCTTGGCGTTGCGCTGAGGTCTGCGGTGCGTCTCGGGCGTGCGGTGGGAAGTCGGGCTGTTGCCCTCCGGGGCATAGCAGGGACTTGCAGATTGTTCACAGCTTTGTTTTTTGCCTAGCCTGGCTAATAAATATTTATTTTATTCTTTTCAGAATTGTGATGTTAAATATATTTCATGCCCTCTGTGACGCTGGCATGGGTTTCCTGTTATGCTCGATAAAAAAAGAAATGCCCCGGGAGCTTGGGGAATAGTTAGTGGTCTGTGGGTTCTTGACTATTTCTAAACTAGAATAAATATGCAATAACAGAGCAGTAAAAGCCTAGACATGCAATGCTAACTCATTTAAAGATATTTTAATGACTTCTTGTAGCTCCTCTCTTGCTTTGGTTTCATTATGCTTACAACTCGCTCCCGAGTTACGGTATAATTTCTAAATAAAAAGCGAAGTCAGAGTAGTATGGGTTTAACGGCTGTACTTGCTAGAGGGGAACCACTTGCTTCCTTGAGGGCTGCTTGCTTGGATGCCTAGGAAGAAAACGGCACATAAATTTGAGTTACACACATGAGCTTTCAGCACGGACTAAGACCAATACATGTATGGATGCTTGAGACCTTGGCGAGGATCTGGAGGGGCAGATGGAAGGACCCCTAAACCCATTATCTCTTAATGCATAAGATTTAGTTTCCCAGCTTAACTATATGTACAGGACTTTGTTTTCTAGAGCAGAAAGATTTTAAACAAGGCTGCCTTTTGTAGAAACGCCTTTTGGCCTGACTTTGTGGTTAAGCTCAAGGAGAGCCAGTTTGTTTTGTGTGCTGGAGGGCTGTAAGCGCAAGTACTGCAAAACAGTTTGTAAAGAAGAACCACTTTTAAAATATTTTTTTAAAATAAATATATATATAAGCCGACTGCATTATAAATAGAGGCAAGAGCTTGGCTACTGTTCAGTAGCACTTCTTTGAGCGCAGCTTGCCAAAACAGCAAACCAAGGGGGCCTTTGAGTTGGAGCAGCACATCCTGCTGTATCTGAATTATTCATGAAGAAGCACACCCAAATTACCCACGGGGCGCGTGTGCCTGCGTTCAGATTTAGCTCTGAGGAAACTCGTTGACCTAGACATGACAACGTGCTTAAAGCCAGCTCGGAAGGAGTGGGTTTGCATCCTGGCACGAAGCCTCCCTGGGCTTCGCGTTCCCTGTGCGTTTAGTGCAAGGGAGAACTAAAAATACGGTCTACAGTTTGGAGGGGTGAGGTTTGCCGAATAAATGTCTTTCCTCTAGAGCAACCTTCTCTCTGCAAAGTCACCACAGAATAATGAGAGGTAACAAACTGTGAAGAACTTGTCAACAGAAGCATATGAATGTTAGCTAATTTTTGCTTTGCTCAGTCTCCAGGTTGTTCTTAAATATGCAGCCTCACAGCTGGGAGGAGGACAAATGTGGAGACCAGCCCGGAATGCTGCGTTAAGAAGCCTGGTATACCTTTACATATCCCCCTTTTTTTTTGTTTCCTCCCAGGTGTTCAGCCACCAGTCTTTTACTTAATATCATATCCTTGCTTTTTTTGCTGTTATGTGGGAATTTGAAAGGTGCAACCAGTGCAAGTTTCAGGAGGAGATAAGCACATTAATATTCAAGTCATTCAGAATTATTTACAAATAAAAACTTCATCAATTCTTTTTAAAGCATTTCTTGATTTTTACTTAACTTATCTTTTAATTACCGAATAGAAATGGACTTAGTGGTACATTATTTCTTATCTGAGTCTAGATTTTTCAGATGTGACTCGTTATTTGATGTGCTTCTGTTTTGAGTTCTAACCACTATAAGGAGGTTTGTAGCAGATGACTTCAACTGGCTTTCTGCAGTAAAAAGACTCTATGGCACAACAGAGTGGTTACTTCTGCTGAATTCTGTTTTATCCAGCAGCTCCATCCCCACTCAAGCGAGGGGTTTATAGGCTGATATTAACTACATACCGGGCACGCAATGATGCGTCTTGAAGAATCTCATAATAAAACTGGTAGAGCATAAACTTTTCCATCACGCTGAATTTGAAACTGAAGAAAAGTATCAGAGTGAAACGTGGCAATGCTTATGCCACTGCGCCCCAACGTGTAATATTTAAGTATTTTTAGATATTTAATATGCACAATTTAATCCCTTTATGCTTTGCAGTTGTGTTACTAGATTTTATGTGCATAGTACACGATTATCTGAAAACCCACCCCGCAGGTGACAGGCTTTGATACTTGTTTTTGACGTTGTTGCTGGAGCTCAGAACAACCTGCTGAGTCCCGCAGACGGCTGCCCTCCATCTGCGAGCACAGCATGCGGCTCAAACATGCCACGTTTACGCCTAATAACACAAAAACGCTTTGCCACATATGTTAGCCTTCTAAGCAAGGACTTAGCCTTCTAAGCAAGGACTTGGAGCACTCACGTCTGTTTAATGCCGTGGAACTGGATTAGGTTACTGACTGAAGCCCCAATGCCACGTACTCAGGACCATCTGAGCTTCCTTACAGAAAGCTCAGATTTTATTTCAGCCTGATCTACTTCTTTCCATCATTTATAAAGTCAAGTCTGTTACCAGTTTAATATATGGATAATACTTCCTCTCCACCCTACCCGGGTCAGTTTTATGAGAAAAATGGTGTTGTGTTACAGAAGTAAGGGCTCACTGGAGCGCTCCATGGCCTCCTCAGCCGTGTCCCAGAGAGCAGCTCACACAAACTGCAGTGGGTCACTGCCCCGGCAGGGCTGGCGTTATGTCCCCCCACACAACTATGCAGGATACACTTCACGCGTTCGGCCTGCGCTTAACTGCTTTGCGTTGGGTTCAGAGGACTGTGCAGTCAACCGCGGTCTCGAAAGCCCTGCTCTCACATTAAAAAAATAATAACCCACATTTCTGGGAATCGTTCAGGGAAAGTTGCAAAATATTTTCTGTTAGGGTCATCGGTTACTAGAAGTGTAGGGTCCTGACTGGGTTTGACTGGTCTGGAACCTGTCAGATTTTGTCTGTAAGTATTATCCTATCAATGTGAATAGTAAGTATTCTCTTAATATTATTATTTTATGAAATTTATAGCCTGGAACTTGTTTCTCTTAGTACTGTTCCTATGCAGTGTCAAGATATGAGCTCAGTTTAATAAACAGGTAGGAACTAAGGATGTCGCAGACATGCTCAGGTTCGGGTTTGGTACGTGATGCGGCTCCCACTGGGAGTCTTGCAGAGACCTAAGAAAACACAACAGGTTTTTTGTCACGTAGATTTGCTGGTCTTGTTTGCTGTATATTGGGGGAACACGTCTTCACAGCGGTACTTTCTACAGTTGTTGCCTGTGGATGAACACGGTGACATCCAGGTTAGGAGCAGTAATGTAAGAATGATGAGGACTGAGGCAGAGAAATTACAACGACCACAAAACAGTAAAAGCTAGGTTTGGGGGTGTATCTTCTAGAAAGCATCAGGATTATAACAGTTTTGGATTATTGCTTATCTTATTCCTGATTCCGAGTTTCACATTCTGGAAACATTGCCAGGACTGGCTCCTCTCTCTCCCTCTTTCTCTAATCTATATTCTAATAATACCCATTTATGGAATAATAGTTTGAACAGCCAGTTTGGTCTTAAACGTGAAGTAAGGGTACCTGGGAATTTTGGTTTTGACAGAGCTGTTCAGAGGAGCTCGGAGCTCCTGTCTTTGAGGCGACGGTTTTTGAGCCAAGGCCGGGCGCAGGGGGGCTCCCCTCAAGCGCAGGCCAGACGCTAGCGCTTCCGAGGGAACATACGGGCAAAACCAAACCTCGCTGTGGGGGAAAGGGATGTGGTGCCGCGCGGTGAGAGGCTCTGCTCTTAGCAAAGTCCCTGCTGGAGCGTCACAGGAGCAGCCGAGTCATTTACAGCCGTTCCCGAGGCGAGCGGCTGCTGAAGGAGGCCCGTTCCTGCGCGGCGGCAGCTACAGCTGGTAGGAGGCCAGGCTAAGAGCAGAGTCAACTTGAGCCCAGCACGAGTTGCTGTGGAAAAAGTAATCTCCAGATAAGCGTACGTTAATCTTTAAAACATGTAATTGGTTCGGCAACGTTCTCTAATGGCACAGCCTTTCCAATGTGCAAACACGTCCATGACATTGAGCTAATCGGGGATTTCTGGTTTAGTCTTCCGTATGAATCCACCAGAAGTGGCACCAGAGGACACTGTGTTTTCACTGTTAATTCAGTTATGGTTCATACATCAAACTATAAACTTAACCTCTGTTCTTGAAAGTGCTTTGACTAGTGTTTCTGTGCATCTTAATGTAGTACAAAGCGATTACTGTGGGTCACTTTCCTGATCTTTTATGCATCTAATGAGGTTTAAATGTGCTTAATGTGAGCCTCAGAGCATGCTCTCCTTACCACTGTGTAAGATTAAGCCCTTCAAAGATTTATATAGTTGAGTTTGTGGTCTTTGAACATCATCTCTATTGAAAGAAGCTTTTCATAGATTAGCTAATGAAGAGGTTTTAAAGCATGTTTAACTCCTAATGGTAGGCATCCCAGTAACTATCAATTCTCTGTTTTCATATTTAAGATGCCAGTTGAAGCCTGATTTGAAGAAGACTTGTACCTTCCTTGATAATACCTGTGCATCCCGCTCCCAAATGTATTTTCCAAGCCAACACACCCAAAACTCTGCATAAAGAATATTTTAAAAGTTTCTACCCCGGTACACTGTGGAAAAAGAGGCCTGGGTAGAGTTTTTAACTCTTTCATTAAAGATCAGGATAATTCTCAGGATAATTCTTTCATTATCCTCCAAGAAAGAGGGGAGTTCCTAGGCCGCAGGGAGCGCGAATCGCAACGTTTTGAGGCATCTCATTGCATTTTGGAGGTGGATATGGCAGCACAGGGGAAGGTCCGGGCAGAGGGATGTAGCAGGAGCCCTGCTCTCCTCGGCCCCTTCCCATTAGGCAGCAGCTACGTGGAAGTCCTTGTTCTCTGCCAGATTCAAGCTGCAGCTTGAATAGTGAGGAAGCTTCCAGCGTGTGCGGCATGGGTGAGGGGACAAATATGTTCCTTCTGCTTCTTGAATCATAGTCTTCCTAAAAGCAAACAGGGTCAGCCTGACAGCTGGCTCACAAATGCAGAGTTGCGACTTTACAAATTAAACTCTGATGTATAAGAGTCACACCTTGCCCTGAAAGCAGAAGCTTCCATGCCTGGCACCTACAAATGCATTGGAACATACAGACCTTCAAATTACATTTAAGTGTAAGTTTAAGTGTGTACTGTATTTTTGTGGCTAGTTCCATAGTTTCATATGAAGGAATCTGCACTGATGGCTGCTTTGAACAAAATAAGTCTAATTTAGAGAAACGTAGACCCACTTTTTTTGAGCAGATCTTCTTAAAATGTCTAACAATATCATACAATTGTTTTTTATCTTTTCTATAGTGATCTAAATCTCTTGCTGAGAATATGCAGCTGGGATTGTGTGTGCCACTTCAGGTTATTTTCATCCAATGTTTAAGACTGGATCAAAATTCAAGATAGATATTTGATAGATGGTCACTACAGCTCACCCAGACTTGTTCCTATTGGAACAAGTTTCCTATTGGAAATTATAGCATAATAGTTTCCATCTCTGTTAGTGCGTACTGGGTAAACAGGCAGGATTGTTCACCTTACGTTCTGCTGAGAAACCAAGTCCTTGGATTGTTCAAATGTGTAGAAGAGCAATAAATATATTACTGTGTGAGGCTGTAAGAGATTTAAATTTAGAAGCATAAAACTTGTATTTCTAGACTTCTGTTACCATGTTCTCTTGAACATGGTATCAAAAAGAATTTATGACTCTTGTCTGTTCAGCTTATACCTAACTATAATGCAGTATAAAATGTCTATTAAATCACACTTGAAATAATCTTGGTTTTGCCCTGACAAAACATATTCAATTTTATCTTAGGAATAACCTTCCTCTGTGACCTTGTAGTCATGCAGTCTACTCTGAGCTTCAGTTTCTGATTTAACACAGAACAGAGTTACCCTCTGATACCACTGTGATGACATTAAATATACTAGCTATTCCACAGAACTCTGCCATTTTGGTAATATTTATATGCTAATATACTTAGAAGTGACAGCTTTTTTTTTTAAATCCCTGAACCATTCAAAAAAGGAAAGATTGTTATTTGATTTACCAAAGGCTTGGGTATTGAAGAGCTTGATGATGTGCTTTTCAAGTAAATCCTTTTCTTTAATATATTACAAACCTTTTATGGCATTTTGATAGCTTTAGGGGCCTGCTGAAAAAATGCAATTTTACTAGAGGTATGATGGAGAAGGTAGCACTCTTTTACTATAAGTCTTTTTTCTTATTTATTTATTTTTGATTGCAGGAGCCCCTGTGGATGGCAGAAGACATAAAAATGTGTAGAAACATGGACAGTTTCTTGTATGCTTGTTGTTTTTACCAAGTGTTACAAACATATTATGCATTGATACACTTTTCTTCAAAGGGTGCTCTGAGGTAGATATCTCCACAGCATCTGAATGTTTTACAAAACATTATTAAATTTATTTTCTCAGTTGTGAGAAAAGGGATGTGGTATTGTAATTTTACAGTGGGGAATTTTCAACAGAATAAAAATAGAACGGTGTTCTGGAATCATCTTTTGGAATAATTTATATACCCAGAGCTTATACTGACTTCTGCTCCAGCTGCAATACCCAGCCTTCCAGCTAATCAAGCATCAAGATCTTAAATCAGGCACTTGAAATACGAGAAGCACACAAGTGTTGGATACTTACGAAAAGTTTGATTTGAGTGTTTTTGTCTAGCGTGGCAAAGAACCGTTGTGATAGAAGAGTTAGGATCTCAGCTACCACAGCTTATTTTCTGTAGCTACAAAGTCATTTTCTGCTTTCAAGACTTAAGGCCATTTTCTACAAATATTTTCTGTCCCTGCCATTTCAGTTCATTCTCAGGTCTTACCCATCTATTGATGTGAATGAACCAGGAGTCCTGCAGAGAAAAAAATATCAGTTTTTAACTATCACAATCATAATGCACTTACACAAAGTCCAGTAGAGGTACAGACAAGACAGTGTGTTGTCTTGAATGCTGACTCCGGGAGCTAGTTCATTTTCTTTTTATACTTGGCTTTCATCACTATTCATCACTATCATCTTTGGATGCAATAAACTAGGAAAAAAGCAAGGGAAAAAAAAAGTTTCATGAAAGAAAAAGCTGATACCTACACAAATTTTCAACAATCTTACCATATCCACTGCAAACTTCTATTTCTCTTGAGCTACTTGACTAACTGATTCCAGTAGAAGACTCGTTCTCCGGTGCCAGTGAAAAAAAATGTTTTGTTAATTTTTCCCAGATGCTTGTTGAGATAAAACATTACGGATGCTGAAGTAAGAAGAAAAAAATCTGTTACATCTCACAGCACGTCCAGCTCATCTTTGCTTAACACTGTTCGTTTGCCATCACAACACCTTCCCAGTCTGCAGGTTTCTGCTGCTTGCATTTCCAATGCTCCTTTGCTCTTAAATGACTCTCACTTGGATCTTTATCTGACCTCTGTGTTTTTGCCTATCCTTAGTGCTTGCAAACGTTGCTCCTCATCAATCCCTATTGCTTGTTTTTACCTCCTTTTGTCTTTCCATTCCTGTCTTACACATCCCACATCTTTCTGTTTCTTCCTCCTTCTCCTACTAATTTTGTTCCTCCTACTTACACCTTCTTTCTACCTTCTCTCTCTGCCTTTTTGATTCAGATCTTGTCCCTACAGCCCTCAAATCAGCAAACACTTTTTCAGAGACCCAACTGGGAAGTCACTCTTTGGAAAGTAAACTCTTGGGAAAGGTACCTGACCCTGGCAAATTCCATTTCAACTTTTCTTTCTCATAGAAACAGCTAAGCTTGAGTTAGAGTATTTTCAGTCTGGTTAGTATCCAGGGAATTCAATGACTTAGATATATTTATTATGAACACCTGTTAGCTGACATATTGCAGAGATTTATCACTTGGAAAGGTTTTAGTGCAGACAAGAAATATGAACTGCACAGAAAAGCCAAATTGAAGAGTTTGAGTATTCAAATGTCTTAGTGAAATCAGTTACAGTGAGTTTCAACAGCAGCCAAGAAACAAAGTACATTTTTTTTTCTTACTAGTGACTAAACTATTTTGAAGATTCAGCCCAGAAATCTTGGCAAACTAACAGTTGAAAACTATAGCCTTACAGCATGTCTAACCTGAGCATTTTTTTATTTTTGTAAACATGGCCAAGAAGGCCAATGGGATCCTGGGGTGCATTAAGAGGAGCATCTCCAGCAGGTCGAAGGAGAGGATCCTCCCCATCTACTCAGCCCTGGTGAGGCCACATCTGGAGCGCTGTGTCCAGTTCTGGGCCTCCTCTCCCCCCGTTCAAGAGGGACGTGTTGCTACTGGAGAGAGCCCAGCGCAGGGCTACAAGGATGATCAGGGGCCTGGAATATCTGTCCTGTGAGGAGAGGCTGAGGGAGCTGGGCCTGTTCAGCCTGGAGAAGAGAAGGCTGAGAGGGGACCTGATC
>JAUBNY010001178.1:1274042-1299652 GCA_032275445.1 Crypturellus soui
TTGAGACAGGCAGCAGTTCACCAGCATAATTTCTTCTGTAGGATATGGCAATAGATGAATTTAGCTATCCTCTATTAGTAGATAAATACATTTTATAAAATGGAATGTCTAGGGTGAAGGATACTATCTTGCAGCTGTTCTTACTTCGGATACTTTCTGTTCTAAGGCCTTCTTTCATTTCCCTCTTTCATTCCCTGTTCATATACATAATTTCAGGCCACATTATTATTTAGTTTCAAGCACACTTCCACATGTGGAGGGTTGACAAGTCTTAAAGCAGTGGTATGAAAAGCTAAATCTGCACATGGCTTGTGCACCTCTTTTATGTGTTCTGAATTGAATAAAAGTAGCACATAAGCATTACATACGGGGCTCATGAGTTCTGTGGAGATGCAAGTAGTAGTCAAACAAGAGCCCTAAGCTGGGACAAGCTTTGTTCTGCTACTAGTGATGTCTTCAAAGGCCAAAACAAGACCATTGCAGTCCTTTGAGGCCTGGCTTTCCTTCAGGAAAATAATTACATGTGGTAAATAATATCAGGTAATGCTGCATGTTGGGCTTTGTCCTGTTCTTCACCTCTTTGGTCTTGTTTAGGGCAAAACTTGTTATTTTGCATGTTTCAATGATTTAGACAGGCACTAACAATACTGCATTTTTTTTTCTTTTTTTCTCTTAATGCGACAGATACTTTAGAAAAGTCTTTTTTTTTTTTTTTACACCCCCTATGTTCAATACAGATGAAACTCTAATTTGTTCAAGACTAAGGCTTTGGTTGCATAAGGCTCATCGGGGGTTTCTTTGAAAGACCTCAGTGCTCACCCCAGGGCTGCTTTGTGGCTTTGGAGAGCAGTGATTTACGGCGTATTGTGAGACTGCAGCTTAGGAATGTTCGGTCTTCTGAGCTTTAAAAAATGATGGAAAAAGAGAAGTTCTCTTGAACTTGTGTTCTGTGTTCTTTCAGTCTCGTCCAATAAAGGTATTTCTGTTCTACAGCATGAGGGTGATTGATCTGCTGTGCTCAGTTCATTATCTGTGCTTCACGTAGCTGGCTAAGCAGCAAATTTAAGAGTTAGAAACCTCGGTGTATGCGGCCACAGCAGATTTCTTGTTGCAGT
This sequence comes from Crypturellus soui, assembly GCA_032275445.1. NCBI lineage: Eukaryota > Metazoa > Chordata > Aves > Tinamiformes > Tinamidae > Crypturellus > Crypturellus soui. The sequence continues at coordinate 1,275,158 of JAUBNY010001178.1, forward strand.
CTTGCTGACCCTCAAGCAGCATAGAACAAGCTGCACATTCTTCTGCTGGGGCAGGTCAAGGAACCCTGTTAAAAAAAAAAGTGTAGAACTGCTCTTAATGGAAAAACACACTGTGCTCTTTACACCTTCAGTGGCATGAGTGTCATTTCCACTATGGTTAGGCAAAATGGGAAAAAATTTGCAAAAATGGGAAATCAGACAGCGGTAGACTGCTCAGGTACTGTCTGCACTGAGGGACCTAGCATCTTACTGAGCCACATTGAGTAATTACACTTTAATCACAAAATAGAGGGCAACCTTTCACTGTTACATAAACATCAGATGGCTTCTGAACCGTCTTAGGTGTACTCCACTTGCATGTGTGTTAAATTTTGTTCTTCTAGTAGCACAATTGTAACTCCTGGACTTGAGTTTTTAGTTTTAAAAGCTATTGGCAGTAGTGACGGTATGTTCAGTCTGTCACGTAGTGTGCTACTGGTTTTGTCTGCAGTGTTTTCTGAAGGCACAAGCAAGTTGATTCATCTCCTCCCATCATTTTATGATATAGGTGTTTTTTTTGGAGATGGATCCAAGCAACCGAGTTCTGCTTTCTGTTGTATTTGACCTTGAGGGTTCAGCCTTTTCTTTTGGAGAGAATCTGCTCTTGCCATATTTAGATGATAAAAACATTGGCAAAAGCTTTAACAATAGTGACTCATGTTCCATGAATTGAGACCAGGATATAGCGCTGCTTTGGAAGCAGCTCTCTTTGATCCTCTCACTGCGCATTTTAGCAAGGCAACATTCCCTGTTAAACAGTTAGACCAGGATCTTGAAATAAAATATCAGTTATAAACAGGTAGCAGGTCTCACTCACCCCCTGCTCATTTTATTTTGGTTTATTTTTTTGGTACTTCAAACATACATTAAGGAAAGAGGTGATATGGCAATACTTTGATACTATCCCAGCCCCAGGTTTTAGTGTGGGCTCTGCGTGTCGATGCTTTGACTGCAGAGGCAATTCTAAACACAACTTAGGATCGTTTTGTTGGCTTCCCTCAAACTCCGGTTCTTTTAGTGGAAGAAATTCAGGCACAGATATATTGCTGTGTAACTACTTGTTTTGATTGTGCAAAGAGTTCTGTATAATGTTTTAATTTTAAAAAAAGTATTTAAAAGGTAATGTTGGGATTGCATAAGAGATCATTAGCAGCATGTGCTTATACTATCTCAATTTTTTCTGTTTGCAAGTGTTGAGAATCTGGTAACTGTTTCTAAGAACAAGTTGGAGGCTCAACAGGTTTATAAAACTGTCTCTTAATGCACTTTCCAAACTTTTCAGGGTATAAAGCACGTTGATCACTTTGGCTTCATTTGTCGGGAATCTGTTGAGCCTGGGTTAAGCCAGTATGTCTGCTACGTGTTCCAGTGCGCAAGTGAATCGCTGGTAAGGAATCATAAATGATCCTACATTTTTTTTGTAAAGGGATGACTAAAGCATTTCCCAAATCCTGAAAATTTGCATTATTCTGTTCTAATAGCTGCTAACCTTTCCCCCCCACCAGCCCTGTCCATCTAAACTTAGAATCTCTAGCTGTCTGAAAAACATTAATTCAGTAACCAAGTTGAGAAGGAATAGATTTTTGTCAATAAAAGTTGAAGCAGTTAATAGCCCTAAGTATCCTATGCTACACTAGAATCAATGAGAAGAAAACAGGAGCTTGTTATGAGATCAGCTGAGTCTTTGTACTAACAGAAACGTTGCAGCTGACCTACTGCTAAATCTGGCTGTGCGTCATGTAGTTCAAAGACACTTAAAATATACTATATATACATCTTAAAATGTACTATATATACATATCAAAAATTTATCAATCAGTTTATGTATTCTAGTGCTGATATATGTGGGAATTTCCACATTGCAAAAGGGAATGAGTGTTCCTGAGCTAATTTAGCATGCAATTACTTGGATGCTAATGGCAAGTTAATTGTGGCAGGGCAGAGCTGTAAAATGCTTTCTGGGTTCTGTGCTGCCAGCTTAATAGTGCTTAATTTAAGTGCTGGGTATATTTGCACTGAACCTAGCTACAGTCTGTTCTTATGATTTCAGTGTGGTCAGTATCTCTATATCTAGTAGTGTTTTGGGTATCTTATGTTTGAGAGACTTTTGCATTCATTTATTATTTAAAAAATGTATATTTTAGAATCGTTAAGGTTGGAAGAGACCTCTAGAGATCATATTCAACAGGGATATTTGTTGCTCAATCTTTCTCCTACTGCTGAAAGAAGAGCACCGAGGAACTTGGCTAGTAGTGTGAAAAAAAAAGTTTTTAAAAGAAATAAATAAGCAGTAAAATATGAAAATACAAACTAATTCAGATTTCCACATTCAGGTGGCTTTTTTCCTGTAACCGACAGACCCTCAGAATAGTCTGTGTGTTTTGAATGATAGACTGCATGTTTTTATTCTTAAATATTTCAGCTTTCTTTAGCCTTTCTGAAGAAAGCAAAAACCTGCTTTTGAAGTACAATAGTCATTTTTGTTCCAAAATTGCCTTCGAGCTCTTCCCTTCTTCCCATGATAGTACAAAGACTTGGGTAAATGGCTTTTAATAAGCATTGTATTCCCTGAAAATACAGGCTGGGAAACCCCCAAGTGCTTTGTGCCTGAAGCTGGAGCGTGTGTTTGAATAAGTGAGGTGAAACCCCCTCGCCTCTGACCTTGCTGGCACAAAAGCTGAGGTTTTCCAGGGCCGGCGTGTGGGAATGCAGCCTTGCTTCTCCTGTGCTGGTGGCAGCTGGTGGCAGCCAGCAAGGCAGCCGATGCCCACAGAGGTGCGGTTGGATACAGGGAAGCCAAGAGCTGCTCTGCGAGGGTTTTGATCCTGAAAAAAGTCACCTGCCCCGTGAAGGTGGCTGTCTTGCCCCGTAAACCTGAGCAACTGCAGTCGGATGTTCAGAACTGCGCTCTGCGGCTGAGCCTCAAGACTGCGAGCACCCACACAACTCCCATTTCAGTGGAGACTCTGGAAATGCAGCGTCTCAGAAACCTCCCTTCCGGCCAAGCATGAGTTTGCAGTTTAATAGTGAAGACTTGGCTGCGTAGTCTGAGATTCTGGCACAAAGAGTGAATATAAACTGCTCTCCAAAGAAGTGATTTATATCATTTTCTAGTAGTAGAAACTTAGCATATAACTATAGGGCTCTTTTAAAGTATACCAACAAGTAAGTTTCTGGAAGTATTTAGGTGTCCAAGCATCCCGGTACAGCAGATGCCACAGGAACAAGAGATCAAGGCCCTTCTAAATACTAACATCTTCCTTCCGTTTGCATATTGCCGTTTCCCTTTAGAAATCCTGTGCACGGCTAGAACCTCTACAAACATTTGTAGCCAGACACTTCAGAAAACCTCCGTGCTTAACTCCCGTTAACATACCACTGCCTTTGCCGTCGGGAACCTGGCAGAAAGCTGGGAATAGATCCTGGCTCTCTCCACCAGCACGCAGTGGTGTCTTATTGCAGACAGCAGCAGGCTTTGGGCTGTGGAGCGCTGGGCTCTGGTGTGATCTGCAGCTCTGGGCTGGCTGCTCACGCTCTCCCTGTGCCTCGTCGCCCGCAGGTGGACGAGGTGATGCTCACCCTGAAGCAGGCCTTCAGCACCGCCGCGGCCCTGCAGAGCGCCAAGACGCACGTGAAGCTCTGCGAGGCCTGCCCCATGCACGCGCTGCACAAGCTCTGCGAGAGGATCGAAGGTACCGGCGCGAGCGTGGCGGCTCGTTCCAGAAAAATCTCCGCGTTTCTGTGCATTTCGGTTACACCCTCCACATGCTTTTGGTTAATCAGATGTAAGAGCAGAAGGAAAAGGGGCTCAGTAAGAAGTTTTTGTCTCTTTTTACTCCCTGCAATCAATGGAGGTGATTGCAGTAAGGATATTCTAACTAAGTATAATACAGCTTATATACTGTAAATCCTTATTCTTTCATCATCAAGAGTGTTAAACAGAACAGAAAAAAATATATTTCTTTTCATTTTTTTTCTCTGAAAATTCATTATTCTAAAATGAGTCCTAAAAAGACAACAGTGATCAGAAAGGATTTTGCTTTCTGATGTGTTGTTTCTTTCGTATGTGGGATTTTCTTTCTTTCTTTCTTTCTTTGTGCTCATTTTTGTATGTGATTAAAAACCTAGTCCTGTTACAGGAAATAAATGATTAAGTTAGGAGATTAATATCAAATAGAGGCAAGTCCCTGGCTTGAAATATGTGCACGCACAACCATTTCTGGTTTCCTTCCAGTGCAGTGTGCCAGAGCAAAGTGTACAGTGTCCTTGAAAAGTTTTGTATGGAAACAAGCAAATATGTTACCATGTTCTGGTCTCCTCTCATCTGGTTGTCCTGTTAGTTACCCACTTTCCCTATAGATTAAAAGTCAATATTGCTATCTGTCTCCCTCTGGTGGAAGAGAAGCTAAGTAAAAACTCTTGATGGAGTGAAATTGTTAGGTGGTGAGTGGTGTCTTCTGGGTTTAGCAACACATATTCAGAAACTGTAAACCTTAACCTGAATTTTCTCTCAGTGGAAAAACTACTGAGGTTCCTCTATGTGACCGCGTAAGTATCTTGAATAGGATACTTGCAAGCCTGGTATCCAGTATGAAATATCCAGTATGAAAAGATCTCTTCCAGTGTAACAAGTACAAAAATAGTTGCTGCTTAAACTTTGTACTTAGTGACTGAAATACTTAGTGTAGTGACTTTTTATTTATTTTATCATTCTGCTTTGTTTAGCAAGATCCTTATAATCAACAGGATACCTGTAACTAAATCCAGGGCTTTATGACTTTTGTCAATCTTCATCTATTCTGATTGTGATCTTCTATTGATGATATCAACATTGGCTACAAAAAAAAAACATTTTTTTTGCTCCTAGATTTGTGGGCAAAAAATATAGCAAAAAGCAAAATTTCTTTTCTTCTGTTTCTGTGGTATTTGTGCCCCTTACTTTTGAGGAGGGTTCATTCAGGCTTTATGACCTGTACCCTCTCCTTTCCTTGTGTGAAAATGTGTCTAACTATTTCAATTAGCCCTCAGGGATTTGTGACTACCTTGTGCATTGAATATCTTTTCATGTTCCCTTGAATATACTTGTCTCCTCCATTCCCCTCTTCTTCCCTTCCCTATATGGGTGTTGGCCTTCCGTCACAGGGGTCTTGATGCTCGTATGGCAAATGTCAGAGGGGTAGAGAGCACAACCTTTTACACGACAGTCTGCAGCTTAACTGTGGTTTGTCCTATTTTTATTGCCCATGAAATGAGACAAAACTGCATGGTTTAGCAAAATCTCAAGTATCCGGTATCATGTGTATCCCATCCATGGATAGACAGCTGCCAAACGTTCAACAGTACAAACTCAAGTGCGAGTTTATATCTTTTAATATCTCTTCATTTCTTTCTCCTCCACTGCTCCCAGAAGTTTATCAGAAAATGTTTTGGGACTCCAGAGGCCTTAATGTTCTCTTCTTCTCTCAGGACTTTATCCACCAAGAGCCAAACTTGTAATTCAGAGACACCTGTCATCACTAACTGATAATGAGCAAGCAGACATTTTTGAACGTGTTCAGGTAAGAAGTTTGAAGCTGTCGCCTCAGGTTTGGGAGAAAGGGGGGAAAAAAAAGGAAGGGTGAGGGGGGGAAAGCACATTTAAAATGAGCTAAACATTTCTGCATTTGCCTGCTTGAATGTGTTGCCACGTAGTTGGTCTAGGATTTGCTATTTTTCTGTCAAAAATAGTATACTCCAGTCTGATGTCATTTGTGCTCTGCTGGTATCAGAAAAGTTTTGGTTCTCAACTTTGTTGGAACTTTTGTGCCTGTGTGCAGATTATTTTTTTTTTACTGACTTTGGTTTTTCATTTGTAAATATACTTGTATAAAAATGATATTGTGAAGATGAATTTAGAGCAGGCAAGATGCACAGATTATCAGGAAGTAGTTGGGCATTTGCTTGTTTTTGCTCTGTTTCTTGTACTCCAGCGCCAGAGTCTTAATGTACTTAAATGTACGTGAGCAAAGTATATAGTATAAAACCATGCTCACAATCATCTGGGCATCTTAAAGTAAACATGAACTGGTTTAGGTATCCAAAGGCTATGCTCTTCTTTGCTGCCTGGGAAAGCAGATGCCTGTGTGTTTTTGTGCACTCTTTATTTCATTTGTGAGCCTAGACAAGGGCAAATAACCTTGGAAAAGAAAACGTGCACTCATGAGGTTTGCTGCCCTCCATGGACTGCAATATTCTCCCTAGAGATAGGTGTATTTTGCCCTAGATTATGAAGTCATGCAAGCAATACTGTAATTTAATATAGGGCACACTGGCATCTGCAGCATCAATACATTAACTTCAAAGAATAAGTGGAAGTGAAGCTAAGCAACTCATGACTCAACAGACAACTTGTATTTTTTTTCCTTTTTCTTTGCTGCTACTATCAGAAAATGAAGCCTGAAAATGACCAGGAAGAAAACGAACTGGTGATCTCGCATCTGCGCCAGCTGTGTGAGGCTAAGCAGAAAACGCACGTTCACATTGGCGAGGCCCCCTCGGTAGAGCTGCATTCTGTGGTATTCCTCCTCCCCACGCTCTTCCAAAGCAGCCTGGAATAGGAGCAAGGCCAGCACGGAGCCTAGCGGGGATGGAGGGCTGGAGCTGGAGCCGGGTGGTGTTATGGGAGCCGGGTGGTGTTATGGGAGCCAGGACTGAAGGAGAAGCCATTGAGGTTGACTTATTGTGGTGTGCTCCATTCTTTAGGAAAGAGGGGGGAAAAGACAACTATTTTTTTTTTTCTTTTTGCATTTTGGTTTGACTTTTGGGTTTTTTTTTTTTTGAAGTCTAGATTTCCTGATAGCATGAGGAATACCTCTTCAGTCTCTCCCCTCCCTGATCCCCGCGCCATGACAGTCCTTCCAGGGAGAACAGGGGCCAAGAAGGCACTGCTTCCATTTAAACCACAAATGTACCTAGCAAATGCAACAGAAAACAGTATTGTTCAATTGATATATATTTTTTGGTAGTTCCTAAGGGTGGAATGTTCTTTTAACAATTTTTTTTTTTTTTAAATAAAGGCCAAGGGTATGCTGTTTATCATGTCATTTGGTGCAGCTTAGTCCTTGGAGGTCTGCAATTGCAAAAGGACTTGCCCAAGCTGAGTTGTGCTTTTGCCTTCTTTCCACAGCCCGCCCCGAACAGCACCATCCCCGAGAACACGACCGGCGGTGGCAGGTTTAAACTTGACATTCTGAAAAACAAGGCCAAGAAATCCTTGACTAGCTCTCTGGAAAATATCTTCTCAAGGGTATGATTAACAGCTCACTGTCAGCAGTTCTCCCAGATAGCCTTGACAGCAAAGTCCTATCAGATTTTTTTTCTAATAAATACTTAATGGAGATATGTCCCTGCTGTGAAATGTGAGGTTGACAGGGACTTAGCTGTGATGGAAAGTCTGCGATAAGCCTCACATGCAGAGGAAAAAGGCGACTTTCTGAAAAATAAGCCTGACAAGCAAATTAGCTGAGTGTTATCAGATGTCTTGCTTTAAAATAATTTTTTTTTTTGGTCAGAACTCTGTATGATCTCATAGTGGGAAATGTTATCTTGTTTTCAAAGCTTGGATAGATGTCCCTGCATAAATTATACTGGGAATTTTTTATGTTCTGAGAAGTAACCTTGTTCTAGTCTGAGAAGTGACCTTACATATCCTAGCTAAAAAGCTCATGTTGGCCACTAAGAATCTTTGGGAAGTAGTAGCAAAATGATCCTTGTGCAGGAAATCTACCTATCCATATGCGTTTTTGAAATGAGGAACTCTTCCTCAGTTCAGTGTTGCTAGCCTGGTACAACATGGCATTGCAGATGATCACGGAAATGTGCTTTGGAACTCTCAATATAGAGAGTTATCCTTTAAAAAGAAGCCCTAAGTGCAGGTTTTTCTTGCTGCCCTGTAGGGAGAGTCCTGAGAGTGGACAAGAGGCATATGAAGGAGTAACTGAAGGAGTCTGAATGCCTGGGATTCAGCATATAGATGAGTTGCAGTGAGCTATAGTACTAGATGACATGATCTAAATATAGTTTGGGGCAGTGAAATTAAGATTACTGGCAGAAGGAACTTAAATTAAGTACCTGTTTCTTCTGCCAGTAATCTTAAGTACCTTGCTAAATCAAAGCCTGTATTTGTCCCCTTGCCTGCAGCTTAAATGGGAATGACATAAAGTCATCTTGAGGTGCCACTGAGGTGCCTTATAAAGGAGACAAAACATTCTTTGCCAGGGGGAATCTGTGGAACTGCCTACACTGCAGGTTAAGCATGGGCTTGACCTAGGAAGGAAGCTAGCATTAAACCTTACCTGGTCAAGTCTAGCCTATGTTATATAGAAAGCTGTATAGCTGGGACCTTCGTCAGGATATGAGGAGTGCATATGAAAGGAGCAGCGATGCGCTAAGATCTGGATAGTTTCAGCAGTCTAAAATGTCATCAAATGGTGACAGCTACAAGTCACGCCTGCGCTGAGGCTGATTTACTTCCCGGGTCTCAAGGACGTGTGACTGGAAAGTGATCTCACGCTGCCTGTGAGGCACTAACCCTGCAGTGGTGCTGGCATCGGCCTGCGTCACCAGGAATAACGCAGGAAAGCAGCAAGCCATGTATGGACATATTCACGCTCGGGTCATGTAGAGGGAAAAGTGTCCTTTAAACAAATACAGTACTTAAATTGAAACCTCTCCGAAGGGAGTAGCACTTACCTGTTGTTAGTTTTGATACAGCATGTTCCTTCTCAGCAGGACTGCTGGGATGTGTTGCATGCTATAGTACAAGGATATATATATATAGATATATATATATATATATGCACACACATTCCTATACCTGAAGTTGGTCTCTACATAACTCTCTGTACAGTGTCTGTGTGCCTACTCTATGTATGACGTGTACATCACATGTTAGCAGAAGCTTCAGTAGTTCTTACTTGGTATCGTACCAACAACCTCCTGCATCATGGTTAATTTATAAAGGTACGTAGGCATCAAATGCCCCCAAGCCAGCTGCAAGTCACCTGATGTTAGCGTAATGGAGCGCTAACTGTGCAGGATTTGTCATCTCTGTTTTAAGATATAGTTAGCAGTAAAGAGACCAGGAAAGAAAATATTGTGTGTGTATGTGTGTGTGTGAAACTGTCATTCAGAGTCTTACTGTAGGCAAAGATTTAAATTAGGGAGGGGAGAAAAAAACAGTAAAAAATAGTGTTTTAGGGAGATGTATGTAACCTCAATCTTACCAAAATCTGAAGTAAGTTTGCAGTAACTGGTTATCTGGGAACACTTTAAGCTTGATAAATGGCATCCAGTCCCATTTTAAGCTGTCCAAGTGACTTACTGCTGTTTCCCCACTGTAGGGAAACCTGTTGGGGTCTGTGCTCTGACTAGAGCACTAGAGAAAGCTGCTCTGTTAGAGCAGCTTACAAAGGAATGTCGCTTTTTCACTTGTTTGTTTTGCTGTCCTGATCTTATTTTTGCTGTGTTTGAACTGAAAACAGGCTGTGGCTTCCTAGCTGTGTACTTCAGAAAAATAAATAAAACCTCTTGTTGACCCCAGGAACAGATTTATCCCAGCTCTGCCTTATTAACCTTTTTGTTGTTGTTTGATTTGTGGACCAAAAGACCCTTCTTGGGATGCCAAAAATATAACAGTGAATAATTTTTTTTAATTCTACTAAGAGATTTCCAAGTTATCCTTTGCTCTGGTTTTATTGTGAGGGTCAGTGAAGAGATGTTTCAGGCAGTGTATTTTCCTGGGTAGAGAGCTTGAATAGGGTGATGCACAGAGGGGGCATTCAAAGCCTTGAAAAAGAAAATAAACCCTACCAGGAAAAAGCAAGCTAAATAAATAACTGCAGATGTTGACAAAACTTCCCCTGTAGCTGCAAGCATACCAAGGAGAGCTACTGTGAGCTCAGTCTATCTATAGTTTTCCTGAAACCCAGTTGTTATTTTCCCCCCGTTTAAGTGCTGTAATTTGCTTCAGTGGCTGGAAGCACCCGACAGCCCAGGTTGTCACTTGTGTTTCATGACAGTGAAAGTTAGAGGCAGAGAGTGGTCAGAGGTCCTACTGCTCTGCCTCCTGCTCCCGTGGAGGCAGATGTCACTGATTTCTAGCCTTGCCTCTCTGCTGCTGCAACTGAACTTGCCTTGAACCTTCTGTTGGTGGATTTGCAGCCACAGAACACTGGCCCCATTTTAGTGCTTGCGCTACCCTGTTTCGGTTGTCTGAAACACCTAGGTACAGGGTAAAGTATGTGCGAGCATCCAGTAGTAGTTGTGCATGCAGAGTCCTGAAGCCAGGAGCTCTTTGAACTTGGCCCTTAAAACCAGCTGCAGTGAGGGGTTTAAGGGATGCTCAGTGGCTCCAGGAAAGGGAATTGCAGGGTTAAAGCCCTTGGGGGAGAGAAGAAAAGCAGTAACATCTTTAGTCTACGCTCGACCCGTTATCCGCGGCCTAGCAAGGCACGTGCCCGAGCCATCCTCTGCCCACCCGCACAGCTGCTGCCGCCTTTGCTTATCCCTCAGGCCAAGGAGAAAAGCCCAGACTAAACTGCTGCCTTTTCCTTGCAGGGAGCCAACAGGATGCGAGGCCGCCTGGGGAGCGTGGACAGCTTCGAGCGCTGCGGCAGCCTGGCCTCTGACAGAGTACGGGGGCAACCGGCGCGCGCGGTCATCCCGCGGCACCGCGCGGAGCGCCGGCCTGGCATGCCGCTTCCCTGGGAAGGAGGAAGCAGCGCCCGGCACGGCGCTTGGCTAGGCTCGGATCAGAGTCTCCACGGTGGCGGCGAGCGCATGGCAGGGCTGAAATATATGTTGACTTGGAGCCTCCCCTTTAATCTGTTGTTTGATTACCAGTACGCTTTTCCCCCTGCCCTCTTTTATGCTTCTCTTTTATAAAAGCTCTCAGTCTCCGGTCTGCTTCTGCTCTCCTCAGCAGTATTTAAAAATAAGTGCATCCCAACTAAATGAAATTTTCTGAAGGGGCAGGATCCTTTTGTTGTAAGTAGCGGTCACTTTAGGGAAGCCCTGAAGTTTTGCCCTAAAACTGGGATGCTTCACTGCTGGGGTCGAGCAAGCAGCATTCTGCTCACTTTCATTTTGTTTCCTGTTTTTTAACGTGTCTTTTTGTTTTTTCCCCTCCTACCTCGCGCGCGGGTTGGTCGCTGCCCTTCCCCGGGGATGGAGGCTCGGTTATGGTTTTCCTGCCGCGCTTCCTTGCGCACGGGCCGTGCGGGCGCGCTCTCCCTTCCAGGATGCCGCTTTGGCGGCACAGGAAGCCTGCTTTATGATATGTCGAGGAAACCAGCACAAAAAAAGGCGGTTTCCCTAATCTTTTCACTTCCTGATTTTTCCGGAGAGGGCCAGAAGCCTGGTAGCTGGAATGCAGTTCGCGGCGAGAGGATGCTTGGAGTAATTAGTACGTTGTTTGCGTTGTACATAAGCCTCTCTTCCCTCCGCCTTTCTCTTTCCTTTAAGGAGATGGAGAGCTGCTGCTGCTGCTTTAGAGGCAGCTCTCCAAGGCCTCGGCGGCCCAGCTGATACCAGCCTGGCCGACAGCGGGGCAGAGGCCCGGGCGCCCCCATGCGCGGCCCGGCCTGCTGGCCTCACCGCTCCCGCGCTTCCTTGCAGGACGCCTCTCCGGGGGAGTCTCCTCCGGCCACTCCGCCGGCGTCGCCCGTCTCCTCGGCCTGGCAGCCGTTCCCCGAGGAGGACGCGGGGTCGCCGCAGGTGCGGAGGCGGGCGCACACCTTCAGCCACCCGCCGTCGAGCGCCCGGCGCCGCATCACCTTCCAGAACGGCAGGTCGCAGAGCGCCAGGGCGCCGCTGCTGCGCCAGGGCTGCCTCGAGCCCGGCAGGTGAGTGCCGACAGCGAGAGCGCCCGGCGGGCCGGGGCGCTCCCACCCGCTTGTTGATTTATTTGCAGCCTCTGAAAAAACACTTGGAGCCTTTTGGCCGTAGCGCGCGTGCTCGGGAGAGGAGATTCCCGATGCTTTTAACGGCATGGGTGACAGCCTGGTAGCTTCTACCAGGATGATAAAAGCTCTGACAGCTTCAAGTGCCGGTCAGTGCATCACTGAGCTCCCTGACGCCCTGTCCAGAGTTAAAACTGTGCGGGAATCTCTCAAAACATCTAGGAAGGATTAAGCACCTCCTCCCTCTGACCTGTGAGACGTACCCGTTTCCCTGTTTCCCTTTCTTGGGAGCTTCCCTCTGAAACCTCTTTCCCTTCCCGTTTGGAGACTCTCCAGTTGGTTCACGTGGGACGTGGCTCTTGTAGGGGCTCAGCTTCTGTGCTTGGTCAGAAGAAGCCCTCACAGGCGGGTTTGGACCTCCTTGGAGGCGCTGCCTTCTCTGCAGCCCTTCTCCCCATCTCCAGTGAGTGACCATGCAAACTTTAAAACTTCTCCAGGGTTCAGGCCTGCTCGAGAACACCTTCTGCAGACTGCTCACAACTTGTGCTTCTCGTAGGCGCTCTCCAAAAATGGTTTTAAATAGCAGTTTCTCACCCTTTAGGTGGCTGACTTAAGTCAGCAGCGTGAGCACCACAGCAGCTTGCAGAGAAGGGCAAACAGGTTTATTCTGGTTAAGCAAATGGAAGGGGCGGGTGGTGCAGTAAGAAATAAGCCCTCAAATAGCCATGCTATGCTATGCTTCTGAAGAGAAAAATAAAAAATAATGTGTTTTTTACCAATATAAACTGGTTATTTTTTTCTATTGACCAGGTGGTTTGCAAACAGGAAACCCTGACAGTTCAAACCGAAGGACTTGCTGACTTCAGTTCTTTGTAATAACTTTAAAGAAGTCACTGATTGAGTTGCATAATCAGCAAATTTTCAGTCAAAACAGCTTTGTGACAGCTTAATTCTAGGCTAGGCTCTTTATTTATTTATTTTTTTCTCCCTTTTCTTACTGAACATTAGCCAGAAATGTTATGTAGAAGAAACCAGATTGATTCTTATATCCCTCCTAACAGATTTTATTGTTGTTATGTTTCACTGTGCAGTAGGAATATCTTCTTTGATGCTTGCAAAACTTGCATTTCAATTTCTTTGAACTTTGAAAAATTTACCCCAGTATATTACATTTAAGTATTCTATGTTTTATAACATGTTCTAGCAATGCACTTAAGTTATTTACAGTAACAAGAAAAGGAAAAAGGCAGTGTGATTTATGTTATGGAGAGCAAGTTTGAAAGGGTGTATTCTGACATTTCAGAGCCTCATTTTCTGAATTGTTTTGAGAACAAATAACACTGAAGAAACAAAAGCTTCCGCCTGCTCTTCAGTGCCATTAAAATGTTTCTTAAAAGGCATCAAGTGTAACAGTAGGGTCAGTGTTATCAGGGAAACTTCCCAGAAGTGCACTTAGTGCAACTTATCTTCTGCAAAGCAGAGATATTGTAAGCCAAGAGCAGGTATTGACCAGTATCCTTAATTTGGGTGTTTTGTGTCCATGTCCCCCCTGAGTTCTGACCCACACGCTGTATTTTCTTGTTGCCCACACAGCCCGGTTTTGGGGGTCCGGCGTGCTCGCAATGGGAGCGAGTCTGCGCCAGCTGGTCTCCCTTCCTCCCTCTCTGCCCCATCTTTCCTGAAAAACTTTTACCCGGGCTCGGGAAGGTTGCTCCAGCACCCAGAAAGTGACTTTTCCAGGAGGTGAGAGCGGCCGGTGCCTCGGCTCACGCGCGTCACCTCTCCCACACTGCCTCACGCTGCCGCCTCTCTAACCAGCCCCGTGTGCACGACACCGACGACCGGGCAGGCTTTAGGCCAAAAAAGCCCGTTAAAAATAGAGGCCTGTCTGCTGACACCCACTAGCTGCCTCCTCTTGCTGCAGTGTTGCAAAACTGCTGCATCGGTTTGTCACTTGAAATGCACTTATTACTATTGCTATTTTAGGGAGTGTTTTGCTAGTTTAACACTTCCTGTGCTGAATGCTAAACCAGCGTGTGTTGCTGTGGTCCCTGGTGTGTGGAAGTGAGGAGCACGTGACGGGAGTGCGGTGCTAACATGGGGTGTCTGCACGAGAAGGGGGGACTCCCACATGGCCTGCCAAGCACTTGCCACTAACAGCTGAATATGGGGAATTGCCAGATAACTTCAGATTAAAGGGGAGTGGGCAAGAGGGGGAGATGCGAGAAGGGCTTTCTCACACCAGTGTGAAAGGCTCTGAGTATGTGGGTGGAAGTTGCAATACTTTCTAATATAAATATAGGCCCTGCTTCAGATAGTTTATATATACACACACATATATATACACAAATACATTTTTCCTGAATTAAAGCTGAAGTTAATAAGAGTGGCTATACCTTTGAACTTTGTGGTTGTTTTTTTTTGTTTGTTTGTTTGTTTTTTTTTACGAAGGTTGCCAGCCCTTTTAAATTTCTTCTTTTCAACAACTCCCTTTTTCCCATCTTCAGTCTGTCCTTATGGCCTGAATTATTCTCTGATTTCTAGTGCTGCTCATCTTGAGTTTAGAGTAAGATCTGTTCATCTTTGAATGTGGCTCTCCACAGGTCATTCAAGAAAATCTCCAGGTCACTCAAGAAAAGCTTGTGGAGTTGAAATGGGTGCTTTTGTGAATGCTGCTGTCCTTCCTTGAAAAAAAAAAAAAAAACAGTAATAGATTGAGTTCTTAATGTACAAAAGTGTTGATGATATCTGGGTTTTTGACCTGTCATGACTGTAAAACCTGGGAATCTCTGTTGTATGAAGTTATTCCAGGATGGCCTTTCCAGCTGTTGGACTGCAGTTTCATTACATACACTCAGATTAGTTTGTAATCTCATTTTAGGACATATTGTTACAGTCAAAATAATATGACAGCCAACTGAGCTAGAGTTGGTGCTAATATACAGTTTGAGTTGCTCGCATCTTGTATATAGATTAGTACAAGATGCAAAGTATGCGTCATCTCTCCAAGTACGCAGTCTCCTATCTTGATTTCATTGGCATTTTAAATGTCTCTGGCCTCTAAAGTGCGACCGATCTACAGCACGCAGCCAAAGCTGTAATGCAGAGGCAGTTACAACATCACCACTTGGAAGGACTCTGCAGTTCTGGTTCTTGCAGCAGAACAAGTGTGTGTGTGTGTATGTGTGTATGTGCAGCACGCAGCCTCTCCAGGAGGCTGGTGCATGGACTCTGCCAAAGCCCGCAGCTCTGCAGCGGCAGATACCCTGGGTTCCCATCCTGGTAGAAGGACAATGTGACCCAATCACTGTTTACTTATTTTTAGGATGCCTTTCCAAAGCCACTTTTAAAAATGAAAGCTATGAGGATGTTGCAGGGAGTTGAGGAAGTTACAGTTTTGAGGAGGGAATAATTTTCTGCGTTGCCCTACTTTTGTGCTCACACTCAGATGAACAGGCAATAAGCTGTGCATGCATTGGAAGTCTGAGAAGAGAGACTGCCATCTCATCCAGCGTGGAAATAAGTTTTTAATGCTCTAAAGCTTCTCTCTGATAACAGGCACTATATAAGCATAGGGTGGCCTAGGTTTGTCAGCCCATGCTAGCCTGCAGTAACACCAGAGCATGCAGCAGGTAAGTGGTTTATTAGAGTGGAAACTTAGGAAACTGATGCCTGGATTTAGGAGTGTGCAGAGAAATGAGGAAAAAAAGCTTGGCTGTTACAGGCTATCTCTTTTTTGGGTTTCACTACAAGTTTGTGTTCCCTTCAGCTCAAAGACGGTGAGTTGAACCAACTTTCAGGTGGTTTGTACAAGAAACTGAATTCTGCTGAATGTAGGTTTCTGGAAGTGGGAATGAGCTCAGTATTAGATCTGTGCTGTAACACCAGCTAATTTATCACTAAAGTGCCTGAAATGTAATTACTCCTCTTGGCTATGTGTTCTGCTTGAGGGTTTCATTATAATGAGGTTTTGAACTGTAAGGTGGGAAAAAATCTGCAAATTAGGAGCAATTCCCAGAAGAAAAATGTATTGCTCTTTAGGCTCCATAGTGTGCAAATTTCTGATACTATTTAATCTTAGATTTCTGCAAAATCTCTTGTGTGGTTTTATTTTTTATATTTTTCCAAGTGCTTTCCCTTTTTATCTTGAGAGTGTATTTGTGAAAGTGGGATCTCATTAATTATAAAATTGCCTGGGAACAACTGAGCCTAAACTGTCACAATAGGTACGTTATAGTAGCCAAGGCTGAAGCATTGGCGAGTAGTTGGATTCAAGTTAGGGGAGTGAATAGGGCAAACATAGTCAGAAAGTAGTGATAAATGACTAATTCTGATATGCCAGAAAGTTTCACTCAGGTGATCCAACTGGCATTTGAATTGGCTAACGAAGAATAAAATATATTGCCCCACTGATGGTTGGTTCAGGTTGTAAATCTATTGATGAAAGTACTTGTCATGAAGTTTATGAATAGGAGGAAGTTCAGTTTTTGTTTTCCTATTTCCTGTGATTCCTCTTCCCTGAGAGGACCCCATTCTACCCTGATGGGCTTGGCATGACGTATTCTTAACATTCTTGTGTAAACAAAGTAAGTGGCAACTGAGTGCAGTGTGGCAGACAAACTGTAACTTGTGTAACAGTTCAGGAACGCTGACTTAGTTAAAAGTAGATGTTAACTTGGTTAAAGCTAGAGTGTATCTTGGTAACTGCTTCCATGAAGTGTCTTCTAGCTTGCAACATCACTCACATTGTACTGAGGTGAAGTTCTTGGTGGTCTGACCCTCTGTATCTTTGAGACTGCATACTTTAAAAAAAAAAAAAAAAAAAACCTTTTTTTTGTTTTGGTGGAGTTCTGGTGAATTTTGGGCATGAGCAGAGCCAGTTTTGGCCTGAATTCGTATTAGGAAGATGTTTTGATTTGTAGCAGTTGAATGAGCTTAGATATATACCATCACACGGAGATCAGGCTGGGGAGCTGCATCCTCCAAAGCAGCTCTGCTGATTATGTATTAGTCTTTCAGCATTAGCCTCTATATAAAGGTAACTCAAACCTGCCTTTGCATCAGACTTGCTATAGGGGCACAAGCTCGGAAATGGCTGCTAGGGAGACATGGAGTGCAATGGCTCTTACCCAGCCACAGAGCTCTTCATCTCACCCGGGCGAGGGAGGAAAGTGGGCATGTCTAGGGTACAGTTGCTCCCCATAGTATCATCTTAAGGTGACTCTCTTCTATTACTCTGACATTTACAGAGCTGGTCATGCCTGTTTATCTGCCTTTTTGGGGAATGCTAATAGAGCCTGTTGTGCAGGCAGTGGGAATATCTCCATTCAGAAGGGATGAATTGCATCTTAAAAGTCTCTTGACCTTCATTAAGCAGGGAGCCTGGTTTGGCTGGCTGGATTTAAATAAATGCCTGCTGCAGATGTCTAAAGAGAAGAAATTACTCTCCAAGTAACTTTGCAATGGAAAAAGATCTATCTTTTTCCTAATGTGTGCGAGGAGTCTGGGTTAGTTTGTTTTTGATTCTAGTAATTACTGCTGAGGTGCTTTGTATGGAAGAGGGAAAAGGTTGATGTGTTCTCTGCTCCAAGAAGTGAACAGTATAGTAAAATCAGCTGTCAACATGGTATTATTACCAGGTGACTGCCTAACCTGCCTGCAGAACGTTTTATTGCACTTATAACTCATTAATCTAAAGAAGACTCTAGGGTGGAAAAGGTACACACGATCTTCATTTTTTAACAAGTGTGAAGTTTTTAATGCTGAACACAAGCATGCAGAAGCATTAGAAAAAGAAATGAATGCTAAATTAAACAATCAGGACCTGGAAAGCTGTTTTTTTAACCTAGGCCTTTTAGCTCCAGAAATTACTGGCTTTTGTTCTACAGTTGCTCTTGAAAGCAAGGCCAGTTTCCTTGCTCCTGCAGAGAATAGAATAGTTGAGAAAAGTCTTTAAGCAAAACAGCAGAAAATAATCATTTAAAATAAAGATAAATGGCAGGAATGAGAACCAATGGGAAGTGTAAGCTGATGGAAACTAGTCTTTCCTCTCCCTGAGGGGTGGGATACTTCACGTGCTGGGCTTCTGTATTTAGGCTTCTGCCAGCTGAACTCCTGGGAACTGGAATACTATCTGTCTTGCTGTACTGATACTGATATCTGTGGGGTTTGGTACCATCATGGCCTCCAAACTGGTCAACCAAGTAGGTTGAGTTGCTTAAATTGCCACTTGGAGCCACCTAAAGAAGACACTAAAATGAAAGCGAACTGGCAAGAAGTGCAAAGCTTGATGTGAGCAGCAGCGTTTATTCTTGGGTCCGTGGGCTTGCATGAATTCAAGTGCAAAGTCAGTTAAGTATTGCGAAATGAGTTTGTGTGTAATGGGGTTCCTTTGTACTTCTTGGAATAGTAGTCTTTGGGGAACACTTCAAAGGACAGCTTTGGAAAGAAATTTAAGTAAATGAAACCAAGCAGTAGGCCTGTTTATAACATGAAGTCTTTTTGAAGAAGTCTTTTTTTTTTTTTTGACTAATTGTCTAATCTTCTTCATAGTATGCATTATCCAGTAGAAGAGCAAATCGTGATGATGTTTTGGTGACTTGAATTGCAGTTATCTGAGATAAGTTGAAACAGTACTGGGTACTCCTTAATATTTGGATTGTTGGTCATAACTGCTTAAGGTTGAAAATGCAATATGGTGAGCTTCTAGTTTTTAATTTTGTGTTGTGTACAAACCCACTGAAGCCTTTTGGCTTCTTTATGTGGCCAGGAGCAGAGGGCTCAGTAGCTTTATGGAGGAGCACAGTTCTTCAGTGCTGAACTGCAATGCATTTGTCTACATGGAGAGCACTATGTTACTGTCTTCTAGAGCTGCACAGGAGATGTGTTAAGTGATTAAAACAGGGACACTGTGTAAGCAAAACAGAGTCTTTAACTTTGATAGAAATACTTTGCTTTCGGGAATTCCTCTCCAACTACTTGTTTGTACCCTTTCATATACCTGCAATCATGCTCTAATTTGCAGTTCTTTAATCTGTCCTATATTACTACCATCTCTTCATTTGTAGTGCTTTGACTAGGGCGCACTTAATCTTGTTCCATTCCTGGCAGGTTGCAATAGAACAGTAACTTGTAGTATATAGTTGCATTTGTTTGTTTTGTATTGATGCTTGTGTCATTGTATACACAAAAAGATTCATTTTCTACCTTTCCCCAGTATCTAGGTTGTATAAGCCATAAATAATAGGGCAATTTTATAACCTCTTGAATTTGAGGTACCAACTTTATCTTGAAAAATGCAGTTGCAAACTAGAAATAACACTTGGACTGATTCCCTTAGCTGCAAAACTTTCCCCATGTAGAAATGTAAGCCTATGTAGGGTCAGAACAGGGCTTTTGTGGACTCTCTTTTGAGAATTTTCCTCCTGGCTATTCGAGGTTTGGTATCAGTTTTCTGATGGGAAGGCCATGGAGGTTCCTGTGTTTCCCAGTTTGGGAGGTAGAGAAACTCTGCTGCACTTTCCAATGACAATAACTGAACTCTGTGTAACTCTTTGTTGTTATTATATTGTTATGCTTTTGTAGTCCCCCGCTACATTAGTAAACTTCATCCTTTAGGGGGCATCTGGAAAGTAACACTCAGATATAAATCCCTCCTTCCCTCCTTTTTAACCTCAAATTGAATTTGGGAAACTTTCTTTGCTCTCTTTCTCTCTTACCTTTCCTAAATCTGTTTTTACTGTTGCCCTTGGATTCTCTTGAATCTGGCAAGCTATGTCCATAAGACCTTGAAACAAGGTATTCACTCACCAGTCAGCACTTGGGAAGAAGTGATTAATGGTGGTTGCTCAAAATATTGGGGAATTTTGGTAGGTGCAACAGAGGCCTGCAGAACTCTGCTTTATACACTTCACAAAGTCGCACCTATGACTAATCCATCCCACTGTCAATTTTGAGACTTGAATGACCTAAACAGCTTAGTTCCATAGTCTAAAATAACCATCTTATTCTGACTTTCCTGCAAGTGACATGACTATAAATTGAACCCACTTCCCAGGAATGTGTGCATGTTTTGTGGATGTTCTACCTGAATGCGGGGTTTTGTACAAAGCAATAGAAATGAAACTTTCATTCCCTTGGTATACAGCTACTATTCTTGTAAGCTGTGGAATGATTTAGCTTTTATGTGCTAACATATTGGATAGTAGCTTCATTACAGTTATTTAAAGAAACATGAGTTATATTATTAATCAATATGGACAAACCTTAAGAGTGCTTACACTGAAATTCCTTTAGAATAGAGCTGCTCTAAATTCACAATTATTTTTGCAGTCTATATTTATATAGCACAAGCAATGATTTCTGGTTTTGTTTTTCCTTTTTCTTCCCTGACAAAATGTGTAGTCAGACGAAAATGGTTGGGTTTTCTGTCACTATTTCGGTCAGTAAAACATGGTGCTCTATTCAAGCCACCTACTAAGAGTAGCAAGGAACACTGCAGCACTGTAGAAACAGAATCAGGCAGGAGCAGTGAGTAGCTCAGTCTGTCTTATCAGATCATTTAATCAGGTAGATAAACACTTGCTGGGCTGGGCTGACTCTCTGCAGAGATGCTGTTCTGTAGCGTGGAAGTTCTGCACAGTGGGAAGGGTTGAGTGTAGTTGCTACTCTGCTGGTGCAGTAGGTTTGCATGAGGAAGCTGGGAACACAGCTCCCCATATTTGATGCTATCCTCCCAAGAAGCCCTTAGCTGTGTGTAATAGCCATAGTTTCCTTTCTGGCTTTACACATCTTAAAGTGCACCTGTTTATTTCTCGTCTGGTTGCAATCTGGGAGAAAACATTGCAAAAAAAGCTCCAGACTTCCCAAGTATGTAGAAATCCAGTTGAGGGTAACTTAACACCTTCAGGAGAGGGCTAGGATTTCACTGTGATGCTGTTGTAGTACTTTTGATGAAACATGCAGTCTGTGAGACTTTGCTTCAGTGTGGGTACTGCAAGCCACCATGGTACCTTGGGTCTCCCTTCGCATGGCTCTTCCCTATGGAGCAGAGACACTTCCAAGGAAAAGGACATGTCTGTGGTGAGAGATGAGCACCTAATGTTTGTGTTTTTTGCTGCTTCCTAAAGTCTGCCCCAGCTAAGTGATTCTGCATCCATGGTGCAGACTTGTCTTGATAGGGGCAGACTGTTCTCTGGCCATCTTGAGCTGCTGCTGCCACAGGCAATTTGGGAGTTTCTTTTGTTTGGAATGGGGGAAGGAAAAAAAAACCCGCTTGTAGCTGCTTCAGGTGACTTGTGGACGTTGCAGGGAGGGAATTTGTGGCCCAGAGTGAAGGTAGCTATTGCTATACTGTGTGCACCATTTCTCTACTACAAATGCAGAATACAGAAGTGTTTTTGAAAGTGACTCAATTGCTTATGAAAGGTGAGGGTCCTCACACCAGCAGCAGACTGCAGAGAGGTGTGCGTGGTGACTCCCTCAAGCTGCCCTGTGGCTTCCTCTCCAAGCTCCTTGCTTCTTCTAGCAACATAAGCTGCCTACTACTGCAGTCCCTCTGCAGACTTACTTCTTCATGGCAACTGGGGATAAGTTTTCTGAGCTTATCGTGGTAGGGACTGGATCCTTTCGCAAAGGTTCTGTCCCTTGGGCTGGGAATGCTGTTGCAGCTCGAGGGCGTTTAGTCCCATTTGCCCTAGCAAAGCGCCAGCTTCGTGAAACAGAGCAAGGGGACTGTACGATAAGGCCAGAATGTTGTCCTCAGTGAAATATTCACCTGCTGACTCAAGGTGCCCTTTGAAATGCCACTAAATTAAGTGCTGTGCTCTGGTCAAGCAATGTCTGCACTGCTAGAGATAGTATGCAAGACCACTCCTGTAAGACTATATAGAGCAAAGCAAAGTCCATTGCTTTCTGTTTTCGAGGCTAAACAACAATAGCTCTTTTTTCCTGTACTTGAAAGTCTCTTAGCTTTTCACAAAAGCTTAGCTTTTATACTGAGCTTCCTGCTGAGCACTGTATGAAAGCTTTGAATCCTTCCCCGTAGTGTACAGTGCAAACTTCATAGCGCTGTGCTATATGAAAGTAGTTAGTCACTTCTGTGCTCAAGGTGAAGCCTGCACCACAGCACTCTTTGCCTTCCAAAGCTTTCCAGCTCCTGCAGGTTTTATTGTTACAGTAGACAGGTTTAATAAAGATCAATATTTCTCTCCTCCAAGGAGGATTTGTTTTGATCACCCCGTTTGCTTTCTCTTCCCTTCAGTGATGGGGAGGGAAAGAAGAGAACCTCGGCCGCCTGCGGCAGTGAGGCTCTAAATGCAGCGGGGGCCCCGCTCACGCCGCGCCGCATCTCCTGGCGGCAAAGGATATTCCTGCGGGTCGCTTCTCCTCTCAACAAATCTCCTGCCAAGATGCAGCATCCAGGTCTGTGTGTGCTTCTTAAAGAAAATAAGCAGATGTTACTGAATGCTTATTACTGAAATGAATTATAACACCTAACATGCAGAAGGAAAAAGGGGATCATATCTATTTATATATATACTTTATGCTCTTGCTAAAACCTCGCATTAGGTATGTTTGGATCAGTTGGTTTTAGTGCTTTGTTGCTTTGAACAGATGTTTCGGTCATCAAAATCAAATGAATTGCACTCTGCTGTGGCTCCACTGATAACAGAGAAACTAAAAATTACCTTTTGTTAGCCAAAATATCCTCTTTAGCAGATAGCAATTTTTTATTCTAGCCTGCTTAGGTAATAGCAGTGCTTGCAGCAGCCAGGGTTGTTTCTCTGCCTTGTCCTTGGACTGTATGTAGTACCTTTTGAGTGGGTTAACTCTTACAGCTGTAGGTCCAATAAGCAGGAAACCTCTGAAGTATCTGAAATTATGACATAGTGGATGTAATGCAACCAATAGAGCTGCCAGCCCTAGATTGGTGGCCAACTGTTTAGTGACCATGAAGTGTGTTCTCCCTATGCTACAGCTTATCAGGTGGAGGAAGTTGCTTTTTTTGTGATAAATCCTGTGATAAATCATCGCAGTAAACAAGCTCAACTGTACAGAGGACTATGGATAAGTGCTTGTTTGTAATTAAGTGCTGGGGACAGTGCCAAAATACTGGGTGACCCGAACGCTTTAATAAAAAATATTCCACTGCTGAGCTGTGTTCTCCGACTTTGAAGTGAGTGCCTCACTGCTGAATATTTCCATTCTGCTGTGACAGAGGTGTGTGAGGTGTCAGAGAGCCTGTTTCCTGTAAGAGCTCTTCGGTTCTTTGCAGATGGTCATGAGGGAAGAGAGTTGTTACCGTTATCGCCTCTCGCTCCACCACTGGAGGAGGACCCTCTCCTTCTGGTCATGCAAAATGAGGATGCCCCCGAAAAAGCTGGAGAGAGGAAGAACTCGGAGGAACTGCAGAGTCTCTGGAGAAAAGCCATCCATCAACAAATTCTGTTGCTTCGAATGGAGAAAGAAAACCAAAAACTGGAAGGTTAGCTATTTAAAAATTTCCCGTGAAAGCCTTAATGAATTCTGCTGTCAGACACTGAGAACTGTATTGGTCTTGGGCACCTCAAACTATGGCTGTGAAACTCTTTGGTTAATGCTGCTAACAAATATTACCAAATACTCTTTTTCTTTCCTTCTCCCTACCCATCCCCACCTTCCCTGTATATCCCTATCTTAGTTTGTTACATTGCCCTTTATTAAAGGTAATCTTAGTTAAAGGGGGCCTAAGTCACTACAGTGGATGTATATATTTTAGCTGACTAAATCAAGGAACTCTAATGCAAAGTGGAATCAGGCTAACAGGCTCTGTGTGAACATTTAAGAAAGGTGGACCTTGCCCTCTGTGTTTCTCTTCAATTCTTTGCAGCCCACCCACAAATTACTCAAATACCATGCGTTATAAGAACCCTGTGGTGATTCTAACCAGGCTTCTTCTTTGGTCCCTTCTCAACCACATCATAGTAGTAAGTTATGAATAATTCAATCTAAATAAGATTTTTGAGTAACTGGCCTTAGCCATGTCAAAAAAGCCTATTATTTTTTTTTTTTCCCCCAGATGAGCACTGTATACTGAATTCTGTTAACCTGGCCAGCTGCAGATGCTTGTCAGCTCTCAGAACTTTTGAGTAAACCATTTTGTTATGGCTAGTCATGACTCATACAAATGAAAGATTGGATGTAATATCTGTCAGTATGTAAGTTTTTGAGTATGGTAGATTAATGAATGGCTTTCAACGCAAGTTTAAATTTTTAAATGCTTCCCCCCACTCCCCCAAAATGCTGCCCGTATCTTCTCCCATGTAGTATATAACTGCATTATGTAGTAGTCTGGTTCTTCAACAAAATATTAACAAAATATTATGGCCTTGTAAATCTCATTTCACTCTGTTTACTGTTCCTTACCGGGAAAGTGGAGGAAGGAAGGAAAACTAGCATGCTGTCCTTGGATGTACTTCCTACATATGTAGCATGTTACTCTGTCCATTATTTCTTCAGTGTGTCCCGGTTCAGACGT